>CM021530.1:1183750-1195656 GCA_010994315.2 Pisaster ochraceus
AAGAGGGGGCCTTTAAATATATGTTGACATGTTTAGGACGTTGCTACGACACCACAGTTTTAGACGATCACCAACCCCCGAGAATAGGACAAACATACACACACACACACACACACATAATAATGATAGTAAGAAAATAAAAAAAATAGACAAACACAGAGTATACTCATCTCATAGATAAATATGTTACATGACATCATTCTTGTTTTTTACCCAAATACAGAGAGTCATTAACAAGATCTTAAGAATCGAACGGGGGGGCGACAGTAAACAGTGTTTACGGATACGTCTGTTCAGGACACACAAAGGAAATTAATCGGATTAAAAAGTTAATCCGATTAATAAATATTAATATGAGGTGAATATATAATGATGACACACAATGGAAGGGGGTGGAACGATAAGGTGAAAAGATAATGAGGACACACAATGGAAGGGGTAGAACGAAGGGTGAATAGAAAATGAGGACACACAATGAAAGGAGGACATAAAACAAAATGGCGGAACACGTGGGGAAAAACAAAATGGCGGAAAGGAAAGATGAAAGATAATGGTCCTTCGTTTTGAACCATCTTGTATAAGTCAATAGCAAGGTCTTAAGATTTAAATTGTACAAAGGATGGCAAGAGAAACGATAAGTAGGTTATTGTTCTTTGTTTGAACCACCTGGTAGAAGCCAATAACAAGGTCTTATAAGATTTAAATTGTACAAAGGATGGCGAGAGAAACGATAAGTCGGTTATTGTCCTTCGCATCTCCCTAGAAGGTGTTTGTAAGATGAATAAGAGAAGAGGCTCACCCGGTGAAGCTTCCTATCCTCGATAATGCAACACACGGAGTAACAGGTTGTTTGTTGCTGTTGTTACTGATTTGTTTTTGTTGAACCGTGTCGGCAATATCCTAGCAACCTCTAATGGCATGATCTTGTCTTAAGATTAATCACGCCATAAGTTTAGAAAGCTCACATCGACAACCAGTTTTGTATTTCGTTGAGACCAACTAACTATCATTGAATGGATTTTACTCGAGTGTGAAGAGGAAATGTCCACGAATCAACGAACATAATGAACTTCACCCCGGAATTTGTCAGCACCTTGGGAATAGCTGACATACAATTCTTCCTTGAATATTGGTGTCTGTCTTCGGAGGAGGTTGAAAACTTAAACGAAAGATTATATCAGCTTTTTTACGTAGAGGGAACCAACATTTCTGAACGGAATATACTACCAGAACATACTGACCATGATGGGCACCCTAATCAGAACCCCGGACCTAGTAGTCATGATTGCGTTCAGCACGGCATGGGTCATGGAATCAGCGAAATGGTCGGAGGACAGTTTCATACACATGACGATGTTCCGCAAAACATGGAAACTGGTAACAATGAGATGTCCGATGAATGGTTCGACGTTGATGATGATGAGGAAGCACCACGAAAGAGACGAAGGGAGGAGACGGCCGAGGACTATTATAAAGTAGTAAGTGTCATACAGAAACAGATTAAAAAGTTTCAAGCTTCCACTTACGATTATGAGATTGAATTTCGTAACTTAGATGATTTAACCTTAACGGAAGTTATACCTCGTTTAGGGTCTATTTTACAGAGTGTAATAGATAGGCTGGGGGAGGGTATAGCCCAAAATGATATGGTCAGAATGATTTTTCACTCCCCAGATCTAGACTTTCCCATCTCACTCCCATTTATGACAATGAATGATTTAACGGTAGAAAGATTTATGGCCCGTCTGGAAGCTGTTTTACAATCGCACCAAACATTACGGTTTGACCAGTCGGCAATGATACATTTTGTACATATGAAAATGACCAGAGGGGGGAAAGCAAAAGATTACTGAAACTTCAGGAATTTTTATTGAGCAAGAAATCTATCATACAGATTAAAGATCATGGAACACAAACGTGTTGCGCTAGGTCTATTGTTACGGGCATAGCTATTCAGGAAAATAATCCCGAAGTAGTGTATATCAAAAAGAGTCGAATTCAACAAGAAGTATTGGCTAATCAGTTGCATGCCAAGGCGGGAGTGAGACAGGGTCCGTGTGGAATCAAAGAGATTCAAAAGTTTCAAGAAGTGATCGACAATTATCAAATCGTCGTACTTTCACGCGATCATTTTTATGCGTCTATTTTTAAAGGACCACCGAAAGATCGTGTAATATATTTACACTTGGCCGAAAATCACTATGACCTTATCACTACTATGTCAGGATTTCTAAATAAAAGCAATTTTTGTAATGCCTGTCAAAAGGGTTATGACATAGCCAAAGTAGATCACATTTGTAACATACAATGTAAAATTTGTTTTTCCAAGGGTTGCGATGAAGGGAAAACGAGTTCCGAGTTTCACTGTAATGATTGTAACAGAGAATTCAAAAATCAGAAGTGTTTCAAGAATCATAAATCCAGAATGATAAGGGGTAAAACCATATGTCAGCTGTATTTTAGATGTGGGTATTGCGATAAATTCATAAGCGCAAGTATGACGTTCAAATACGGGAAACACGATTGTAACAAATCGTATTGTAGTATATGTAAACAGATGGTATCCTTTGACCATGAATGTTTCATAAAAGTTGTACAGAAGGATTTTGAAAAAGAATCGACGGAAGAAGATCCAATACACATTCAGGCGCTTGAGCAAATTCCTCAGATAAGTAAAACTGAAGAGGAAGAGATATTAAAGTATATCTTTTTTGATTTTGAATGTACGCAAGATGAAGGTATTCATAAACCTAACTTATGCGTTGCTCAAATGGTCTGTGAACGTTGTAGTGACAGAGAAATTGGATACATATGCGATTACTGTACGGGTCAGATGGTATTCAGGGGCGAACAGTGCGCCACTGAGTTTTGCGAGTGGCTGTTTCAATCCCCGTACACTAAAAATAGTGTCAGTATAGCCCATAACATGAAAGCGTACGATGGTTACTTCATTCTGAAGTATTTGTATAATCATGCTGTTATTCCTGAAGTGATTTATGCGTGTGCTAAGATCATGAGTATTACATTACCTCAATTAGAAAGGAAAATAATAGACTCTCTCAATTTCCTTCCAATGGCTCTAGCAAAATTACCAGGTACGTTCGGTTTAACTGAACTTAAAAAGGGATATTTCCCGCACTTCTTCAACACAAAAGCAAATCAAGCGTATCAAGGGGCTCTTCCTGAAGCTAAATACTATGGTCCTGATAGTATGAGTCCAGAAAGAAGGACAGAGTTTTATGCATGGTACAAAATAGAAAAGATGAACGATATGCCATTTAATCTTCAGGATGAATTATTGGCATATTGCGTGAGTGACGTTGATGTATTGAGGCAATGCTGTATTCAGTTCAAACTGTTATTTCAGAGAGTAACATCCACTGAACCTATGGATAAGGGAGTTGATCCTTTTAAGAAATGTATAACGATAGCTTCTGCATGTAATCTAGTTTTCAGACGAAATTTCCTGACCCCCCAAACCATTGCGGTACTTCCGCCGAATGGTTATAATTGTTCTGATAAACAATCCCAAAAGGCCATACGCTGGTTAAGATACGTAAGTAGGACGAAGGGAATTCACATTCAGCATGCGTACAATGGTGGAGAGAAGAAGATTGGAAAGTATAAGTTGGATGGTTTTAGCAGAGAGGTTCGAACGCTGTTTGAGTTTCATGGATGTTTTTTTCACGGTTGCCCATTCTGTTACACAAATCGAGATACCATAAATCCTGTAAATTTGACACCCATGTCCGAACTGTACGCAAGAACCTTGCAAAAAGCGTTGTTTCTTCAAACTCATACTGATTTTGATTATGTAGAAATGTGGGAATGTGAATTTGATGCAATCTGGAATAACGTACCCAAAGACGTAAGAGACGCTCTGGATCGAGGAGTACCAGATTTTCAGAAAATGAGATTAAATCCAAGAGATGCATTTTATGGGGGAAGGACAAACGCTGCGCGCCTTTTTTATGAAGTTGTTGATCATGAAAGGGTCCTTTTCTACGATTACACCAGTCTCTACCCCTACGTCCCGGCCATCCCAAAATTATAACTGATAATTTCAAAAATGTATCTGAATATTTTGGACTGATCAAGTGTGAACTTCTCCCTCCTAAATCCCTATACCATCCTCTGCTACCGTGTAAACTAATGGGCAAGCTAATGTTCCCATTATGTAGAACCTGTGTAGAAAGTAAACAACAATCACCGTGTAGACATAATGATGAACAGAGGGCTTTACACGGTACTTGGGTAACAATAGAGGTCGATAAAGCTATTGAGTTAGGGTACCGCGTCATCTCCATACACTCCGTGTGGCATTTTGAGCAAAGAGAACTGTATAATCCGATTACCAAATCGGGGGGGTTATTCTGCGGTTACATCGATTCATTTCTCAAACTCAAACAGGAGAGCTCGGGAAAACCGAGTTGGTGTAAAACTGAGGAGGATGTTCAAAAGTATATCAAAGAGTATTACGAACGGGAGGGGATTTTATTGGATGAGCATCATATAAAGAAAAATCCTGGATTGAGGGCTCTGTCAAAACTCATGTTAAACAGTTTCTGGGGGAAATTTGGACAACGCATGAACATGCCTAAGACCTCAATTGTAACCGAACCTGATGATTTGTACAAACTACTTTTAGATGACAGTACTGTTGTGAATAATGTGAATTTTATCAATGAACATGTCGCGGAGGTAAAATTTGAGAAAATGAAGAATTTGTTGAACCCAATCCTCGTACCAATGTTGTAATAGCTGCGTTTACCACAGCGCATGCAAGGTTAAAGTTATACGAAGTGTTAGAAAAGCTTCAAGACAGAGTGTTATATTATGATACGGACAGTGTGATATTCGTAGATAGACCGGGTGAATACAAACCTCCCATCGGTGATTATCTGGGTGATTTGACGAACGAAATCAATCCAAAAGATGGTCATTATATTAAATGTTTTGTATCGGGCGGACCTAAAAATTACGCTTACCAATTAGATTCAGGAAAAACATGTTGTAAAGTAAGAGGGTTTACGCTCAATTTCAGAAATGCCCAACAGATCAATTTCAATTCTGTCGTTGATTTGGTTAAGAATAACCGACATGACTCGGTCATTACAGTCACAGACCCACATAAGATAGTTCGAGATACAAAGAAGAAAACTGTTCATACAAAAGAAATGAAAAAAGACTATCGTATGGTTTATGATAAAAGGGTGATCTTGGATAATTTTAACACGGTACCTTATGGTTACGAAAGAACTTAAAAGGGAGGTTATATCTTTATTCGTATCATTCGACCAAAGGGTATCATGGAGAACGCACGACCAAATCGTTTGCGTCGATTAATTATTATTCTAATTATTTTAGTGATAGCCTCAATTATTTCTGCGTTATTTGGAATAGAATTAACGACAGTTTTAGGTGCAGTTCAAAATGTGGGAAGTTTTGTATACCTAACCAATGCAACACACTCTATAATTTTTTAATTAATTGTTTTATGAATATTTGAGTTTATAACGTAGATTCATTCAAATCAATGACTACTAAGTTACACCATCCGGCCACCTTTTGTATAGCCGCACTTAGTAATTCCGGAAAAACCTGGTGGGTTATTAAATTGATAAAAAATAGAAAAGATGTATTTGTTGATGCACCTGAGAGAATTTTGTGGTGTTATGGTCAATATCAACCAGCTTACGATGAACTTTCTAGGGATTTACCTCTTGTGGAGTTTCACGAGGGTCTCCCGTCGGATTGGACAACCATCATCAACCCGGGAGTCAGAAATCTAGTCATCTTGGACGATCTAATGACTGAATGTGGGAGTGATCCCGAAGTGACTAAATTATTTACCAGAGGATCCCACCATCGAAATTTATCGGTAATATACATCGTACAGAACTTATTTCATCAGTCAAAGGAAAGTAGAACTATCAGCTTAAACTGTCACTACATTGTACTCTTTAAGAATCCTAGAGACCGTTCGCAAATTATGCATCTGGCTAAGCAGATGTATCCCGGACAAACTCAATTCATGGTAGAGGCCTATACTGATGCAACGAGAGAACCTTATTCATACCTCTTTATTGATTTGAAACCCAATTGTCCAGAGGAGCTTCGATTACGAACCAATATATTTCCAGGGGAAGTAAGTTACGCGTATACTCCTAAATAAGACTGTTTATCAGTGACTACCTTCATTTGACACCATGACACGCAGGCTGAAGGATAACGTTCACGCATTGCACGCGTTGAGTAAATCGTCTATAAAGAAAAGGAAAGAAATTCTCCGTCACGCCGATAAGGAACTTATCACGTGCATCTGTGAATGTGCGCTGAATATTTTAAAAGGGAGAGTACCTCTGTCGCTCAGTCAGAAGAAAAAACTGTCGAGACACAAGACGCATCTAAGAACCCTGGCTAACAGAAAGACATCCCATACCAGACGTAAGAACTTAGTCGTTCAGAAAGGTGGATTTATAGGAGCCCTTCTTGCTCCGATTTTGAGTACATTGGGTGGAATTTTATTAAAGTAAATGCGCTACGCCAAGAAAACTATGATTAGTGCTCCCACGGATCACATCACTAAAGCCATTCAGAATGTACTTTTGGCCCGGAACCCCATTCAGAGTAAACTACAAGGACTGGAGAACGACATGAAAAACATTATTGAAAGGACCGATTTACAAGATGATGTCAAGATCAACTTATATAGACAATCATTGCAGAAGTATTTACAATTTGATCATGCTCGGAAAACTGAACCCGTTTCCGTTAAGATGTCCACACCAGAAGTGACAGTGTCTGGGACAAGTGGTGTACATGGAGCTGAAGATGTCGAGACGTTACAGCATGAAAAAGCGCTTCCTACGGACGATGTCGACTCGACACCACAAATTCTCAAAAGTGTACCAAAAACATTTCATAGACGAGCTAGATTGCTGTTAGATAAACTAAAAGATAGCGATATTATGTCTTGGAATAAAAATGACGAACTTGTTTACGATGGTAACATAGTGAAAGGGTCTAATATCGTGGATTTACTTAACGACACTTTGAGGGGTAAAAAGGGGTTTAATCCACACGGGTGGCAGTATTTCATGAGGGGTTTGGCTAAATCAAATGCACCAGAAAGTATGATTGGAAATGAATCTCGAAGAGATGTTGTCAGACAAATTAAACAAAGCGGTGTTCTAGAAAAACGGACGTTCCTAACACCTCAATTATCTGAGAATAAAGTAACGTCCTCGGTAAAACGAAAGAGCGTAACAACCACTCCTAGGAAATCCAAAAAACGTATTCAGTGGGAAACTTTGTAATTCATTTTCTTAAAATATATAAAGTGTAGTGTGTTTTGCGTGTGTGAGTGTGTGTGTATTTATCGAATTGAAAATTCTTAACTTAAATAATAATATAAAATATGCAGTGTACGTTTAAAAGACAAAGGAACCACGAGATAAAAAACTACAGTAAAGTTGATAATTTAATAAATCAGTACAATATATATATTTGTAAATGAAATCTTTTCTCAATTTTCGTTTTCTTTTGGTATTTGACACTAAACATTCACTACTTTTTTTAAATTAAAGTATATATCGTTGTTTTTAAATTTTTATTTTATCTATTACAATTACTACTTTTTTCTCGTTTAAATAACTTACAATCAGTACCAATTGAAAAAAAATTACATACAATACTTATTTTCTAAAGTGTTGTCTTTTTATACAAATCTGGTTACATATAAATTCAAAATCTGAAACCGGTACATCAACATCGTACCTTTCTTTTATAAAATCATGCACTAGCTCATCATTTATGAAAGGATCTTCGGTGAAAACAGATATAATTTTTTCTAACGACACACCCCGGGATCTATGTATTAAATAGAAAATACAGAATTGGCCACAGACTGTACTCATCAATGACTGTAAACATTTTGAATTATATGTAAAACCAACACTGTTCTTCCTTAAAAACTGCTCAAAGAAATGCCCGTAAAATGCCGGAGGTAACCCGTAGGAGTCAAAGAACTCCGCTCTTTTGTTACTGTCAAAGTAAATTGCCAGCCAGTGGGCACCGGGTAAGTCTTTTGTATCAGTGTTGCAAATCAATACATACGGATAAGAATGAACAACTGGTAATTGATCAGCCGGAAATACACCTCCTAATCGAACCCTCGTGTATGAATCTGATTTTAAAACTCTCAGAAGCTGTTTGCTGTTCATGATTAATTTTAGTAATCAATCAGGATATTCCTGCTACTGTCCACTTCCAGAATGGATTCAAATTCGCTATACACGATAGCTGTTATCGTTGTTGTTAAACTCGACCCAAATTTAACTTCTAAGCGTAAATTACTTTTCTTAACCAAGTTGAAATTGGTTCCGCTTGAGAGGTCGGGTGACATGTCAAAGGCGTAAAGGGTGTATCCGGATTCGTAATCCTCGCGAGTTATACAATTTCCGGTGTCCTCATACAGTGTGTTAGTACCGGAAAATAAAGATTGATAAGCGAGTATAAAAGCGTCATTCTTCCCCGAAAACTTGGGTTGTAATGGCCTCCCCGGCGTCTGTTCGTTATCTACATAGAGTCCTAGAAAATTTAAACCATAGTGTTTAAAATTGAACGGGTTCTTATTATAATTACCGTTAAACGAAGAATTGTCAACAAATCCAATAACTAATCTTTTAGGAATCTGACCTAGAAACAGATTTTCTCTCGTAAAGGATTGATTACCCTGAGGAATAGAAAATGTTTTGACCTCTACTCTACGCATTGGATATTTTGCACTTGTAGTCTGTAAAGTTTTAGCGTGAGCGAGTGCCACCGAGGGACTAATCACCACCTTCCTTACATAGAGAGAAGCATCAACGATTTTTACCTTAAAATTTGAATCGGGGAGCGCGCTCATCAGACAGAATGAACTCTTACTACGGTGAAACTTAAGTTTCAGGTCCACCCCATTTAGTAGAAATCTATCTTGAAAAAAAATATCCCCGTGAATAGGGCCACTGAGCTCAACTACTCGGCTCTCTTTGGTTAGTCTATATCTATGTTTGAGACCTTCGTTGACATCTTCTGAACTTGTAGGGTCGAATTGTCCTATTTGTGCAGCTGTGTCTTTATAAAACAATGCCGAAGTCAGCTGAGATTCTTTTGCTGCCGGTCCATACGTCAGTAATGTTTCCAGCAGAGCTCTGTACGGGTATGTATTCGATGGTGACGATATCATTTTATCGTTCAACGAAACGTCTACCTCGGAGAACAGCGAGTGAAGCATGAGGTTTACGGGGCCAACTGGAGAATCGGCGTTAAGGTCAGTTCCATCTTCGGCTGTTATTTTTGCTTTCACTTTTAAAATGGTGTGAGCTAAATCCAAATAATGTTCTGTCGATCCACTGATGTTGAACTCGATCGAATCAGAATCTATGATATTTGTCAAAGGATTGTACTGAATCCATTGTCCTTTTGATATCGAAATTTGCGTAGGAGGAACAGAAAATAAATCTAGTTCTGACTTTGTGCATTCGCACGAGTGCTTATTTATGAATGCCATTATAAATTAATAGTCAAATATGTCCAAGGTCCTCTTCTTTCCTCTGTCTGCAGCCTTTATGCGAGAAGTACTCCTTGCTCTCCTTTTTAAACCTTTATTTCGTTGTGTAGTTTTTTTCTTTTGTGACAGGTGATTAGCGGCTCGATTAGTAATCTGTCGTCCCGCTTGTCTCAGACGTTCCTTGGCAGCTGACTGTACGTGTTGACCATTAAGTGCGTCTGAAGCGATGTTTACACCCGTTCTTAAGGCCTGTTTACCGAGTGTTGTTGCACCTTGTTTTAAGATGGGTAAGGCCGCTCTGAATAACCCTCCGAGAATATTTCCCAGCCCATATCCTCTCTGAATAGGGGCCCCCTTAAAAAAATTACCACCGCCACCCGCCTGATTTCTGTAATATCTCTCGTAATCGACCATGGTGTTTAAAAGAGATTAGGACGACTTCTTCTAAAATGAAGTGCAACCGTGAGCTTACCACGTTGAAATGGTACCTTTTCTCCGGTGTCAGTTCTTATATCTATATGAATGACTTCAAAATTATTCAATTTTACGGGAACGTAGTGTGGTATATTAAAGATATGAGCAATCGTATCCCCTTGCGTGACCGTCGATTTCTGAATGGGGACGATTCTTAGTAACGGTGCACTAACGTCTCCAATTAACTGATTTTCTACCAAATCACAATATACATACAGTCCATAGAAACCGTTATTGATGTCAACGGGTAGATGTCCCACTGTGTTTTCATTCACAGCTTTATACTTCAGACCTAACATTCTGTATAATTCATCGTCGAAATAGATGAAGGCACTTTCTTTTAGTTCTATGTGTACACGCCCTGTGTAGTTATTTAACATGACTTTAACATTATCTCTTCCAGTATCCGTCATTTCCTGTTTGATTGCGTCCACAATTTCATGTATAGACTTGTAATACCCGGGGGTAATCCTTGCATGGGTTTGCGTACGACCAAACTCGCTGTATGTAAACGAATTGTTCTTACCGGTAATATTATACCAAGAGAAAGGGTAGTGAATCTCCGTGATAGCAACCTCCCATTTACCCTTTAGATTTATCTGATTAATTAATCGGGTAGTGTAACTACTCAAAGTATTATTTGGATAAACTTTCATCGATGAATTACTTGGTAGTGTCACGTAAAACTGCGTAGGTGCTGTCATGATGATCTTTATCGTACAAAATCAGTCACCCAACTGTTGAATGAAGATGGATAACCTAACCATTTAACTAGATATTCGGTTTTACCATTTTTCCTACGTTTTCGAATCACCTTCTCCACTTTATAGATGTCGTCAGACTTATTAATTTTCTGTAGTTCTTGTTCATAAAATGAACCCTGTATTTGCTCGTTATTATAATCGATCAGTTTATACCACGGTCTAAACTGTCTATTACTCCGTTTTACTACCGTAAATATTTCTTCCGACCATCCGGGGAGATATGATTTTTCAAACGTTAATCTCTGTTTGCTTATTCTTACTTTATCACCCAACTCAAATTTAAATTTGCTGGAAGGTTCTGATTGAGCATACAGTGTTTTCCACACAGCACTTTCAGTTTCCCCATTCACTTCAATGGGTTTCATTCTAATCGATCTATGATAAGATCGATTATACCCCTTTACTAGAGATTGTAATATGTCTAAGTATTTCAGACTATTCTTATGTGTAAAGTATTTCCACATTCTAGTTTTTAACGATCTGTTGAACCTTTCCACGATCGAAGCTTTCACTTCGCTATTGGTTGTGTAAAACTTAATATTTTTATCTTTAAGATAACGTTGAAATAATTTATTCGTAAATTCACTACCCTTGTCTGAATGAATCATAATAGGTTTTCTATTCCCTCTACTTAACACCTTTTTGTAAGCTGCAACTAGAGTTTGTCCCGTCTTATTCTTAAGTGGAACCACCCAAGCAAATTTGGAAAATACATCAATACACGTTAATAGAAATCTATTACCGTTATTATACTCTGATATATTAGATACATCCACCAGATCTAACTGATGAATTTCATCCGTACCAATGGCTAGAACATTATTCCTAGGATAATTCTTACGTACTGGTTTATGCAACGTATAAGTATCCTCACCACGAAGAAAGTTTTTGATTTGCTGACGAGTTATTTTAAACTTTCCTTCTTGTTTAACAGCGCGGTATAATTTATCAATACTACTTAAACCGCTCTCACTATTGACATCGTAGTATAGAGTTCTTAAATAATCGTTAAGGTTTGACATGTTCCCAATGATTCAATGTTTCAAATAAAGTAATATCCTAGAGACAAAATCATTTATAACATCCATGACGACGTATAATAATTGTAACCT
>CM021530.1:1313965-1325592 GCA_010994315.2 Pisaster ochraceus
TAGGAGGCAAGGAATGATTCCTTTTGAATAACGATGTGGAAGTGTATAATCAAGAACTTCAATACCTGATTCATGGTAGTGTATGTCATCCTCAGGTAGCTCACAGTTCCTGACCGGGTCTCTATGCTTCAGACGACTTAACTCCGACTCCATTAATCTTTAGGAAAAATAACAACACATCAAATAATCAGTTCAGTTTCAGTTAAGTAATGTTTTATTGAGAAACTTATAAATCACAGCATCTGCTGAATTGCAAATAAATACATAAAATGTTAAAAAGATTTCAGAAAACAAAACCCCAAATATGTGTAGTAATAAGTAACTATTAAACGACAATGACAATGACAAAAACAACAACAGATTAAAGAGTACAAAAGGAGGAAAATTCAACCAGCTATAAAAGTTACCGACTATGAATAGTGGTGGACTGTTTATAATTTTTTTTCAGATTTACAACGCAACTGCAGAATTTTCACTGTCCGTCAATTAAGCAGACTTTTCTTTTGGGGTGCTGGCAAGTATTGTTGGTGTTGAGTTTGTTTGTTTGTTTAGATGATCTTCCAGTCAAGGTAACTTGGCCGATCTCACGCATTTAAATATTGGTTTAACGTCTATGATTATGAATTGCACAAATCAAGAAACTTTGATTCAGGAACTAGATAACAACTATTCTAGTCATTATGAAATCAGTGGTAAGCTTGGCTAGAATCGAACCCACAACCTTGTGATTGCAATTCCTGCAGTCTAACCACTGGACCACGGTGAAAGTTGTTTCAATTAAGAGTCATTTCAATGAAGGAATCACAGAGCAAATGCCATTGATCTTGTAAGGATTGAAACCTATGCAAGCTTCCATAACAGATTTAAAGAAGTATTAATTTGTTCTTTAAATAAATAAAAGCTATTGCCTGATAATTACTGAAAACATTCAGCTCTATAAAATTTACTTTCTGAAGAATGTGAGCATCTGCTCTTTACAATGTTTTTTTTCTCAAAAGTAATTTTTTTCTGAAGCATTGCTTGAAAACAATCATATCTGACACCATCCAAATGACAATGATGTATCCATTCTGTCAAAAGAGGCTGTTCTTTTGAGATTTTCATAAAATCCCTACCCTACCTGATTTGCTTCTTGTGCTGCTCCTTCTGCTTCCGAACCTCCTTCATCAATTCATTCTTTGACATTGAGCTGTATACGCCCCTGGCCGGTCCTGAACTCTTGGTGGCGCTCGGTGCTCTGCTGGCTGTGCGTATTGGGTCGGCAGATGCGGAGGTTGCCCTGGCCGCGGCTGCAAGATCGCTCTTGAGGGCTGCAAGCTGTTGCTGGAGAAGTTCCACTTGAGCAGGGGAAGTTGTTGAAGAATCTCTGTCTTGAACACCTTGGATCTTTATAAGATAAAGTACTTGATAAATGCAAGTTTGAGTCTTTGCCCCCAGCTCACCCTTCCTATCTCCATCCCCACAATTGTTTAAGTCGCCCGAGTTTATGATGTAGATAAAGAAATTATTTTAACTTAAAAGTAAAAGTGTTGGTAATTAATAAATTTATGCAAAACTAGAACCAGTACCCTGTTAAGTCCAGGATTAAATCTTACATTGAGTTCCAAGTCTTTCAGTCTTTCCTCTGGTGTTAACTTTGGATATTGGACAGCGGATATTTCATCTGATGAGGACAACGTGGTATTTTGGTCACTTGACTTGTTAGCATTCAGAAGAGCACCCCCTAAAACAAAGAGAAATAAACAATATCACAAAATATATGAAGAGTTCTTGACAACACTTGAAACAAGGATTAATTATTCCCATTAACCCTCCTACTGTTTGACCTTTCAATATCATCCACTGTAGTTTTGGGTGATATACATGTATAAACTAATGCCAGGCTGCAGTATTATGTGGTGAATGCCTCTACACAGGACACAGTCAACCCTCCTACTGTCTGACCATTCAATATCATTCACCTTCTTTTGCAATCTACCACTTTGAAAATTTCTCTGCACTGTTTCCTCCAGATTAGGAAAAATATTGTAAGTACAGTATGGACTAACCCTGTATACTAATGTGCAAGGGCAAGTTTCCATCTCTGCCTCCGTCTTGAGAACGGAAAGTTGCAGAAGCTTCAGGGGAAGAATCTTCATCTCCGCCCTCAATATCCTCCCCCTCCTCTGTCTGCATCTGTTCTAGCCTCCCTTGCTCTCGTTCCCGTAAACGCTTAGCATGCTGCTCGGCCATTTTGTCTCGTTCGGCTTTCTTGGCCTTTCTCAGTCGATCTTGGCGCTTCTGGGCGCTGAGCTCTTGTTCTTGTTTCTGCTTAAGCTTCGTCATCGCTGACTGGACGCCTGACAATGTGTGACAAAAAGAATTATACAAAAGGAATGGTATATTGCTTTGTAAAACTACAGAAATAAAAACCAATGTTATTTAGGGGTTAAATTTAAGATCGCCACCAGACCACGTCTAGTAGCACTGCACTTTCACTAGACCAGAATTAGTTTTTCCTTAACCTGAAATATTCACTTCTTACCTACTAGGAGGATGTAAAGAATTGAAAAGTTGAAGTGTACTAGTGAATCTTTAAAAATACATAACCTGTTTGGGTAAACGATAGACTGCAAAACTTGTTTTTTACCTGAGGTTAAAGTCCTATTGACGACATTAGCTGACAGGGTCTTGCTGCGTTTTGGTTGGACCACTTTGACATCCTTTGGTTTTCCTGAGTTTTTAGCACTGACATCTCGCTGGTTGTCCCCACTTGAAACAAAGTTTTCTGTCGAGTCAACTTTTTGGTCTTCCTCAAAGACAGAGTACTCTTGAGAATCTGTTTTGTTAGTACTTTTGACATTATTACTTATTTTTGGCCTGGTATAGCTTTGGTGTTCATCAGAAAACTTTGCGGAGGAAACTACTGGAGTGGAACTTGCAGATGGTGGTGAGCTATTCTTCATGGTAAGAGACTCTCCCAACTTTTCATCATCTACATGTTGACCTTCGTAAAAGAAATATGACAAATTGTTTTCAGACGTCCCTTCATCATTCCTATTGGCTGTTCTTGGTGAAGATTTGGGTATTTTGTTCATTTTTTTAACTCCTTGGGTAATCTTGTGGAGAGCCTTCTCCGTCGTTATACCCATCGGTATAAGGTCAGCTTCCCTGAGAGTTCCAAGAGTTTCCATGGTGACTTTATTACGTCTGAAAACATTTCTACAATTCCTCAGATCCTCAAGATTTAGAGAAGATAACCAGAGCTCAACTGAAGCATCCAGAGGTGTCTCTGCCTCACAGTCATCCGGATCAATTTCACTCTGGACGTGATGGGTTCCTCGCTGGTCTTTGTTAGTCTTCATATTTTGACGAGGGACTCCCTTTCTCATACTTTCTTTAGCAACAGCTTTATTCTTCGGTAATTTATCCTCGACATTTTTGTTCCGAATGGGTTCCGATGACCTGCTAGAATTACGGCCAGAAGATCTGGCTGTGTTTATATTCTTCCTGTCAGTGTTTGGAGACTGCGTCCTTGATACAGTATTTGTGGGTTGAGCTTGTTTCTCCTTGCTGAGTTTTGTCAGGAGGTCGGGCTTTAGGTTAGCACTAGCTTTGGCAATGACTTTGGCTTTGAGGTGGGCTATCCGCTCCGAGTAGGATCCGGTGTCTTGAGTCTTAACAGAATGTCCGGTGGGCTTATCCCTCGCTGACGTCTTAATGATGGCTTCCCTGTGGACTAACACAGGATCATCTGTAAATCCTATAACAGACTCATCTTCGTCACTCAGATCAAAGGAAACCTTCCTCTCTCTGCTGTTTAAACTTAAAGGTTTACCTATAAATCAGGATAAAAAGTAGAAATTAAACACTAAGGCTTAAATACAGGAACTTGTAGATTAAAGATTATTCAACAATACTCCATTCAATGTTTCCAAGGCAGTAACAAAACTGTCTGTAGAGCAGACCTCTTTCATGCTTTTTCCAGATTTGTCTTAGTACCCTGTACTCAATATTAGTATTTAATCCTAATTCTCATCATATCAAAATGGACTCAGACTAAATTGTGCCTCGAACATGTCGAAACCTCTGGTTACGTTAATTAGAATGTGAGAAAAAAGGAACAAAAACACACCATGAAAAAAGAGAAGGCACAATGCCCTTTCAGATCAAAATGAACAATTATGAAGAAACCTACACCTGGGTTTGCCTGTAAATCTTTTAAGGACTAGCCAGCAGGACCAATTAACTTATCATTTCACTAGTTGGCCAGTTTTTCCACTGGTATACTTCATATAAAATAGGGATGCTTTTCAACACTGAAGTAGCCAGCTGGACAAGTTGGAGTGATTTTTGACTGGTACTCAGGTGTTTTAACTGGTATTTGGCCAGCGGACCACTGTGAAGGGAGAATGCTGTACACATATCAACTTCATCATAGGCTAATAAACCAATAAAAACATTAACAGGGTATGTGTTTATTGCAAAAGAGAAGACTTTTTTTTGAATTTTTTTACATAATAGGCCTACTAGAATGCAAGCTCACCCGAGGAATGTGTCATACTATTGCTTCTACCCGCCCTCTGTGTCGGAAGTGTGTTGACCTTTACCCCTCCTTGGTGTGACTGGGCTCGCTGGTGATGAGAATCTCTCCCCTTGTTTTTCAAGGTGTTTTGTGAAACCGGTGCGGATTTGACCCTCGATGCTGCCTTCCATGTCTCCTTGCTACCAGCAGCTTTCATTCTGTCCTCACCCTTGGTCGTCATCCCATCAGCCACCAACTCCTCCCTGCTGTGTGAGATTCCTGTGTAACTTTGAGTTCGGCCTCGTCTGCCATTAATGTCCCCTGCGCTTCTGGAGCGTGGTAGCGACTTGGTGGAGTCCTTGAAATTCTTGTCAAAGAGCTCGTGATTCTGAGGGAGTGCTTTGTGCGTTCGGTAGCCCGACAGTTGACCTTTGGCTCCTGACAGCCACTTGGAGGTGCCTGTAGCTTTGCTGGTAAATAATAAATATAGCAAGCATTGTTACTTTAGTGGATAGTTTCACACTTAATCTAACAATACTATTCAAGAAACCTTTCATGCTTTCTATTCAGTGCAATTTCCATCAGTAGCAGTTTCAGGGTGACTCCTGTTACAATTGACAACATATTTCATCGTATGAAATCAGGTTTTTTTAAGAATGTTTTTTTTTTTTGACTTGATATTTTAAAACTTGCTTTTCTTGCTTGAATCTTGCTAGAAATCTTGGGTCAGTAGAAAGCCAAAGGCTTAGTTGACCCGTCACACCACAGACTTAAATGTAGACACTAAAGAGGGGGAGTAACAGCAGACAATGTAGTTTAAAGCGTGGAGCACGTACTTAATAACGAGATAAATGTGTATAATCAAGTTAGTTTTGAATTGGTTAATAAAAGGAGCTGAGACAATTTCATTTGACATTTGTTCCAATCCTCAACAACTTTAGATAAACCTTTTTGATAAAAATAAGTTGAATTTCAACAGCACTGAAAATCAAGTAAACAATAATGCAGAGAACCAACTAGTATGGTCAGATTTAATGTGAGTAACCGTAAAATAGTACAATGTTTAAACAAAAGTTTAACTGATAATGTAATGTTTTTAAATGTAATACAAGAGTGCCGTCTTAACGTTTCAACCAAATTTGTTGTTGCATTGACCCAAGATAAACAACACACAATGGCTGCACTGAAGCAAATGTCTGCATTACAAAAGGTGATTATTTTTTATCATAGTACCTTATTTGACTTCTGATGGATGGGTCACTTGCAAGCCGGGTTTTCTGATGATAGAGGGCGCTTTCCATATCTGCAATATCTTGTTCAAGTTTGTTATTCTCCTTCCTCAGATGTCCCATTCTGGCATGGAAAAAATATAAACGACAAAATCAATAAAACTACGTATACCTGTACTGTATACAGACAAAAATCGGTCAATCAGTCACCTGTAATGTAGCGTCCAGAGAATATACACACAAGACCATCTGATTGTAATTTTATTTTAAAACTTAGCTACTTTTAGTGTTACCTTGGCTGCAATAATTGTATAGCTCTTGCAGACAGTCCATTGTTGGGATGATGGAGGGTTCTGATTATCGCAACTACTTACGTTAAACTTATTTTGCAATGATTATTGATTCACATCTGTTGTGGTCAGAGGCTAGTCCTAAACCAAAGGCCAGGTTAACGCTCATGGCTTCCAACCTTAAAAGTTGTTCTGAAAGGACCAGCAGCACAGCAGTGGAGGAATACATTGTTTTTACCGACCAAATTACTTCACTCTTCTTCATTCGAGCCACTTGTCTTAAAAAAATTGTTTTATTTATTTACATTTGTCCAGTTTATTTATCCCAAGGTCAAGTTAAACTTTCAATCTGATCTTTCTAACAAATCTAAACAAACAACTATAAACACACACTGACACAGCACTAGTCAGGAATACAGCAATACGGTTTTTTTCACGAAATAGATGCAGTGTAGAATTAACACGATCTAAAAAATCATGCCATAAACTTTACCTTAATTTTGCTGCAGTTGCCATGATTATACTGGATTTCAGCTAACTCGATATGCAGGTGTAAATGAAATGATCTTAGGATTCTTCAAAATAAATTATACTTTGAAAATCACACATTTTAAGCAAATTGAGTGCAGCTGATATTTTTACCACCTGTCTGGACGAAATCTACCAAACAAAATATGTGACAACCGACCAAATGAAGAAAATGCCCAATTGCTAATCACACACTTTAAAAATCATTGAGGTCAAGAACGTCAGGTCATGGTTTGTGGTACTGACTGATTGCGAATTTCGTTGTGGCGGTTTCTTCAAACATGTCAAACATCGGCACCAGAGTCCCAGAGAATCTACAAAAACGGTAAAGAATTGCGAACTGTTGACTTTTGTTATTGTTAAATTATAAAACTTTATTATTGGCAATTTTGCAATGCATGGAGCCACCAATTTATCGCCCTTAATTTAGGTCAAATATGAAGGGAAGAAACCACTGAGCCAACCTAATTCCAAGAACTGGTATTAGTCCACTCAGTGCTTACTGAGTTTTGGAGGTAGAAAAAAACCCACAGGCACCCCAGGTTGGATTCCAACCCAAGACTTTCCCACATTTGCAGAGTAGGGCGGGTATCTTAACAGCTACATACATCCTACATGTAGGCAGTGACACTTCTCCCAATGTGTGACCATACACTAGGGGCCTACTACTAGAGGAGGTTTCTACACACGACAGGAATATGATTGTGGTGATAAAAAAAAAGGCCAGTCTAAATCCCGTATGAAATTCAGTTACATCAAGTTTGCCGCAGGATTTATTGCATCTTGCCTCGGGCCTGGCCCCATTCTAGGGCCAATCCGCTGGACTAGCTAACTTACTAGCTAACGCACAGTGGATTAACCCTAAAATGTGCTAGCCTTGGTCCCAGCGAGTTTCATTCCAATTGAACTGAGTGTTTATTTCTAATTTCTAGAACCACAGTTCAATAAAGTTATGAACAAACCCAAGATTCCGAGATGAATGATGTTGTTAATAAAGCTCAGACGTTTCTCGAGACGTTACAGATTGCCTCTGGAAAGGACGTTGTCCAGTGGGACATGAACACATTACAGAGGGCTGTCGGGTGGGCGAAGTTCTTTGAACAGGTAAGAAGAAGGAGGGCAAATTAGCTGTTTTTATCAAATACTCAAAAAGGTGATCCCTCTGCTGTAGCTTCCCAGGTTGTATTGTAAACTTGTGTGTAATCCAAGGCTATAATACAGTAGTTACAGGTTGTATGGCTTCTGACAGGCACCCCCGAACAAAGATATTGACAAAAATACTGAGACTGACAACACCTAGGGCTAGATAGGTCAGTTGGTAGAGCTCCAGCATGTTAACTGGAGGTCGTTGGTTCATATCCCGCTCTAGTCAATTCTTCTTTGTTCCACCCAAAAATATTTGAAATTACCCAGTCGGTTTCCCTTGTGGTCTATTACGTGATATTTGAAATAAAATGTTGATCCCTCTGCTGCCACTTCCCAGATTGAACATGGGTGTGATCCCTGGCAACATGGCAGTTACAGGTTGAATGGCTTCTGACTGGCACCTGCTGAACAAAGATATTGACAAAAAATAGGAAGACCACCATTAGGGCTAGGTAGCTCAGCTGGTGGAGCACCGGCACATTAATCAGGAGGTGACAGGTTCAAATCCCGCTCTATTAAATTTTTCTTTGTTTACCCCAAATTCATAAAAATCAAATCCACGAACGGAATGAACTCTGATTAAAAACAGCTTCATTTTCTCTTTTAATTGCAAAACATTTTGTCATATTTGTAAAAACAATAGTTACTTTCATATTTGTGATTAATTATTACATGAAAGTTGAACCATTTTGATGAAATATTCTTACTTAATTTAGACTGCGTAGTTTGCCCAGAACGTTTTCACTGACTAGGCAGCGTGACCAGTTGCTTGTCATTTCACGAGTCTGTCAGCTTTTTCACTAGTTCATGTTTCATATTAAAATTGGGATTATTTTCACAATCAGAACAAGCCAGCCAGAACCACCTGAAGAGCATTTTGACTTTTGTCCTTGAGCAAGGCACTCAACCATAATTGCTTCTCTTAACACAGGTGTAATAATGGAAAACTGAGGGGGCTGAGATTGATTTAGGCTGCTTGGGGTTGTATGGTCCCCAGTGGGTAAGAAAGCTTTGAGGAATGGTCTAAGTATGCCTGATGAACAGGGATAAGAAATTTGTAAAACGCCTTGTTATAGCTACTAGGATATGTGCACCAGATAATACTGCATATTATTAGTAGTGTTGTTATTTCTTTTAAATTTTAGTTCTAAATTTTTTGAAGGTTCACCAGAAGTTTTTGAACAGACCTCACAACATCAGACAGCTCAATAGAGGGCTCCATCTGATTGGTCACATTCCAGGAGCGGCTCTCAGCCAATCGGAGATCACCTTTGAAACTCTTGGCCAATCAGTAAGGCTGTTATTCCAGGTGAGGCGGGATCTGTATCATGACTGTTGAAAGAATGTTCAGGTCATGTGCAAAATTAATTTTACTTTTGCTGTGACTAGTACTGTGGTTCACAAAAAAAACACTTCCCGCAGGCTCAACTTGTTGCCTTAAGCAAGACACTTAACCATTACTGTTATGTCCTTCAGATGGGATGTAAAACCATAAGTCCTGTGTGTAGTGTAATACGCGTAGAAGAACCTAATACACTTATCGCTCAGAGAAGGTGTTCGCTTGCTCGGGTGTTTCTGGCAGTGGCTGCTGAATGCGCCACTGCACCTTGTAAACCCTTGGGTCTCATAGTTTCAGAAACAAAGAATTATTTTCGTATCAATTGATCCCAACGATCACATTCACTTACAGATTTTACTTCAGAACCCTTACCTCAGCTCTAGCCTATATAAGGAGGTTATTAGGCAGTACAGTCTACTAGACCAAGGAGGTCCTTCCATAGATGAGGCCAGCACGTCTCAAAAGGAAACGGGCAGTCTGGTGAATCCAGAGAGTAACATACTCATAACGGTTTGTAGTCATTTTAAGTCTTACTCCTAGACTCCTCAATTCCAGCTCCTCTGAGTTATTTCATCTTAAATGTTTTCTTCTTGTCTTGTAGCTTCTTACCAAGAGTGGCTTTTAGCCTTGTTTGGGTTGAACTTTGCATACCCAAATAAATAATATAAAATAAAAACCCAATAAATCAGAAATCTGTTTTTGGTTTGTGATTTGTGATTTGTCAGGATTTCTGCCTGATTTAATTTTTTTTCAAGATTGTCCTTGTAATGTTGCAAATTAATGGTAAATCCTCTGAAATGTAACAGCCTGGATGTTCAGGAGTGACGGTCTCGACCAAGAGAAGGCAACAACCCATTTTTTATGATTGTAAAGATTTGTAAAATGGCAAGTTTGAAGTAATTTCTCACATTGAATCTAAGAATTCTATAAATTTGCTGCGAATTCTTTTTTAAAGCATTATCTTTACACTTTTAAGGCAATCATTCAGGCCTGCATTTGGATAATGGCATTTTGTTGTTTTTCTTTTTTCTGTCTGTGATTGTCTACATTTTTTGCTTTTTAGTGTCCATTTTTATCTTCTGTTTCATTTTACATTGCTCTCTATTTCATTGATGCATTTTTAATATAGTTTTTGTCTTGTTATGCTTTTTTCCTTTAATATTACTGATGCCAGCAGGGATAGGCCTATGCATTAATCAACTATTAGTTCTCTGTTGGTGGGATCGACATATTTCTCACACTGTGGTTTGGGCACTAGCCTGGTGACCAGTCTTGTTTCTTTATCTTTTTCTTCCATCCTGTGCATTTTAAAATTTGATATGCACTTTTGAAGAAAAAACAATTATGAAAGGGGCGCAATATAAATTTTAACTAGTATAATTGTTATTATTATCTGTATTTTAACTTTTGCCTATGACATGCTCTAAAAATGTATAAATAAAAAATAAATAGAAGTTTTCATCCTCTTTATTGAATGTATTCCAGCCTGTCTTAGTCTTAACAACAAATACTTACATTCATCTTGCAGAACATCTCAAGATTTGCTCAGGAAAAGGCGACACGATTGTGCCTACTGCAGATGAGGGAGAAACTAACCAAGGCACTTGCACATGAGGTGAAGATAGAAGGTAAGAGAACCTGACGTTGCATAAATTTCATGTTTTTATTTGATAAATGATAACTTGCCAGTGCTTCCCTATGATATTATACAAATATGGGATGCATATATGAGAGCGTTGTTGCAGAATATAATCAAGAGGTGAAATCTGGACTATTTCATTTCACGAGGCAGTGGATAAAGCCTGAGTGAGTATATTCTACAACAATGCAAGGACAATACATTCAATTGTTTTATATAAATCATACATAGATTCTTGTTCTTTAAAATGTTTTCACAATAAACACAAATAGACAGGAATCCTTGTTCACCTTACACTCTGAAAATTCTAAAATCCCTAAACAACGTGGACGACCCCAAGCACACCAACCTCGCCGATATATAAAAGACCGTGCCTCGTTTGGATAAACAGGTAAGGAATGATTAGTTTAGAAAACAACGCTGCAAAGCATTGGACAGGCCAGTCCATTGTTTAACTATGGAACATTTGCAGCAGTAAGCACATGGCAAAATCATGGAGGATACGCTATACATCATCCACCAATCAAATGACAAGGATCTGTTTGTGGTTTGTAAACCTTTTCTACTTAACTTTGGGTTGAACGAAGAAACATGGACAAGAGCGTCAACCGACAAACATTCTGACATCAGGGCTGGATAGCTCCGTTGGCAGAGCGCTGGATGGGCACTCTGGAGATTGCAGGTTCAAGTCCCACTCTAGTCATTATTTCTTTGTTCAACTCAGGGTTTCATCACATGCCACACATGTTGTTTTGGGTCTTCACTTTGCTCTGGGTAGTTCAAATACTGGGATCTACTCGTTCGGTCAAACCTTGCTTTTGTCTCTACTGACTCCTCCTGAGTCTGTGATTATTGTTGGTGTAACCCTCCCCAACGGTGATAGTGGTATGTTCCTTTTGTGGAATTAACAGGTAAAATTCAATCATAACTATTTAACTTTTTTTTTTTTTTT
>CM021530.1:1330307-1346680 GCA_010994315.2 Pisaster ochraceus
TGCATTGGTTTGTGAGCCTGCAGTAGTCAGTGAGCCCCCATTGGTTTGTGAGCCAGCAGTAGTCTGTGAGCCTGCATTAGTTTGTGAGCCTGCAGTAGTCTGTGAACCAGCATTGGTTTGTGAGCCTGCAGTAGTCTGAGAGCCAGCATTGGTTTGTGAGCCTGCAGTAGTCTGTGAGCCAGCATTGGTTTGTGAGCCTGCAGTAGTCTGTGAGCCTGCAGCAGTCTGTGAGCCTGCAGTAGTCTGAGAGCCTGCTGTAGATTGTAATACTGCTGTAGTTGGAGAACCTGCAGTAGTAGCTTGCGAGCCTGCAGTTGTTCGCGAGCCTGCTGTAATCTGTGAGCCTGCTGTAGTTTGGGAACCTGCCGTAGATTGTAAGACTGCTGTAGTTTGTGAGCCCGCTGTAGTTAGTGAACCAGCTGTAGTTACGACAGTACCGAGTGTGGTAGGTACAGCTGTAGTTACCACAGTTCCAAGTGTTGTAGGTACAGCTGTAGTTAGGACAGTTCCAAGTGTTGTAGGTACAGCTGTAGTTACGACAGTTCCAAGTGTTGTAGGTACAGCTGTAGTTACGACAGTTCCAAGTGTTGTAGGTACAGCTGTTGTGGCCAAAGAGTGACTAATCAAGCTAAGTACTACTGCGGAGAGGTAGAGAAACTGGGCCATGCTTTTCCTGCAAATGTTTGAAAAATATTTTTAGAAACCTCAAAGTATTATGGAATAAAACAAAGTAGCAAATTTTCAGCCAAATGGATTAAAAAAATTAATTTAAAAACTGTTTCTATTTAGAAATAAAAAAATCTGTTGAAACATTCCTTGTACAATGGCTTTAAACACTTACCTGTATGATGTTCAACTCAATGATGGAATTTTCAAATTTTCAAGCTGTCTGGAGGAGGAAATGCCAAATTTACCAAACTTTTTCAGACACTTTTAGAGACAAAACTTCAGTCGAATTGCTCTCAGCTGCATCTAGATCATGGAGGCTAAATGAAGATTAATACAATCGAGGTGTGGTTTTAAAACTACCAAATGTTTCTCAGTTTCCATGGTTGGGCAAACAAATAAAAGATTTGAAGATAAGACCTGATGTAAAGCTTTACAAAGGACAAATAGGGTAAAACAAAACTAGTAAAATTCTCCAAAGTGACTCGGGCTTTGTTAGACTAGATTTTATTAAATTATTACTAAACTTGTTTGATGACTTAGGAAAACATTCAAAATTTAGAATAAGTTTTTGATCAAAGTTTAATTTGACATTCTGAAAAAGATTCTACTTCCGGCGGATATACCTCACATCGGGAGAAGTGGGAACGACAACCCAAGGAAGTATCGCCTGTTTATCAGTCACGTTGTGTAATGTTGAGCTTTTATGCACACATACAGCTAATAAATGATCATTTAATCTTAGATAAGAGAATATATTAGGGATAGTTGGTAAATACCGGTCCACTGTCACCAGGCAGTTTTCTGCAGCAGTTGCTAGGAGGAAAAAAAAAAATTCATAATAATTTTTTTATATTTTTTTTTATTGGGAAGAGAGTAAAATGGTCAGGGTATATGGAAAAAAATGTTCTTCTTTTCCAATGTATTAGAAGGAATTAAGTAAATGTTGAAACAGAATTTGTTTACCTGGTACATGTTTTACACTAACAATCAAATCCACAATTTTTGACCAGGGCTATGTTTGCTGCATAGCAATCAAGCAATCTTTGAACAGATTATCCTACAGAAGTATTCAAGCGTTTGGTGCTCGTTATGTGGCATCGTGTACCCCTCTCCTTTTGTGTTTTCATGGTGATCTGTGAATCTCAGGAATTAGAGGATTTTAGGGGGGTACTTCTGTACAATAGGAAAAGAGTCTTTTAGAGTATGAGAACATTTGGGAGGGATGGAGGGGACAACCTCTGTCACATAACGGGCATGGTATTCAACGGTCCATCTTCAGGGATGGTGTTATGTTTGGAGCTGTATGTTCAGGGATGGTGTTATGTTTGGAGCTGTATGTTCAGGGATGGTGTTATGTTTGGAGCTGTATGTTCAGGGATGGTGTTATGTTTTGTTTTTCGGAAACCTTTTTTGTTGTGCATTGCAGTCGCATGTTGCCATGGGTTTATGTTACATTCAAGCAAGGGCAATATTATGGCTCAAAAAAGCTTAATCAGTATTTGCATTCAATTGTTATTAACCCATACTGGTAGATTTGATACATGCAGTATACCACTTTTTTATATAAAATAAAAACAGACATTGTTTCTTTACACGCAAGTTAGCCCAAAACATGGCTTAAAGCCACTGTCAGTAAGGGGCTACAAGAAGAAAACATTTAAGATGAAAGGTTTGGAATTGATAATCCTCTTACAACAGTCTAAATTGTTGGATGCAGTCCGTGGAATAAAGCTGTTTGAATGGCTCGTTGTTCTACATCTCAGCAAAGTTGTTCATAATTCCATGTACAGCCACAGTCCTGCTTTGATCATGATGATCCAGCCCCTTTAGTTATATGAAACATTCCATACAGCTCATCAAATAAATAAGAAGAGCTTAAAAAAAACACATAATTAGGCGCTGTACGGGAAGTATTTCTCAACATTTAACCTCCACCTGGATGTCATGCTATTGTTCCATCGCTCCATTATTTCACATGAATGGCGGATGGCTCCATATTAAACAATATTGCACCAGTCGTGGGAAATATTGGAGCCATGGAGCAATAGCATGGCGTCACAGGTAGAGGCTGTGTCGCATAATGCCCTCGGTGCACGCGCCATTTGTGTGGGATACAAATGGCCCGAGGGCGAATCGTACCCACGAATGATGCACACCTCTGGCATTTTCCTATACATAAACTGTTAAGACATCACATCACATGGATATTAAGGCTGATGTTCGGGTTGTCTTCACTTTGAATGCCACTTCAGTATTTCTGAGAAGTGCCTGCTTAGGGTGGGGCATCACATAAGACTACTTTCCAGTAAATATAGCTTAAAACATTGAGGACAAAATAGGAAATAATTACAAACTGCTATTTTCAAGGTGGTTTATTTTCATGAATTGGTCCGATGAACAATTCTACAATTCTTGAATAGCACAAAATCATGATAAATAACAGTCATTTTAAAGAAGAATACCAAAATAATTTTTGTTTTAATGAATAAAATGAGTTGTCGCTTCAATAGTCTCAAAGTTCTTAAATATCACCACAAGATTTACTCCCAAAGCTTGCAACTGTTTAACATTTCTTAAAGATTTTATGTAATTTTTAATATATATTATTATACAATTAATATTTGACATGTTATATCAAACACACCACAGCAATTAACAAAAACTTATGACAATCTGTGTAGAGTTGTTATTTGCTATATAAATAAGATTTGAAAACTGAATTCATCAAACATCATACAAATTATTTTTAATCACAAAAAATTAGCACACTTTTCACCCCATGCAAAAAACTAAATAAATAAATAAAATGATTTAGTGTAAAAAAAAAAAAAAAAAAAGTGCTCATACTTTTTTCCCCACTTCAGTCGAAGTTTAGATTCTCTGATCTTTAATAGAAAAACAACCACAAGAGTTTCTTCCATCCTGTTTTCTGGTCTTCTTCTTTTCCTATCTTCGAACCATCAGATGGCCCATATTCATTTGTCCACACAGTCTTAAAAACCGGCTTGAGAAGAAAGATTAATCAAAACTGGACCAAGTTTCACAAAATATCAGCATTAATTTGAGTACTATTTGCTAAACAGCCTAGTAAAATTCGGCCCAAGTTGACATTCTTATAAACTTGCAGAATTTAAGCACCTTTAAGTTCTGCCCAAATATTCACATTGTATTACTTGGAGAGAAGTATAATTTTATAGACGTTTGTGAGTTTTAGAGGCACTATACATGTGTATTTATACAACTAAAAAGTTATTTTACATGTTCGCTTTTTGTGTGCAAATCTAAAACTCCCTGTTACGTAATAATTGTACACCCATGCACCAAATACTGTCCAAATGGATGAGCTTTAAAAATGTTCATATTGCTGATGATGATATTAACAAATTATTGTTTTCTTGTATTCTGAAAAAGCACCAAAATGATTTGTGTTAAAACACAATGTTTTTTGTCCTTAATTTTGTTGAAGTTTTTATGGAACTTTAACTTCACAGACAAAACACAAGATTGTTGATTAACCAAAAAGAATAATTAGATTCATTCTGAAAGATCACTGAGTACCAAGTTCATACCACTACCAAATCTCCAGGGTAGTACTTTTGTCTAAAATATTGTAAAAGTCCAGGAAATTAAGTTTGAAGACCTTTAATACCACAGCTTATTTCCATTGCCACTACCAAAGAAAGCATGATATAAACAACGTCAGATCCCTGACAAAATCTATGTCATTTTTGTTTTTAACAAAACAAAATTTAATGATATTTTTCCAGATTGCTTGTATGGTGTGTTTGCTGGACACCAGAGAATCGGAAACGTTTTCGAAAAACAATGACACACTTCTCCTTTAAATATTGGCATTGGGAATGTATTTCATTCATCGTTGAACCAAACTCACCCAAAAATTGCTTTAAATATTCTCAAGGACCTCTCAGACGAGGCAATTTTTACCCTCGACTTCAAGGCAAGCAACAGCTCTAAACAGGCCTGGAATTACACAGAGGTCACAGAGACTGTGGTGTCCGTTGCCCTGGTCTTGGCCTTGGTGCCCCTTCAAAAGTTTCCCCATAGATTTTCCAATTTTCAAAATGAAAATGGCCTCGCTTCTCAAAGACGAAATTCCAGACCTGTCTGCATGCAAAAGAAACACTTTGGTTGCACTACAGAAATAATTGTTCTAACGCTGTCTTACTAGCCCCAAATTGTGTGAACATGTCTTCATCTTAAAGATTGCCTGGAACTGGACGTCTGTAAATTGCCCCATGTGACATGGCTCTAAGGCTGTCACTGAATTGGCAGCTATGGATACAGCTGGATCTCTTGTCATAATGCATTGAAGTATATGATGTCCTTAGTTACCCCCCTTAGCACCATTCGTAGCCGTAGCCGCCAATTCAGATATAGTTTCAGTCATCAAATCCTCAAACTCTCTAGAGTGAGGACTATATTCTTTTCATGCTGTGCGAAACTTACTACAAGAAGCCATACGCGAGTTAGATTTGAGTAATGTCTGGTACGGCCTGGGCCAAATTTCATAAAGCTGTTAAGCAGAAAATACTGCTTTGCAATTTTTTATGCTAAGTATAAAAAGTGAGTGGGGCACCAGTCATAACAATGTAGACTTTACGGAGTTCCTACAGTTCTGATTGGTCTTACGATTTTGCCCATCTGGAGGTTGCTTCACAAAAGCTTGCCCAGTATCAACACTTTCTTTAGTCTGGGACATCCAATTTGAGTGTTCAATGGTGACCAAATAGGTCAAGGTACCAGACATAATTCAAAATCTAACTCATAAATGGTTTCGTATTAGCAACACCAAGACCAGGATTATGGAGTATTATTCTTTGATCTACAGACCAACTCCAAGGTAAGAGGCTTTAGCTCAAACAAAAGAAATCCATATTTTTAAAATAATCTTTGGCGTGTAACCTCTTAAACAACACATTGCTTCTTTTAATTTATAAACAAGAGTACATAGCATACCTCTAGTTTGGAAAATACACTTCTTTGGATAAACACAAGCAACACTCGGATATTAATTTTTAAGTTACAGAGAAATCAAAGTCTAGATCATTCAAGATGTTGAAGTGAAGACAAGGAAAATAGCACTCCGCACTAATGCTAAAAATAGAAGCTTAGTACCCAGACCTCCGACAAAGTGTCAAAACTAACAGATGTAGGCGCACTTACAAGTCCAATCGTTATGTTATTTTACTCACATGTTTACTGACTGTACAACTATTGCAGTCTGGCGCCGGTGCGGTGATCGCGTGAGTGGTTGAATGTTTGTCTGTCATCCAGGTACTTTGAGCAAAAGTAATTAGTGCATAGTGCTATTCCATAATGTCTGTAGTCTTGGCTCAAGGGATATTATACACACTGTTATTATGTACAAATCTACTATGTACATGAATTACCACAATTTAGGCTTTATGTAAAGTAACCCTACAGCTTTGTCTAATGCTTGGGTCTATAGTTACACCTCCATGCACCACTGCAGATGGGCTTGATCAGTAGCAGCCTTGAAACAAGGTTATCATTTGGACCATTTATGGACACATTGAAAATGGCTTACTATAGTCGTGGCTGTTCATACAAATTATACGACGCTCCATCAATTTGGAGGTCGCAGATTCAAGTCCCGCTCTAGTCAATTTTAAATGAAATTACACAAAAAAATTGTCTGTACTGAATTAGCCTCAAAGGAATAAATCAAAATATTTTGATGAAAACTTGAATAAAATTAACAGTCCCTGAAAACACTTCAAGGCATAACAATTACCAAAAAAACCTCTCAAATAAGTTTAAAGCTTCAACTTGGGTTTTCTTTGTACATAACTTCATCTAAAGCTACACAAAGTACATGTTTCTAAAAAATGGTGTCCACAGAATTTGTCGTTACGGGAGATGTCCACATTTTCAAAATGTATATATCCCAACAAAAAAGTTTGCAGGGAACCATTTAAAAAAAGTATAAACATTACATAGCGTTGTGGCTGGTGACCTGTTCTCATCAGCATTTTCATGTGCTTGGGTCTGATTATTATGTTAAGCACAGAAAGTTTTCTGGGTTTTAGCAGATTCTGTGTCGCAAAAAGATTCTGTGTGTGCCATAGATAAGCCATTAAATTAATGTTGGCTAGTGAACAATCTATTGACCCAATTCATCTGACGTCAGCATCACAATTCTCTTAGTTGCGCCATTTTGGGAGTTGATATCCCTGTGTGCTACACAGTGTAGAGCACAATTTAGGCGAGGCAGCATATACACGCTTACCATAATTTTCACTTGCAATTTGACTCCCAAAATGGAGAGTGTGGCAGACAGTAGCCGTGTGACGCGGAGTAAAAATTTCTCTGAATTTTTGAAGAACAAATGAAGCTTTTCTCGCGGGTGTAAAGTGCATCCTTCCAGTTAACTGTGGAACTACCCTGTACACCAAATGGTCACTATTTAAATATGATGTTGTACACTGAAATTATCACAATGCTATGAACCGATACTTTCCTTTTCATTACAAGCAAAGTTATGATTTAGTCTTCAACAACCAATATTTTGTAGTTCTCAACAATATGTAGACTGCTCACTGCAGATTTCAAGCGTGATAATTTCCTACGATTAATTTCCAATTTCTAATTTATTTGCCCTCAGGAAATCTGCAAGATTATTTGTGACTAGCCTGAAAGAGTGTCGAAAAGCCTATTGACCCCGTGCACTTACACGCGCCTATTCTGTCCACCATTTTTGGAGTCAAAATGTACATGAAGGAATTGAATTCCAAAATGGTGGAAATGGTGGAAGGGCATTGTGTGGAGGTGGGTTCCACGTTGTGCATCAGCCCTTGAACTCAATTATCATAAAAACTTGTTTGTGAGACTAATTACTGAAACGTGACAAACATTGAGGTAAGTGCTGGGTTATTTTAAGTTACTACAAAAGGGGGATAGCCCTACCGGCCCCCCGACTCTGCCAGAGGTGGCCCTTTCTTTCTTATATAAAAATCATTGCTTATAAAGCACCAAGCTATTGTGTTCTGGAAGACTAGCACAAGCATGACAAGGTAAAACTAAACAAAATAATGCGTAAAGAAATGTTTCACCAATCTGGAACCTGAGTCAGAGCTGTGTATTTAGAGAATGGCAACAATTTGCAAATAGAAGCCATTTTCAGTCAAACCAGAAGTGGCACACAGGGTGCCAGAATTGACTGCGCATTGGGTTGTGCTACGTTTGTACAAAATGGCGTCCAACAACCACATACCCAAGCATGACCAAAGAAACCTGGGCTCAATTTGACAAAGCACTAAGATTCATCTTAAGACGAGTTGTCAGTATCACCATACCAATTTGTATTGTGACATCACACTTTGCTTAGCAATTTAGATTGACTCGCAGTTACGATTGAATCGTAGCTCTTTGTTAACTCAAGCCCTTGCCCCTCTATGTTACAAACCTCTCAACACACAACTCTGCCTTGAGCCATACACCAGGGCCTACTTTCAAAAGCTATTAAGCAGAAAATTCTGCTTAATAAATTTTCTAGCTAAGCAAGAAATGAATGGGGCACCAGTTGCAGTAATGGTAATTGTGACATCTTGGCTGGTAACCTAATATTGCTATGCAAGAGTTTCCTGTGCTAAGCAAGTTTTTGTGCTTACAGGCTTTAGGAAACTAGGCTCAGGAGTTCTAATCAGAACCCATGCTAAGTGTAAAACGAAATAACTAGGTCTCTTTTGCACTATTCCAAATACGGTGAGATCTTGATAAAGGAAGCTAGGGCAGACAACAGCAGACAACCGTCATTCTTCCTTATTTTATTTTCATTAAAGGTATCATTGTTATTATCATTCTTTTTTTAATGAGAAATCGCCCTTAAATCACAAGGCTCGGCGGCCACTTCAAGGCAAGGACTACACTACTGATTTGGGCTGTCAACCCAAATCAACTCTCACTAGGGGCACATTGCCACCTACACCTACACAGGGTTACCCCCTTCACAGTCCGTTAGGATGTAGGCATGGTTATCATCTACTAGGAGCCTGGCTGGTAGAATGCACTACCTTCCCAAAACATTTATACAGGATTGGTGGGGATAAAAAACATAATTGTTTAATTTTAGTCTGAAAGCGCACTGACTACGAAGTTCATACTAAAACCATTCTTTCTGTGAAATATTTCCTTCTGAAATAAAGTCATGCATATTCAAGGAAATTGATCTGAAAACATTAAAAAACATAACAGCTGATTTTGGTTGTTATACAACAAAAAATTAAGGAACGTGTGTTTACATGCTGAAAATTGTGAATGATTTTTCACAACTCGCACAACAGATTAAACCAAAATTTTCACAGGTTTGTTATTTCATGTATATGGTTGATTTCACAAAACATAAACTCTGTCTGTGACCATTTTGTCAGCTACACCAATCCTGTAATAAATATGTGAAAAAAACCTTGATTAGAAACTATACTTAACTCAGGTGTACTTGCTTAATACACAATCTAGCTGAGCAATTCTAGGCTAACCCTGTAAGCAGAAACTTGCGTTTGTAAGCGCAAAATGCCACAGTAAGCAGAGTTGGCAAGTAGGATAAGTAAAAAGATCCGATGGGTTAACATCAAACCTAATTTGGAGTTTGGGACATTAACACCAATTTTGCATTACTTCCTTGTGGTGGTTGGAATACGGGGAATGGTTGGTTTCAAAATGCAGGGCAGATATTGCTTCTGCCTTTGCATTGTGAAAACATTTCATCTGGTGTACGTAGATGCTGAAAGTAATTGCTGAACTGCTTTTGGGATGTTGTCACCAGCGGCATCTATCTATCCAGCAGCTCTCTATTATGATAAGCCAACATCCCATCTACGAGGATGACTGGAGATCCTACGGGAGATTCGCAGTGTACATATTGAGGACATCCCCAATCTGTTGCATTTTTAATACAGATGTTCTTTGTTAGTAGTAATCATTCACCAGCCGCTCTGTTGACATCGTGGGCTGTGAGGGGTGCCTGACAGGCTCACCAAACCCGCCAATAGGGGGTAGGTTGGGATTGTAGGAATGCTGGGACATGTTGGAGTCATAGACCTTAGCGCGGGGCCCCCTTGAGCTTGAGCTTGGACCCATTTCATTAAGTTCCTCCTCCTCCAGTCTTCTACGATTCTCGTAGTCTTGTCTCTTGAGTCCGTCTTTCAAGTGACCCCAGTTGGCTGACAGACACATCATGAAGTGAATCTGCAGAGAAGTAGAATATAAACTAAGATTCAGCAAACCATTTAAAAAAACTTTTGTTTAATCTCTCAAAGCAAGAAAGCGACCCCAAAAATAGAAGGAAAAAAAAGAAAAAAAAGAGACAGAAAAAAAAAAGATCAGAGATATTTATAAAGAAATGAGACCGGCATTACACTTCAGAAATACATGCAAACTGTTGCTGATTGAAGTCATTAGGTTTCTCATTCAATGGGATAGGAGACAGTAGGGGAAGGTAAACATTTTTAGGAAGTACGGAGGCCTTCCCAGCTTGGGCAAAGTCGTCAGAAAACAACCACACTAAGCATCAGAAATTGTAAGCTGTAGTTCCAACAACTTTTTGCGCTTAAGCAGCTCTATGAACTTAAGAACTACTCACCAATCCTAGTATGACCAAAACACATCCTCCAACCTGCAAGATGTACATAGGAAATGCCTCTCCAGCCTGTTAATAAGGAGGAAGATAAGAAAAATAACTCTGGGATTCCTTGGAATAGATTTCTTTCTATTGAACATCTTTCTGTTAGACACTGTTGGTTCCCAGCATCTTTTAATAAACAAACTTAAATAAAAACTAGTGTTTGTATAGCACTTCATCTACAGGCATCTCAAAGTCCTTATTATAGTATTTAACAACTTAGACATTGACCAAATAGGAAGACTGCCAACATAGGGCTGGATAGCTCACTTGCAAAGAGCACCAGCATGTTAGTCTGGAGGTCGCAGATTCAACCAATCTAGTCAGTTTTTCTATGCTCAACCCAATATTATTTTTAAGACAGGTTTTAAAGTTTTTGAATCACGAAACCCAAGGGTTTACAAGATGCTGCTGTTTACAAGGCACTCCCAGAAAGAAACACAGGGGCAAACCCCTTCTACTAGTGATAAATGTTACTGTAAAGGGTTCTTCTAAGTGCACTACACAACACACAATCCTACCGCTCAACGTCCCAATCAAAAGACAGACCAATAATGGTGAATCTTGCTTAAGGACACAAGTGTCAAGACCCGGACTCAAACCCACGCTCTGCTGATCAGAAACACCAGGCGTCAATTTCATAAAGCTGTTAAGCAGAAAAATACTGCTCAGATAATATCTTTGCTGAGCAAAAAAGGAGTGGTGCACCAGTGGCAAGAATGTAAACTTTATGGAATAGGGGCTGGTAACCTGTTTCTTCTAAGCAAGTTTTTGTGCTTACAGGCTTTATGAAACTGAGCCCAGAGCTTTGACTCTAGTGCGCTTGACTGCTCGGCCACGACAGGCCAGGGTTCTTTCATCAGAAGGTCTCTGACTTGTTCCTTATACAACACCTTTTTCTGGCAGTACATATTTTGTCGCATCTTCTCACCCCTTCACAGTACCAGTCCCAAAGGTCAATACTGTGAGATATTCTGGAATTTCCCTACCTGTATCTTGTTTACTGGTATTCTCGAGTTGTTTTGTCAAAAGGTTTTGGGGCAAGCGTTTGTACAGCAACCTTCAGACATGTCAGATGGTGCCACTGTGCCATACACATTCACTCAGAATTGTGCATTGGGATTCTCAGACATAACTATACAAAAGCTTGCCCCAAACCATGCGACATAGCAACTGTCTTAAGTCTAAGAAAATCAAATTTAAGTGGTCATTTGTGACTAAGCAAGTCATTGTGCCAGTCACTATAAAAATCTAACTGCCTTATGACTTAGTGAATGTATACTTTTAATTTACTTCACAAAGGATAGACTGAAAATTAAGACTACATTTTTAACTGTATAACAAACTCACTCTGTCTCCAAATCTTTTTAAATCACCTCCACAGATGTCTGTATTGCTTACGTTATCTGGCAGATGCACAAAGCCTGCAAGAAAAAAAAGGAAACAAATATTTAAACAGTCTGAAAGTAACTCTACTGAATAAATACCAAGCCAAGTATGGAGTCCTCTGCACAACCATTATTGCTGAGGTCAACCATTGAAAGTGCACATGCATACGCCCCACGCATAACTCCCAACCAATGACCTCATCAGTGAGGGTGCTATTTGAGCTTGAGTTGTCATATGCAATGGGTCTTTTGTAATTACCATGTGACAATAAATACGCAAACACAATTAGTTTTTTTTTTTTTTAGGGGGATTTTTAACTTTCAGAATTGTTTAGTTAAGAAAATCTGAAAGAAACGAGATTCTTTTTAAAAGAAGGTCAATTTTGTTAGATATAGCAAAGTAGAAAAAAACCAATTAGACATTAATGTGTTAACAAAATTTAAACTCAAGAACGGAAAAAAAAAGTACAGACACGGAACACACCTCTTTCCACCATTTGGGCAATTTGTTTGCGTACATTTTGACGCCAAAATGTGCGCAGTGCGTTGCGCAAGGGTCCGATAGTAACCTCGCTTTATGATTTCATTCAGCTGATTGGCTTAGAGAAGTCTTTTGTCGCTCAGAAAACTAGTATGCTCAACTGCCAGTGATGTAACCAAGTCATTTTTCTCAAATCAAGTCAAGTCGCAAGTCATCTTTGCTAAAGTCAAGTCAAGTCACAAGTCACATAATGTCCCGAAATAAGCCCACTCCCATGATGTTGTCCTAAACTTAAATATAACCAAAAACTTGTTATCATGGCAGATTTGACATACAGCTTTACATATGACAAGAGAACTCGAATACATCGGGATCATCAGCAGTTTCGTCGTCACTGAAGACTCAATTTTGCCACATTTATTTTAAACAATAATTGCATTGTTGTAAAATCAAATTTTTAAAAGTCAATTCTCAACTCTCAATGCATTTTCGCGCAAGTCAAGTCAAGACTCAAGCCATTTTCGTGCAAGTCAAGTCCAGTCACAAGTCAATGAAATTGGCGACTCGAGTCTGACTCGAGTACAAGTCATGGACAACACTGTCAAATGCTTTGTTAAATTCATTACTGAGCATCTCTTGGGCCCTTTTCCAAACCTCGGCCTTTGGCTTACGCTCCAGCTTTAAGCTCCATTCACCTGTTTGAAGCCCTTTACCAACAGCGTACATTTTCAAAACAACAGGTTGTATGGCGTCGGACTGGCACCCTCTAACAAAGATATTGACAAAACAGAGAGACAACCAACATAGGGCTAGATGGCTCAGTTAGTAGAGTGTTGACATGTTAATCCGGAAGTTGCAGGTTCAAGTCCCCTTAAGTTCTTTTTTTCTTTGTTCAACACAAAATTATATAAAAAAACCTGGCCAAATCCTGAGCCAAGGCCACAGCTGTGGTTTTAAAAAGGGCAGTAAAATGACACAAATGTGCTTAGCATTAACAATCCAGGTAAGCAGAAACAGGTAATCACCTGGGCTCAAATTCCCAAAACTGTTAAGCACTCAGTCTGCTTATAATGCAAAAAGGAGTTTGTTTAGATAAAACAGGTTACCAGCCAAAATGTCATGTAAGTTGTGTGTATTGTGACTGGTCACCTGCTTATTTTTCCTTATCAAATTAGGTTGTTTAGCTAGTTTATCAACTTCATGAAATTGGGCCTGTACATGTATTTTCTTAATTATGAATAGTTCAACACTATTTTCTTTTTGCTCAGATATGTTTATTTTTAGCCTGACCAGTTCATTGAATTCGCATAAATTAAGGTCAAAACAACCTACCGTACTGTTTCAAATTCACGCAAACATTGTTGTCAATGGTTTCACCGAATGTCGCTGTGTACTGGCTCACCATGTAAGTAAAGACAACTGGGATGGCCGAAGCACCACCCACAACAAGCCATATGAAAGTCACGATGTAAGCAACATATAGAGCCTAGAGAGTAGACACACAGAGAAAGAGTGTTAGTAGAGTTGAAAAGGGTTAGGCCACCTAAACCAACACACTGCACTCTCCATCATGGAGTAAAATGGAAGTGTTCAAGAAGAATCTCAAACTATTTTGTATGCATACTGTTATTGCTGTTATTATTGCTTGCCACTCACCCTTAGATCACCCTTAGATCACAACCTGACATTCTTTCATTCAAATCTAATCTCAAAACCTATCTCTTCGATCAAGCCTTCCATTAAAATTTTTCCCTTGGTCCTATAGCGCAGTGAATAGTCTTCTAGGTACCAGCGCTTAACAAGTTTTTTATCATTATTATTATTATTATATTTGCCCCTTCTGATATTACTTTCTTGTAAGCTTGTGGCGTGTCGTGGCTGAGCGGTAAAGAACACCGAACTCAAGCTCTGGCGTTTCTAATCAGCAGAGTGTTGGTTCGAGTTCCGGTTCGTTTTCCAGGAAAATAGCATTAAGTGTGAAACAAACATGGGCTGTTCCCTTGGGTTTTATTTCCCGGAATTGGCTTATCAATTAGTGTGAACCTGGCTTTCGTGGCTATACCATCACCTCGAACCCCAAATTGTTGCAAACAGAATATGCTTGCACAATACACATATCATTTGTTGGTTGTCTGACTGGGTTAAAGGCCAAGCATTAACAAGGACCGTAATCTAATCGCTTAATTGTTCCCATGGTAAATTTATTCCCCTGAAAGAATAGGCAATATGGAAGGAAGGATATCTGCACCGGACTATAAGGAGAAAGTAACGGCACCCAGTTAGAAGGCTAGCCAGGGTCAGAACTAAAGAAACAGGATGACTGCAGCTTCTGGGCAACTCAAGTTTGGTTAGTGGAGAAAAATTATCTGAGTAATTTCAGGTATATCCAGCATTGATCAATTCTGAAAAGAGCGGTTAGTTGAAAAACAAAATGCTGCTTACAGCAGAAAAGTTACCAGCTGGAGAGGAGATAAATTAACTGGTTCCCTGAAAACCTTGACACCCTACGCCCAGTGGTGTAACTAGAGGGAGGAGGGGGAAGGCTGGGGGTGCCCCCTGCTCTGTTGCTGGCCCTTTTTGTCCCCGGCCAAATGAGATTATAAAAATGCACAAATGAACGGTTTGATACATTAAACAGCACCCAAACTGACCCTTCCCCACCCAATGGAAATAGCTGGTTTCACCTCTGTCTGCTCCTCCCCCACTGACAAAAAAGTTCTTGACTCTACCTACCAGGCTGGTGCACCCCATTCCTCCACAACAAACATTCCTGTTGTCGTACACTTGAATTTTACTTTGTTTTGTCGCTAGGTAGCCAAACAAAATGTAGAGCAACGCAAAGAAAACCATTACCGGTGTCAACACGTAGACGGTCAGTTTGAGATAGAAAATTCTGGAAAGCACAAACAAACAAACAAACAGAAGACTTAAAATGCTGAAAAGCTGGTTCTCTTTTGACTCAACTTGTACACTTATTACATTATTTTACGAGCCCAATTTTGTTGGCTAATTTTCATCGTAAAGGGCTGTGATACACTTTGCTTGGTAAAAGAGTGCTCTAAAAATTGTATTATTGCAAACAATGATTGAGTTTCATGAAAATGTTCAGTAAGGTCTTGTAGCTCAGAACTTTCATTGGAAATATATGTTACGAGACCTAAAATATCAATTTATGTTTTGTGGTGTGACATGGCCGAGCCGTAAAGTGCACTGGACTCAAGCTCCGGTGTTTCTGATCAGCAGGGTGTGGGTTTGAGTCCCAATCTTGACACTTGTGTCCTTAAGCAAGACACTTAGCCATTATTGCTTCATCCTTCGGATGGGACGTAAAGCTGTAGGTCCCAAGTGTTGGGTTAATGCACATAAAAGAACCCAGTGCACTTATCATTAGGGGAAGGAGTTCACCCCAGTGTTTTCTGGTACGGATGGCTGCAGATTGTTTGCACCACAGCACCTTGTAAACCATTACATGGTGCTATGTAAATAAATGAGTCTTATATTGCAAACATAAATCCGCATACCTTGTAGAAAAAAATAATTAGTGCTTTGAGACACCCTCAGGTTTGATAAAATCACTGTTATAAGAACCTCATACTATTATTATTATTGTTATTCTTCTTCTTATTTTTTTGGGAGGGGGAATAAACACCTTAATTCACAACAGTTAATTTTCCCTTACATACATGTATATGTATTTGGTTGTGGGATTACTTGCCAAGTGTTAAAAATACTGGACTTGGTCAAGTGCTGAAAATTTGTTATCCCACATATTGGAACATTTATTTTCACTTCACAGAAAATGAAATGTTTGCTTTCACTTCACAGAAAGTGACACATTTGTTTCCCACAACAAGTAGAGAGAGAGAGTATCTTACGTGTCCGTGGCAAGCTTTTCGGTGTCTGTATCATATCTAAACATCTCCTCAGTGCTGTTGAGTGCCGTGAGACATGATCCACAGAATAAACCTGCTCCACAATACACCAGAATGGAGGCAACTACTGATCCAAAGGGGATATACCTCGCTGACCCACAACAACCTGAAATCAAAAAAGAAATGAACTCAAAATTAAACGCTCACAAATCAAATTTTAAGGTACATGTACACTGTAGGTCATAGATTCAGGGATGTGATAGGCTGTTGAAAAAAAAAAACCTGAACTGTGAGCGCAAAGC
>CM021530.1:1387340-1402375 GCA_010994315.2 Pisaster ochraceus
AAAAAAAAAAGAGGGAGACAAAACTGAAGATGGAGAGATGAATTAAAAACATAAAGAGCATTGTTGGCAACAGACAGCTCAGGACAGAGTGAAATGGATAATTGGTGCGGAGGCTTTCTTCCTGCAGTGGAGTGACAGGCTAGAAAAAAGAAGATTCAAGAAGATACTTTGTCATTGAAATTTTAAGAAAGGACCAATCTTTAACTTTTTTTTCAGGGGACGGGAGAGGGCGTTGCTGACACTTCAGTGTGGGCTTATAACAGATACACAGATATCACCATTTTAAATTTTCGCGTCGTGAAAGATTGCACGGTTGCAACGGCATCGGTTTATCAATGTCCCTTCTCCAACGAAGCACGGTCGGGCCCTAGTACAACTCAGTTGCTGATTAACGACTGAGAAGTCAGTAGCCTGGTGTAGGTCAGCAAGTACAGTGGTTAACTAAAAAAACAAACAGGGTTTGTAGAGAGAACAAAGTTGGAATATTTCCATTGGAGGAAATCAGTCAAGGTACGCGTGATCGAGTGGTTTTAGTTTGCAACTAATATTTCACTTCATGATTGATGCTTTGTTTTTGGATTAAGGTTACACATTCTTCATCTCGTAGGTAGGCCACCAGTCGTTTTTTTGCTTTTTTTTGGTGCGTGAAGCTTGGCACTGTTAATCACAGAGCGTACTTTATGAGTGACTTTCTCGTTGTTCAATCTGTCAGTCTGGATGAATTCAGAGGAATAAACTTTAACTCACGCAGTGTTCCTGTTAAGCTTTGCATTATGTCAACTGAATACGAACTCAATAAAGTTGTCGGTATGTCGCTAACCATCCTTGCTCGACACGATTCAAGCAGCGAGCTATTATTAATCTTGCATGAACTGGCACCATCTCTCGAACCTCTTTCTGTTAGACGTGCTGTGTCCTCATTAAGTTTCCTTAACAGATAAACTCCATGGTATCTGCGCAAACGGTCTTTCACTCGTCTGTACGCATCTTCACTTGCAGCACCCACTTTACTACATCTTCACATCCCTTCACTGCATATGTTATAGGCCCGTATACTGTGAGATACTCTGTTAGCTTTTCCTCTAGTGATGCCGGATTTTGGAACACTACTGCCTGTGTCTTGTTTCCACCATCTTACAATTTATTCCAGTTTGAGAGGAATGTGAACATGGTATCTTCCTCCCTTTGCAGCCTTCACCTTGAGGATGGCCTTTTGGCAGAAATAACAAAACAATAAACGAACGAACGAACGAACAAACAAACAAACACACGCATTACACAAATTTAAAATAAAAGAAAAGAAAACACATATTTATATGAATAAGAAATTTGAATATGAACACAAAAATGCTGCCGTACACAACGTTATGGTCTTCCATACCCAGAACTTTGATAATGCCGGCACCATCATGACAGTGCTCCCTGCTCACAATATCAATAATCAATCCAGTTTTCCGTCAATCCGATCGGGTTCCAGACTATTTTGCCCTTTTCGCCTCGGTTTACTCAGGCAGTGTCCGAATTGGTGGCTACGGCTACGCTATGACTGCTGCTAAAGATGTCCTCTGCATAAACGTATGATGACGCAGCGATCCAGCCGTAGCCGTAGCCGTAGCTGGCAATCCGGACGAGGCCTTATATATCGGATGTGAATTAAAGAAGAAAAACAACAGTCGCACCATGTTTAGTTTTAATCAGAAGAAGAAAGAGAAGATAATCAGAGCTTACTACAACGAGGAAAAAAAGCCATTCCCCTTCGGTCTCTTTCAAAAGACGGATGGCGGTAGCTAGCTGGAGGTTCCGGATCAAAATAATGTAGAAGGATTAATTGGTACCCCGCTACACCTCATCAACCTATATCAGCGCTCCGGGTGCCAGCGTTTTGTTTGATATCCCTACAGCTGTACACGAACCGGATTGATGACGGGATTACCCAGGCAAGACTGTGGACAGAGATTTTTTCCAATAAAACTCAAACAGGTTCAGCCGGATTTCGAGGGGCTTCTTCGGTCAAGTATGACAGGCGACTTAAGATCGTGCCTCTCACTGGGGACAGAAGTGTAAGCAAACACGGCAGAAGTAATTCTTGGCTGTCATCGTTAAGAGTGAGCTAAAGTCTATTGAGCCAATCCCAGAAACTCACTTGGACAGTTCAGTTGCTGTACTTTAGGAAGCTGTCCTTCGGTAATGTATATCATAAGATGGCTAGAGTGAACTTTTCTCCATGCGCATAATTGTGTCTTCTTTTTGCTAAAGACTTACTGATAAATGCTGTTATTTATAATGGTATGGTAGTCTATGCAAGTTATTTAGGACAATTTAGAAAAAAACCTTATTCTGGACGTACGGATTACTAATTTGTACGTACAACTTCCTAATTCGTACGAATGGATTCCTTTTTCGTACGTACGAATGACTAATTCATACGTATGGATTACTATTCCGTACGTATGGATTACTGCTACGTACGTACGGATTCTTAATTCGTACGTACAAATTACAAATTTCTACGCAAGGGTAGCTTTTTTTCACCATGTCCTAAAGACACTTCCAGAGTTATCTAATGTATAACGCAATGACTCGGAACAATACAGCGTTGGCTTAGTGTGGTGTTTTTTAAGTGAAATATGTAGCCTCACCAGCAGTCGTTTTTTCTTTTTTTAATATTACCTTTTGGCCTATATAATAAATCGATGTACGGTGAAACCGTCTTGTGTCCCCTCTTAAGTGGCACCCAAGTTGAGGCTGACGGGGAGACTAATCTGATCTTTAGCGAGCGGGGACCAAGCGGGAACCGAACGGGTCACTGTCATAAATGAAGACCGTGGTAAAGGTGCCTTTTGTATTGGTTATTTCCATGGTCAATCAAACTTGTGGGGCAAAACAAGTAAAAAATTCACCAAATTGACATAAGTGGTTTGGGGTTTGAAGATAATTTCATCGCCTTTACGTGAAAAAAGAGAAAAGATATGTTTTATGTTTTTTAAGTTTGGTCCACATTCATATACGCGCTTATTGCGATTGTTGTCATCAAAATAAGAAATGGAGAACTCTGGGTCCATAAAAGCTATCGATCACCCTCGACTCGACGCAATCAGTGCTTTTCGCATAAAAGGCGCCCTCTTTTGATCAAGCATTCATTCATCACGTTGCAACAAGTGGAATAAATAATTTTGGATCTTAAATTCACATGAGTAAAAGATATCCAATCTGAAGACGAAGCATTGGGAACGTATAATTAATGATATGACACTCTTGTCACCTCAACATGAAATTCGGACGAGGCCTTCATCAATAATACACATCCGCATATATAAATGTATATTTTAGAAATAGTTCATCATTGGCTTTTGGAAGAGTGCATTCACTAATATCTCAAGCTGTCTAGTTTCTAGAAAGAAGATGAATAAGAAAAATACAAACAAACAAACAAACAAACATACACCCCAACAAACACCCCACACAACAAACACCCCAACAAACAAACAAACAAACAAACACCCCAACACCCCAACAAACAAACACCCCAACAAACAAGATATAGACATGTACAAAGAGACGAACGCAAGGTTCCCACGTCATCGGGAAATGGACGTATGTGGATGGCATGTGATTTTGCACCTGCTAAACTGAATTGAATTGAACCAAGTTTAGACTTTCCTCAATGTCCAGGGGCCATGGAAAAAATGAAACCATCAAGCGTTAAGGTCGAGTCCTCATAAAACAACACACCCCGAAAGGACTGAAGGTGTCTATTGAGGCCTTGGGGACATAACAATATCCAGTCCTCAAAATACTTGACCCACAGAGCACTGTCAATTTAAATTTAACACGTGAGGAGGTGAAATGAAAAAAAGAAGGATAAAAATAACAATAATAACTACATGCGAACAAGTGAACTCAACTAAAACGTACTTTAACGAAGTGTGTCCACTTTCATTTCCATGTTATTCAAACAGCAGCTTGGCAAAAAAAAAATAAAAAATTAAAATATATTTGTTACAAAGTGAACCAGTCCTAAGCAGTACATATTACATACAATATTTGCCTGGTAACCTGATTCCGCGTAAGCATTATTAAAGTGCTAAGCAGGATTATGATACCTCTTCCCCTTCCCCTTGAACAACTGGGGCGCGGTTCTTGACCTGCGTGTGAAATCATTTTAGCACGATTTTCTTGTTTTAAAAGTTTCAAAGGTGGTTGACCGAGTTGGAGGTCGAGTAGGCAGAAATCCTGCAGTTTGACTCGCACCCACGCTCATGTGAGGATAAACCTTGCACGGTGACATGTTTTCGTCCAAATCATGTTCACGTAGGACTCGAGGGAGAAATGACAAATAGGGCTCCCACATCACAAAATACTGTAGTCCTTGAGTAACTGTACTGGGCCGTATTTCACAATGGACAAAGACTCCATAGTGACCATGTGGAGAAAACATTTATTCTTTGAATCGCCGCAAGCATCGTCAAGAAGGAATTGAGAGCAACGACCGGGCACAGTGTTTGTCATGGTAACTTCATTATTTTTTCCCCATCTGCGCTTCTCGATAGATATCAGTGACAAGTTCTGATACCACGTGACAGCGCCACTGCTGTCTTGCTGCGCTGCGCGGCGTGCCCCCGTCGTGCTCTGTAGCACAGTCTTACGCTCGGTCGTGTTAACGCCACGCTAATTGCTTCAACTCACCGAAGCAATGCCTAGACTATCAGGAGGTTTTCCAGCTTCAAGTTTTGATAGGCGAAATATTACACCCTATCCGGACTGTCCCCGTCGGAGTACAGCCTGCCGACAAAGCTCTCTGTAACCGAGTTGAGGATCAGCGATTCCTTTACGCTCATTTTTCTCTCCACACCAACTGCCCTACGGCAAGAGAAAAAAGCAGCTTTTAAAGATGTTAACAATCCAAACAGCGGCATGAGCTTCGAGAAGATTGATTAATCCCGTAAATGGGTTGGATGAGAACGAGATCTCTCTAAGAAACACTTGATCAGACCTTCTTCATTTTATTACAAAAAATAAAAGAAACAAAAGCATCAAGAAAGAACGCTACACCTTTACGATCACCACATTATTTCTGGTGATCGTTTAGCTTTAGTTAGTCTGACAATCGATCAGGTCTGCTTGGACGTGGATTTAGCTACACCTCCATGAGTTGCGTACACTAACAGCCGACGTGATGGCAAACTTGTCAGGCCAAGCTAGTCCGGATCCGTACCCATCATCTTTCAGTTCGTACGGCTCACTCAACGATACCGGAGACTGTCTGGACTATCTCCCCCCTGTGCCTGCCCCCATGAAAGTTGTTCTGCTCGTGGTCTACATCTCAGTGGCCGTAGTCTGCGGAATAGGAAACTCTCTCCTCTGTCTCATTGTCCTCACCCAGAAACGTCTCCGTAGCGTCACCAACCTCTTCATCGCCAACTTGGCATTCTCCGATTTGCTGATGGCAGTGTTCAGCGTACCCTTCACGCTGCATTATTTCCTGAATCAGGACTGGATCTTTGGGGACATAATGTGCTCTTTCGTTGGGACTGTGAAGTTTGTCTCCATATACGTATCAATAAACACGCTACTAGTCATTGCCGTAGACAGGTAAGTTTTTGCACAACTTTTTCTGCCACTTAGAAGTTTAAAGATGCACGTGTTTACGCAAAGATAAACGCTTGCGTCTGAAGTAAACTGTTGCCAACAGACGTAACATTCCAAACGTTCAGGTTCGAGTAACACACCCTACATCCAAACCCTCGTCTTTCAATACTTAAAATGTAAATTGCTGTAAGATATTCTCCTCCATTTAAATGAAGGCAAAAACTAGGTTGTTCAACACAGTAGAAATAATTCCATAGAAATAAAAACAGATCCCAATTTGCCACAATTGAATTCACAGGAAGCCTGTCTTTAAAAAGACAACCCTTGTCTGCTCCCCAGGGAGTTGAGACAGTTTAAAGGAATGGTCTAAGTATGCCTGATAAACAGGTACAAGCGCATTGATAAACCTATCGGATACACTCAAAAACTTCCCGGGTCAAAATTGACCCGGATCCAGGTCCTATCAGGCCTGACTCTTTTCTGTGTCAGTATGACCGGGAATTAATCTCAAATTGACCCGGAAATGGTTCAAACTGACGCAGAATTCCAAGTTAAAATCTCATCTTTAAACTCCTTCTGGGCCAGCCTTACCCTGAACTGGGTCAGGTCCCCTGGGGGTCCAGAAGCCGGGTCAGGTCTGGCCCGGAAGTCTTCAGAGTGTGGTAAACAGATTAGCAACGAAACAGCGCAAATACACAGTGAATGTGTATACACGCTGCAAAATGTACTACGGTATATCGTTTATAAAGTTAGTCATTTACTAATACTCAATTGCATACAGTAAGCTCAACTAGGTGCCTACCGTTTTAATATCCAACTGTTTTAATATTTTCCGTAAAGTGGCTTCTGGGCAAAAGCAAGGCAAATTTAGGCAAGAGACAAAAACAGAAGGAGTGTTAGACAAACAGCTCAGAATCATTGCTGCTCATTTACCAAAGAATTCTTCAAAACAGTCTTGATGTAATAACCTATAGTTCTGGCAAACACTTTGCATCAACGTTGTTAACATAGCGTATGAATAACATGATACTTGAAACGCAACCTCTGGGTTGTGATGAGGGATGATGAGCGCAATAGAGCTGTTTTCTTTGAAAACATTCCCGCGGTTGTCAAAATAAAAACTACTCTGCCGGAACCAATCTGGGGGAGATTAAGTGCTCTAATACGATAAAGCTGGACCCATGAATGGGACGTGTATGTAAAAACCGAAGGATGTCAGCACTGTATGGTAAAGTAGAACACGCGCGTGTGTACGCGCCAGGCTGCCATCTGGACATGTGGGTTAATCTATGCGTTGCGTGCGTCTTGACCATTGATCTCTATTATACCAATATAATAGAGATCAATGGTCTTGACCCATCATTGCTCATTGCAGAATGCACCTTCGCACGATGCGCGTCTAACATTTCCACCATTTGGGGAGTCAATTAAATTGTGTATATTTTACTATCAAAATGGCGGACAGGATAGGCGCGTGTAAGTGCTGCGCGTTATGCAACGGGTCAATAGTCCTGTGACGTTTCGCATTGCCGATCCCGCTGCCAGCTGAAATCATTAACTTACGCGTTGTGTGTTTACTCATGTCTTGAATCCGGGCCACAAACATAAATTACTTCACGGCATTTTGCCAGGGAAGATCGGGGCCCAATTTCATGGCTCTGCTTACCGTAAGCAAATAATCGGCGCTTACGGAAGCAGAAAATTCTGCGCTTACGTCAAGCGTATTTCACGGCTTGTGCGAGCGGTACTCCACGTTACTAGGCATTCTTCGCTTACACAACGAGCGCAGAAATTTGGCGCTTGCACAGTTAAACCGGAGAATGATGATCGCAAGCGCAGAATTCTGCGGTAAGCAGAGCCATGAAATTGAGCCCTGGTGAAAAAAAAAATCTTAATAATGTAGATTTTTGACAACGAGAACACGTCCAGAGTGTCGTTTTGACCTTGTGAACGTCGTCATAGTCAGTTGCCAACACGCACTTTAAACGCCTGTTGTCATGATGTACCGAAGCCGTTACGCGGCAACAACCGTTTGTAGCTTAACAAATCCTCTCTACTGTCGTGTTCCTTGTATGATTTAACCAGTAAGTAGTAGTTCTGGTTTACCCGAACCGGGCCATACTATTTTGCCTTCCAGCCTCGCTTTGAGTAGATAAGTTTAAATGTGGGAAAGTCAATATGATTGTATTAAAGCTTTCCGTGTAGGCCTACTCTTTCGCAACCTGTTTGAAAACGTACGCTTTCGATGCGGGACTTCTGAGAAGTGGACGGTGCCTCAAGCCCAAGCCCAAGCCCAAGCCGTGGTTTCTAGAAGGACAATCAAATCTCAGTTGAATTTGTGTCATAATTTCAAGGACCAAATGGATCTACAAGGAGGAACTCCAATAAATCACTCCAATTGTAGTGAGAATAACAACAAGGTGAACCACAACCGAAATCATAAGCCGTGTCTGAATCAAGCAATTTCGGCTACGGCTACGGTCACGGCTACGGCTACGGCTACGGCTACGGCTACAGCTACGGCAGTTGGCTACAACGTCAACGTTGAACAATAGGCCTTTTCGGCCTTCTAGCCATAGCCAATGCCAAAGTCATTAATTCAGACAAGGTCTTTAGTTCCGGCTTCTGCCCAGGCTGCCCTTTGGACGTTCTCACGCATTTACTGACTGACTTAGTAAGGGACCGAATAAAAGGCGCACGCAGTTAGTTATTGAAAAGAATGTTTAATCCAATCAAGCAATCCACTGATGTTGACCGAACACCTGGCCTGTAAAAACTAAGTAGCCTGACGTCATTGCTATTATCCTTAAATGCCACGCGAGATCGCTGAGATTTTGAAGAAAGTGACTGATTTGATGTCCCGAGCTACTGCACAATATTGACTCTGTTTTATTTGCTTTTTGGAGAAAAATAAAAAATACGGGATGGTCACGTTTAGTGTTTTAGCGACACTGCGCAGGAAACAGGCAAGAAAAACGATTAAGTCTACCACTTTTCTTCCGTCACATGACACTGAGCTTTTCCAACAGTTGCAATTTTGTTAAAGATTCCGCCCACTTGTGAATGGATATAAAAGGCTTATTTACTGAAACAAAAATATATTCATTATTAATTTTCAGTTTTGTTTAAATCCCTCTCAAATTTTCAATTGAAATGAAAGGAAAAAAGTTACTTACTTTTTCCCTCAACGTTTTTGTATAATTTTTTTTAGAGTGGCTTAAAATATAGTGATAACTACCTCAAACTATTTTAAAGTATAAGCCTGCGTGTCCGTTTACATTTTGAAACACTTTGGGTGGTTTCTGGTACTTATAAATAAGTTATCAATCGTTGAAACAACTCATGCTCGCGTGATGGTAGAAAAATGGTATACACTTCTTGTTTCTTGTCAACACCTCCATTATTTCGTTAAGCTTATTGTGCCAAACGGCATTCGAAAAAGTGTTCGGTCAACTATTTGATTCTATAGTTTATGTTAAGGTGATTTGGAAGAACGATTCAACTCACAAGGACAGCTTTGGAAAGTTTTAAAGACCAGTATCCGCACTTCGATAGAACCAGCATATACTCGACATAAAAAAACCTGTGAAAGTTTAAGCTCAGTCCGGCCATCGAAGTCACGACAAAAACGTGAAAAACATCTTAAATGTTTTTATTTTTTTTTTCTTAAACATCAGGTTTGCACTTCGAGATAAATTTAATTGTTTTACCCATTTTCTCAAAAACTACAGCATTTCTAACACCAAATATTTCAACAGAGTTTGCCCACGATGACCATCTTTGATCAATATAAGTTCATTTATGTGTAAATCTGTGAGCAATCTTTTACTCTTATCAATTTTATGCCAACACTTTAAATCAGTAAGATTTGAGTGACTGCCGCAGTAAGACTGAACGTTCGAGAGCTGTGTAATTGTTGTCTTACCCCAACGGAAGAGAAGAAAAAACGCTTACATTAATAATTGTTTACGTTAATTTCCTAGCTATTTGTTTAACGTGTATGACAATTGAACTGCAAACAAAATACCATTGACAAGTTTAAATCTTTAAAAAGCTGCAAGACAATTTCCTTGTTGTCCTGGTTTGGTGTGAAGCTCATTGAAAGGAAGGCTAAGGCGTGAGTACTTGACTTTTAATCTGAATTGGAGAAACCTCTACTTAACGAGGAAGTAGTGATATCTCTAGTACAGGGAATAGTTGTTAGTTTATTACAGAAATAGAGATATATCTATAAGAAATAGAGCTTTTGCTATCATTAATAGAGATATCGCTATCAGAAATAGATATACCTCTATCAGAAAAAGAGATACATCTATTACAGGGGAATAAATGTTAGCTTAGTAGGTCAGAAACAGAGACATCTCTATCAGATCAGGTATAGGGATATCGCTATCAGAAATAGAGATATTTCTACTACAGAGAATTAATTGTACATTTGTCCCTCTGAAATAGAGATATCTCTATCAGAAATTGAGCTATTTCTATTTCAGATTGAGTATAAAAAACATACTCTATAATGTGTCGACGCTCAGTACGTTGAACTACACCTCTGAGTTTCATCATGTTGGTGTACACCTTGGGTTGCAGGGTTACTTTAAGGATGATCATGTACTATACATGAGAGGCTTTGTTCCACTGAGTCCTATCGGCTAGTCTCAAGAACTAGAACACGGCAAACATAATAACCGTGTCAACTCACTGTAGATTCTGCTCTATGGCTTAAGGCATACTGCGGGCTGCTGCAATCACGAACATTCCCTCTCTAACCGTGTATGCAGTTTACATGCTTCAAGTTGTAAATGTACGGATTAAGGGTGTGTGATCAGTGGGTTTAGATACACCGACAAACAGACAGCTGGTGTGAACAAACAGATACTGTCCCAAGAAAACATAGTATGAACAGGTTGTTATACCCATTAACGCAAATAATTGGGAGCTGGAGGCGACCCTAGGTTTTGATCGTTTACGGCAATGCCATTCAGTGGAGGGAGAAGTATTCATCAGCAACAGTGAGACGACGGGATAGAAAACCACAGCCCTTTTCGAGAAAACTGCTTGGGCTACGGGCTCCGGCTTAGGCTCCGTCAGCTATTTTGAAAATGTGCGCTTTCGATACGAGGGGCTTCAAACAGCCGTTAGGGGTAGCCAAAGCCGTAGCCGTAGTTTCGAAGAGAGGCTTTACTTGAGACATAACCTCGTCCCCAGTAACAGTCGTCCTGTGCCGCATGGGAATTGCGTGCGCCTCATTTTGATGGGTTTCGTTCAAGACAAACATCAGTAACGCGAATCTGATGAAAGGTAGCAGGGGAAGCCATGCATCGACGGAGGGCATTTACCTGTCCCCTTCTTGTGTTTTTCCCCCTCTGATAATTTGTGACCAAGTCCCGCTCTGGAGAACCTCCCAGCACCGCCTATGGTGCGTACAGTTCTCCGTCTAATCCCTGATTATTTGGCACGGATTGTGATTATTGACAGCTTTGCTTGTAACTCATGTGGTTATCAGTTGTCTTGCATGCTGTTTTTTTCCTTCTTCTTTTTTATAAATCTTATAATCTCTAAGATTGTATATGTCGCGCGGTTCAACAATCTTCGGGCACTTGTCTCGACATTCGTTTTGATCTTGGTCACTTCGTCATCTTCTCTCTGTAATAGATCGATTGCACATGACGTCGCTGACCGCCATCTTTGATGAAAAACAATGGGAAAGTGCACGCATGTACGCGCTGCGCACGACTCTCAGCCAATGATAACCTTTCACGCGTGCACGTTTCATCAAAGATGGCGGCCAATGTAAGCTGTCTATACAAACTAATCAGTGACTTATAAAAAAAGAAATTTTGCAGTAAATGATTTGGAAGTTCGCGCACGGCAGCGTTTTTCAGGCGGACATGTTTTATCAGGAGAGTTGTTACCGGTTAAAGGTTTATAAAAAGTCATCTTTTTAATATCGACTGAATCGTTCATTGATTTATTAATAATGTCCATTCATATACACATCACCCTCAAAATCGATCTCCATTCTACTAAAGAAGTTCACGGTGTCCGGGAAGTGACATGTGGAATTTTGTTTTATCTCGTTCCCACGAAACTCGTTCCCACAACAAAATGTCTTACCATCTAATGGGAACAAGGTATTCTACTGGAGAGGAGAGAACTTGAGGAACGAGACACTCTCTTTTGGAATGAGATGGTTATCTCGTAGCCAGGAGATGAAATTTCGTTCTCACGACAAAATTTCTTATCAGTTGACGGGAATGAGATACTGTCTACTGGGGAGGAGAGAACCCGATGAGCGAAAAGCTATATGTCTCGAGGGAACGAGACAGTAAAATGTAGATGACACAAGATTATTACAAGATTTGCCCAGGTCACTCTTGGGACACAGGATAAGTCAATACAGTACTAATAAAAAATACTAACACTTTACTCAGGCATATCACGATACATTACAAAACAAATGACTTGAGAGTGATATAAACAAATAAATAAAAACAACACATTGTTACCCCTAAATCGACAGCATTTTCACAGAAAAAAAATACAAAGAAAAGTCGCATTAAAAAGAAATACCACAGTTAAGAAGACCTCAAGAAAAACCAACAGCAAACAAGAAAAACACAATAAGAAAGAGAAGACAACTAGACAAACAGATAACCAAAATCTGGGCTGCCTATAACAGAAAGACAAAAACTAAACAAGGCACTATCACCAAGGGGGTGTAACCCTTCATCCCAAACCAACAACAATGACAACAGTAACCACAAGTAAACCACAAGCGCACAAGTGTGTTAACACCTGCAACCGGGGACCACCCATTGTCCCTCCCTCTTTCCAACTGGGAAACCTTCACCCAACCGGGGACAATAAATTGACCCTTTTGTTGTAGGTCCCCGGTGTGAATGTGCAGGCCTATACAGATGAAATATCCACTTGCATTAGGGACAGCGAGATCTGGGGACAACTCTGCCGTAACATCATTGGCCGAAGACACCACTCGAAATAGAAGAATACCTACCCAGTCACACCCAGTTCTATGTTACATACACGCTGTGGACATTCTTTTGTTCTGTGCACTATTGAAAAAGGATATTCTTCAACATTGACGAAAACACTGTGTGGATGTGAGTAATTCCACAGTCCCTTTTGCGGACTTCGTTTTTCTCAGATCCACACTTGTTATATAATGCTTGCCCACAAACAAAGATCAACGTATCAAAAAAACAAACAACCCCAAACCAAACAAATAACCCAATGCGCCATAAACACAAAACATACAAATAGACAAACAGACACACAAAGTGAATCCTGTGGCCCAAAGCAATTAGTTTAAGCAAAGTTAGAAAATTGACTTTAAGTACAGTTCGAGAAACGTGCAGACCTTGACTATTTACTTTGTCCCATTGGTCGCCCGCGAGCCCATTTTGCGCTCACTATCGAGAGGGCCCATCGATATGTGCATTTTATATCGAGGGCCGATCCGAAACACACTGGCACATTAGTTGTGCACGATGAGTGGCACTTGTTACGTTAAGTAGTTCGTGTATACAGCTTTATTATTCCCCTTTGTAAGATTCTTTCGTAGCTCAAGGACTCTTCAGTTCTCCCCCAAAATTTAAACAAGCCATTTGAAAACATTTTTACAAAGTTGTTCAGATGAAATCGCGCGTAAAACCACGTGACTGACCATTCCGTTCTAACTAGACGTTGCATAAACTTGAAGCCAATACAAACATGCACTCTTTTTTATTTTTGGCTAATGATAAGATGTTTACTTAATGCTCAGTTAACTTTAGCTAAAGAGTTATAGAAATAAACATGAAACTGCCTTTTTACCCCATCTTTGTTGCGACAATGGGGGACTTTTGGGACGCTAGGTGGCAGCAGACTTACCAGGTAAATCAAGAGGCGTGGACCGAGAGAGTTGTGACATTGAGGGACAAGTTTTCTTTGGTCACGTGGTTGCTGAAGGCGATTTTTATATCCAACTGCAGCACATGGGCAGACTAGTCTGGCACCCTGTATTCGCCCATTCATTTTTGGGACACAAAATGGCTTCTAATCGCAATTGTTGTCGCAACTCACTCAATCAATATACGGCTTTTCACCATAACTGGTAAATTTGACATTTGAGCTTCCTCCCTCACAATCACAGTTTCCCTCCCTCCCCTCCTCTTTCAGCTCCTAGCTCCCTTCTGGTTCTTAGCCCCTCCCCAGCCCTTCCTCTCTCTCTCTTCCCTTTCCCTGGTCGGACAAAATAATTTGTCTGACATATTGAGTTGTCGGACAAAAATGGTAGAAAATGGCCTGTAGACCTTTCCATTACAAATCGCGCTAGTCTCGAATATTAGCAAAAACATTCAATCGAGTTAAGTACGATTTCAAAATTTCTGCAAACTTTTCTGCAAAACAACCCGCCCCCAATCAAAAAAAACCCCAAACAAACCCATGGTTGGGTGACTGCTTTGTTTCCAACAAATTAAACACTAGTTGGAAATTGTTTTTGCTTTGCATTTATGGCTTCCCATAGTTTTCGAACCTTGGTTGGCAAAAGCTCGGGCTGTGACGTTGCAATAGACAGGTCTGCTGAAATATAGTGCCCTAGGCATGATGGGATGGCATAAAAAACCAAATAGTTGTGGGACCAAACGGTCCATTTCGGACCCAACGGTCCATTTCGGACCCAACGCTCCATTTCGGACCCAACGGTCCATTTCCGAAGATACTTGACCGGAACGCTCGTACTAGGTCTTTAGTTAATGTACATACTTGAGATTCAATCTTGCTGTATATTCAACGGGCCTGCAAATGATTGAAACCCATTGTGACGTCAAAGGGCCGTGTAACAAGAAAAACCTTTTAAAAAGAAATATGTAACGGACTCAGTTGTTCCTTAATTCAATTCGTAGAGGTCTGAGAGGCGATGACATAAGTAGATCAGAAGACCTATTGTGATATTATTGAATTCTAAAGGTATAATATGTTTGCCCTGACTTACCGTAATTCTACAACAAAGTGTGAATGTTTTCAGTTTTCAGTGTGAGTTACCAGTTTCTTAAAAGGTATCTTGTTTCGATCGCGTGAACAAATACGTACATAAAATTGGATTTTCTAGCTGTGTGGGCACAGCGAATGAAATTGGATAAAGTTTTGTAAGGAATCTATCTTGTCAAATATCCTGGGAATGGAATCTAATAAGTCAAGTGAAAAGAGAGAGGGAGAGAACAAGTTTTGAGAAAAAAAAAACCCACAGTATATGCTGACGTCACATGACGTCACAATGCTGTATTTTCCCGCTGTTCGTTTAGCGTGTACTATAGTTCTATACAAAATTGCCTTTGGTTAGACGTCCCTGGGGAAATACGACGTCCCTGGGGAGAGACGGGCGACGCACCAGAGAAGCTTCTTGAATAGTTATTACCAGACTACTTTGTATTCAGTCATTGCAC
>CM021530.1:1409031-1428521 GCA_010994315.2 Pisaster ochraceus
TGACGAAGGTCCGGTCTGGATCGAAAGCTAAGGCCATCTCCCCTACTAATTTTAGGAATAGTAGAAAATGTGGAGGGGGTAGAGAGCTGAAGACTTTTATTTTGTCCTACCCGAAAAAGAAAATCAATCCACTCTTATAGACACTTTTTAGTGAGCAAGGGCTAGTCCAAAGATATTCTTGTTCTTTGTATATTTTTATATTAATTTCTAACATTTTTATATTAATTTATAACATTTTTAACGCTCCATAGGAATACTTTGCGAAACAAAATTTACCAAAAATCTCATGAGGCTGCTATAGGCAGAGAAACTTGCTTGACAGTTTAGTTGTCTTTGCAAAAGTAAGCGACATGCCCTTCACAAGTAACGTACGCAATATGATATTTTTGTTGGAAACCTGCATTTGCTTAGCAAGATGCTCCTGTAATGACGCAGATGTGTTTGCGTGACAGAGCGCTGGTCTGACATCCACCAGAAAAATATAATTCCATGTATACAAAAAAAGAAAATAAATAAATTGTTCACTCGGTTCAGCTTGACAAATTAGTCTTTTCTGTGTAAAGGACAGATTGTAAAAACAATTAGCGATGGGTGCGAGAAAGTTCACTGGCCATCTCAACAAGGCGTAGGTGTCAAAATCAACATTTCAACAAATAAACCCGTCGTTGGCGGGGCTCCCTTGACATTTTTATAATAAACTTTGTTGGCAGAAAAAAACAACTAAAGTTTTGTTTTTAATCAAAACGTTTCAATGCACCACCTGCCGAAAGCACACCTTAAATATTGCATTTGTTTTTATTCGAACCGCTATAAATGCAAAACTGAAGACTATCAGTGCAAGTCATTTTAAAGGCTATATGGACAGCAGTAATGGGTTCTCCAATGCAGGACCGCAATGCAACAAAGTCAACCTCCTCCCCAGGGGATCCAAAGTGTTTAAACGTTTTACAAATGCACGTATAGTTGCTGTGATCGAACACAATTATTACCCCACAAGAGGATCTAGCATTGAGGCAGGGATAGATAATTGCATTTACTGCCTCGAGGTATCATATAAACGAAAGAGATTTATTGTTTGAGTTGACCCCCGTGCCCCCAAAAGGCCTTGAGGTACGGTTATAATTCCTGGTCATTATCGGAGAAAAGTATATATTGTGGATACTGGTGTAGTCCCTTATCACACGTGGTAATTTTTTACAAGCAACTTGCAACTCCACTGCTTTAAAGAAAATGAACCGTTCAGTTTCGCAAGAGGCTTGTTTCCGAATAGTATCTGACTGTCCAAGGGTAATTTAAGTGAACAGTTTTAATTGGAATATTATTCTGTCTTGGAGATTGCTTGGAACATAACATAACACGACACGACACGGCACGACACGACACGACTCGACACGACTCGACACGACACGATACGACACGACGCGACACGACACGACACAACACGACGCGACGCGACGCGACACGACACAACACGAAACAACACAACACAACACAACAAAACATAACATTTACAATTCATAAGGTGCTATTCCATCAAGGTCATAGACCACAAAGTATAGAAATGAATATAGATAGAGATAAGTCTGAAGAGTTTTACGAAATAGAGATAAACAACAGATTCTCCAATGAGAGTGAGTATGTCAAGTGTGGACCGAATTAAACGTGGTGGGGTGTAATGTAAATCAGAAAGATATCTAGGAGAAGTTTTGTTCAAGCATTTTATAAACAAATAGAGCAAGAATCCATTTTCTGATCAGTAGCCAATGAAATTCCCTGAGTGATGTGGCTAATATGTTCCCTTAAGGGTGTGGAACATACCAAACAAGATACACTTTTTTTGTAATCTTTGAACTCGGTCTAACTCATGTGATGTAGCACCATAAAAAACAGAACATTGCCACAGTAAATGGCCTCCAGCGTCATGGTCATAGAAAGTTCATTATTTGATTTAAGTTGGTGCTTGTTTGAGGATGTGAGTGGATGATGCAATCTCTGAAACAAAACAATTGCTTTTAAATACCAGTTAAAGTCCTCTAGCCTTGTAGGGCAAGAAGAAAGTAAATGTTAAAAGGCATATTATCCGCCTGTGTCCATGACAGTTATTTCCCTGTAGGTGTCCCGAAGCCGGCACTCCTCCCAGGTTACTCCTTGTACGAACAAAAAAGAAGAAGGTTAAGGGAAAGTTGATTTTCAAGTGATAACATCAACGAAAACGAGACCAACACAATTATTTATTTGGTTCTTTATCGACACCTCGCAGCAACAAAATGCATTACGTAAGTGGTTTTGCTCGGAGTCATCTGGAAACTGATAACTGGTTGGCAGGCACTAGCAGGCACTGGCAGGCACTGGCAGGCTTGTGATTGAAAAACACAAACACACTACGGTACTTGGAATCAGATTGATCTCGGGAATTTAGACGGTTATTTTCTTGCCTCTCGAAACTCAATCCTACCTTGTTTATTTACGCCTTAAGATGTAATCTTGGTCACGTTGTGCTAAATATTTTAGTGGTTTTGGATAATCTTTTTTTTTCTGTTTTGAGACGGCGAAATGGATGGCATTATGACGTCAGATAACTCTGGTTAGCGGTGAAAATGTTTCATCAAGTTTGCTGTGGAAAAGCACGAACGTAAAGGAGCGAACATTGAACTCTGTCGTAAAACTAAACCGTGGATTTTCCTCTTTTATGCATAAAAAGAGTATGAATAATTGTTTGTGTTTGACACCAAAGTATGTGTGGCTATTGGGGCAAAAAAGATAAAATAGGAGACCGCTGATTGGCTGGTGGTTTGACGCGCTCGAATCCACCACGTGACACTTGTGCTATAGCGAGCTGTGTCGTAATCGAGATGTTTTGCGCGCGCAGTGTTCAGTGGTTCAAATCTTCCGATTATGGATGTTTGTTTGTTTGCTGTTGTTTGTTTGTTTGCTGTTGTTTTTGTGTTTTCTATTTTGTCTTTTTTTGCCCCAATGGCCGCTCATACGAAAGACCAATGTTGATGGATGTTAACTTAAACCAAAAGCAACAACAAGCTTATTACAATACGAGTATGGGGCCGTGTTTTCGTGTGTACTACGCATGTCTCATGTTGACGTATGGAGTCAGTGTCGTGACGTAGTGTATAATTCTTTTGCATCAAGCCTCTGTTCTGATCAACACAAAACACTAAGATTCATCTTGATTAAGAGGTGTTGTCAATGTTGGCATAGTGATTTAGTGATGTGACGTCACACTTTGGGTACCGGTATATGGGTTGGACTCGGTAACTCAAGCGGCAGCCTTGTGCATTTACAGCGTATAAGCAAAACCTGCTGCCGAAACCGTTCATTTAATAGCTCAGGTTCTGATGACGTATTTGTGACGCTTTACAGCGTTTACACAACTTTCCCACCCAGAATTGTTGAAAAGCGTAAATAGAGCATCGGCCAATGGTGAAAAGTAGCATGATTCCAAGGAAAAAGTACGATAGAAACTTTTACATACCGCTGGAAGCCTTTGTGAAGTCCCGGTTTCACTCTGTTTAACTTCCTATGTGCGTTTGAATAGAATGTGGCTAAATTAAGAATGGACGTCTCGAATATAATGCTTTTTCACTTAGAAGCAAATAAGCTACAGTTCATAGTTGGACATACGGCGTCTACCTACGTCATCAATCACTCAATGAATACTGCCTGATTTAAAAATAACTAAATTGTCAATTTGAAGACTGTCATCGGACCTCGCATTGCTCATATTGACTGAGCTCAATTAATATTCCACAAAAACTGAATCAACTCACGTGCCTCTGAATACAAAGTTTGCTCCTCTTCTAAATAAAGTCTACCACCGGACAGATGTTATTCTCCTGCCGTGTACAAAGCACAGCACAATCGATCATAGTTTGTTCACACAAACTTGGACAGAACCTCAACCAAATGTCAATACAGTTGACCCACATGTTTGCCAAATTAGAACAGCGTAGACGATTCACTACAGAAGAAACGGGAACGTAGTGATGGTACAAGAAAGTGCAAGACCAACATCGCATTAATCAAATTACCGGCGTATTGCACAACCGGGTTACTTGTTATTCAATACATGTACTGAGCGTATCTAGTATCAATGATTTAACCAGTTAAGTGCTGGAATTAATGTCTCCTGGTTAAATAGAGGGACTCTGAACTGTTAATACCCCTAGCACATGTAAGAGCAACAGCATGCATCCCAGCAACAGTGAAAACATCACCCCAACTCCCCTGTGTTTAACAGTCTTTGTCCTAAAGTTAAAGGCACACAAAAATCAATGGTTTTGAAAAAAAGTGTCATGTCCTGGTTTTGAGATACAAACTCTTCGACATTGAAAAGGGTAATATGTAACAGTTACCGGAAAAGTTCAGAGAGAAAAATTGCTTCTAGCGTGTACATAATACTTTACTATAAAAGATAGTCACATAGGTAACTTTAAAAGGAACTCGATTGAAAACGTTTAAAATTTCGGGTCGGGAATCAAATCTGAGAGAAGGCAATTTGAAAAGGAGCGAGCAAGTTTCTAGCCTCTGCCAATCAATCAGTTTTCAACTGTGAAACACGAGGAGAACTCAAAAGGTACCCTGACAGGGATACTCTCCATCGTGTTGTCAGAGCTTTAGTCCTCTCTCGTATTGACTATGGAAATCTTCTTTTATTTGGTGCTACGTCATATGAATTGGACAGAGTTCAAAGATTACAAAATAGTGCAGCTCGTTCGGTATGTTCAACACCCTTAAGGGAACATATTAGCCCCATCGCTCAGAAAACTTCATTGGCTACTGATCCGAGAATGGATTCATTTTAAACAAAATGCTTGAACAAAACTTCTCCCTATATATTTTTCCAATTTACTGTCGTATTACACTCCCCCACGTTTTCTTCGAAACGCACTTGCCGTCATTCATTTGATTGTTCCCCGTGCAAACAAAGTTCTGTGTCAAAAAGCTTTCAGTGAAGCTGGACCCATGATTCGGAAACAATCTTCCTCCTGTCATTAGGGAATGTGTTAGTTTTTATCTCTAGTCCGTATAGCTCTCAAGACTCACCTCTATCTATGTTGATTAAAATCGTGTGCGCCTTGATCTTGATGGAAAAGCACCTTACACATTTTGATGGTTTTGCTACGTAATGTATCGTTTGATATGTTTCAGTGCAAAATAGAAATATGAGCTAATTGAAAACCCATGTTTTATAGTTAGGGTTAGGGTATGGTACTGCCTCTTGCCCTAATCCTTAACCTAACCCTTACCCAATTTTTAATCTGAAATTACTCAAATTTTGCCTTACCTTAGCCCAAACCCTAAATTTGACCCTAACTATAACTAACTTCTAATCTGAAATCTAACCCAACACTAAAAAAAACATTATTCACTTTATTTCATTTGTCCAACGTTAATCCTAACCTCAAAATCCAACACCGGCACTTACGCGAACACTCAGCCGCATTCCCAATCCTAAACCCACCCTAACCCAATACTATCCGAAGCTTAAATCTAAAGCTAACTGTAACTCGTACAATTCGATGAACTCTTAGCTTTACAAACAAGAACAAACAAGAAGAGGGATAAAAAACCGTATCCTGAAACCTAACCCTGACTTTAAACCCCACACTACCACGACGAAAAATATTTTCTAAATATAAAAATCAGGACAAATGGAGACTGAGTAGTAAGAGCTCATAGATAAACGCATCTAACAATGAGATTAATTGGAACAGGACTTCGAAATAAACGTGGAAAAAAATGTTAAAAAGAATTTATAGTAATTTAAAAAAATACAAAAAAAAGTTAGTGGCCTGACGTGTCGACCCTAGCAGAGTCTTTCTCGATGGCCTTCGAGAAAGACTCTGCTAGGGTCGACACGTCAGGCCACTGACTATTTTTTTGCATTTACACCATAGGTCCTTTTGGTTGGTAAGCAGTTTGCAACAGCTAATTCTATTTCTAATTTTGAAATAAATACAACAGTTGACGCTTCCTCGTTTTGTGTTTGCCGAAGACGAATTAGGAATTCTCTACTCCCACAATGCACCTTGTTAACAATATACAAGCGCGCAGTGTGTTTTCAACCGAGTTAAATCCAGTAGATAGAACATTGATTTTGATCTATATATTTGTTTTTCCTTCAAAAAGCTAGCTCCAACAACTTGTTTACATCGAATGCCATCGTTGGATGATGTTGCATTCGTTGACCATGGCCAAGACAGTGTCTTTAAAGTTTGCCTAAGACATGGATCAGCAAGATCCCACTTACCAGTTAAATGACTCCCTCCTTGGCGGGAATGTTTACCGTAACCATATACTATAGCTTTCTACACCAGCCCTTTACAATCTCCCTATACATCCCCATCAGTATTCAGGTCACTGTGATTGGAGTAGGGCACGGGGGAGATGAAGCCATCTTCCCCATGGTTGACTTGAGTCAACTCCGCACCGTCACGGAACTCACGCTTGAGTTGGAATTTGATAACGCATTCTTCTCGTGGGAGACTACTTGCTAGAGTTTCGCCCTCTTTTTTTCCCCCTCTCTTGAATCTGTGTCTTTTTTATTTTTCATTAGTCTGGATTTTTATCAGAACAATTTAATGTTAAACTTTCCTTTTTTGTAGCTATGATGAGAGCACTAAAAAATGAATTGTTTCAGAATTTTTATTCCAATAACATGTGGTTAATCACGATTCCATTCATTCAGATCATCTTAAAAATCATTTCCGTACTGAACAATGTACAAATAGGTAATTAACAAGAAGGTCAATTAACTGATATAGTAATTCATAAATTGAGAGGCTATTTGTCCTTACAGCTGAGAAGCTGATTTGCGAAGGACGCGGCTAACATATAGTCAAGCTGCAGGTATGCAAGGTTGCATTTGGCAGCAAGCCACATCGACCCATACGGCCAAGGAGCTCAACCTGAGCAACAAAGATGTTTAAAGAACTACACGAATTGTAATTCATTGAAACAAAAATAAAGCAGCGGCAAATCTGGAGGCATGTTCGAAAGGCAAATTGGTGTATAGAATTGCCGTTATAAATTAATAAACTTGAGATATAGAACAGATTGTAAAGAAGACAGACAGAGAACGGAACAGGGTAAAGAAACAAACAAACAAACAATCAAAGAAAGCAAAAGCAACCTAACGGCCTAGAATTATCATAAAGGTAAATAAAAACCCGGATCTCTCAAAGATATAGGATAAATAAATAGGATGTTTTTGTAAAAGGTCTTAAAATGAGAGGTGACGATGAGCTTTGTAACAAAGAGCAAACTATACTTCAGTGTTGTACGTCCGCTAGAATATATTTGTTTCAATGTTTATAGAGATATCATCTGACAATAATAGTTGCTCAATCCATTACTTAAATCCAGTACAGATAAGAACAATGACAACTTTCTTCAATGCAGAGTTCATTTAAAAACTTTTATCGAGAAATATTGTGAATATAAAACTGTCCCTTTCGTAATAAGTTTGTATTTTGTCTGGTTGTAAAAGGTCACAATGTAAATGGTTTGGATCAAAATGTATCTCGGGCTTTCCAGTCAGTGGCAAAACTAAGGTAATGGGGGGGGGGGGGCGCACGGGCATCATTTCTATAAAGAGAGTACTTCTAGCAAATTAAAACTGTATAGTTGCCTTTTACACTATCTTAAACAAGCCCCTTTTCATCGTTCTTGCTATGCAATTTACTTGTTTATGAGATGATCAGAAACATTGTCTGTACATAAAAGAGAATCCCTTTAAAACCCGTGAGAAATGTTTCATAATTTTAGTCGGGTAATTTCTCATTTGAAAGGTAAAGGAGGTACCCAAGAGGGCACGGCAATCAATGTGGCTGGGGGATGCGCGTGACCCCGTGATTAGTGACGTCACTAATTTCCGTTTATAAACATTACTGGGTTCCCCAAATTGAAGCTGGATACGAATAAATTGTAAAACAAAAAGATAATAATGTCTTGTTTGGCTTTGTCCATATAGGCTTTGCAATTATAATAATTTACAAGAAATACTTAAAATACACGTCGGAACTTCCGAAAACGGCCGTCGGCTTCTCTACGTATTCATCTTAATATTTGCAAACAATAAAATTCAACACTTCCTACTGTAACCCCCCCCCCGTCAAGAGGTTCAGCGAACTCCTTATAAAGCTCCTTCTACAAACGACCATTTTTTGTTTCACTTAGCGTTCGGGGGTAATCTTACCCTCTCTTCTTACCCTTTGAAAAAAGATTTAACCCAACGAGTTGGTTTTACCTTTCTCAAAATTTAACGACTGGAAAATGATATCGCATGTCATCTTAGAATCAATCGAGACAGAGGGAAGTCTTCCCGCGTCTTCGATCTCAGTGCAGGGCTTAATTGCTCCCGGGACCATACCAAACTAAATAAACAGTACCTTTATGGTAAATAAATAGCTGACTTGATGCTGAAAAAGTGGTTAATAGCGATTCTTTGTTTCTATATGAGTTTGCCATCATGATTTCATCTCCTTACTCTTTTCTTTTGTCTCCGGTGTTGATTAGATATTTCAAAAATGAATCGAGGCAAATTAGATTCAAATAACAAGGAATACACTATCGGCAGTATCACCTTCCAGCGAAAGGTAAAGTTGGCGTCGCCGATATACAAAGAGTTCTCGCACTTTTGTGCATCAGCCAATCTATATTTGTTGCTGTCTTACAATTAAAAGTAAAATATTCATAACTGGGATTTGTGTTTCTTCAAATTACATAATGATGAGTGACGTCCACAAGTGCTCTGAACTTTTTTGTAAAAGAAATGTGCATGTACATAAAATAAGTTGCGTATAAATCTGTATGTAAAATAAGGTTGAAAATAGTTTTTATTATACTATAGATATTTTTTGGAATTTTTTTTAATGACGTTTTTGTTCTTGTGCATTTGTATGCCTTTATAGGTTTTTGTTGTTTGGATAGCTTTGAGATTATTTTCACTTTTTGTTTAACCGCTTGCTTGTTTTCTGTTGTCCTTTTTATTTCTGTTTGTATTTACTGTATGTGTGCTGCCTGGAAACAAATTAAAATATAAACAAATAAATCTGGACGTCATACTATCCTGTATTTGTTGTTCGATTAATTAAATTTAAATGCAATGCGTGTGTTAATATTTGCTTTGTACCTATAATGTTTAATTGATTTATAAATTTTACATGTCGAACTTTATATTCATCATTTGACCATTTAAAATGTTGCCTTAATGTAAATACCTAAGGCCTATATTTTGAACGCATTACTTTTATCTTTTAGCCGATATTTTTCTTCAAAATAACGATAAAACACTGTCAAGCACATACTTATGGTTATGTTACAAAATAATTACACAAAAGAATAACTTGGGTTTTTCGTGGAAGTGGTCAACTACATGCATTTATTTGAACACGTGCAGGCCCAGACCTACTACAAATTCAACGCACAGAGAACAAAATTATTACGCAGAGCAAAATCGCGCATAAATAAATCTTACAGTTCACATGAACACAACACAAATTCCTAACAGATTTTATAATAATTTTTTTGTTAGAACTAAATCTATTCTGTGAAAGGAATAATCAAATAACCGCAGAAAAGACCGTTTTCTGCCAAATCAAACTTGGAGACAAACCTTGATTAAAAACCGAGAATTATATTTTGCCACTGGTTAAATTGCATTTAAGACTTCCAAGGGAAATATCTCTATTCCCATTTCGTATTAATTTCGCCCAATGAATGGATCCAATCTAAGCCTCCCCATTCAAACCCTTCGTTTTGGGTTTTGTTTACACTCGTGGGTACCAAACCAATGGTCTTAATCAAGAAACAGTGTTTTTGTTGGGAGGAGCATATTTTCTGTTATCTGATTACAACGGGAACAACTTGAAATTGAAGTCTGTCATTTAATATTGCTCACTTCGTCTTTTGCAGATCGCCACCATTTTGTTATTTACTTTGTTTTGAGAAGCGTATCGGTTCGAAAGTCTCGTATTCACGTCGAGTTGAGCTCCGGGATTTTTACTTTTGTACCCAATTTAAAAAAACAGCGCAGAACTGTTTTCGTAGCTGAAAACCTATACAGTTATACAGACATAACATAAAAAGTCTTGCAAAAAATTGGCAACGGTGGGAATTCTCATTGAAAAATTGCTTATTTTGTTGTATCTTTACTGAATCAAAATATTACGATTCCAAACTGTAATCAAATCAACAACAATAAGAAGAAGACGAAGTCAAAGAATAGAAGAAAGTAAAGAAGAAGAAAGGAAGGAAAAAGAAGAAGATGAAGAAGAGGAAATTTTAGAAACAATTTCATCTGAAATGTACGCCGTCTTTTTTCAATTAATAACTGATTTGACTCGTGTGAAGGTTTTGCGGTCAACAAATAAATGTCCTAATTTCTAAAGCAACCTTCTTTACTGACAACTTAAATTAATTTGTATTTTTAATGAAAAACGAAAGGAATTAAAGCATTACTGGTCCAAAAACATATGGCATACACACCTTTAAAAAATAATACGAAGTAATATAAGACTGCTTCTGGGTATGTATTTAGCAGTTAGTATGTGGCTCCATCGCCGTAGGAGGGAATTTTTGAGTGACTGCTGCCTTCTGTTCCTAGAAAAAGTGATCAGCCAACGGAGTACAGGAGAAATATTGGAACGAACATGAAGCAGATGAGAAGGGAAACCAGAGGGTTAATCCGCCGGTGGAAAGGAGGTTGACAAAGGACGTCTCTTGATAGCAAGAAGAGAAGACCAATTGGGGCTTGCCGAGAGGAGACACACACAAAAAAGAGCGCCAAATTTGTTCCGCCGCTAAAATGTCACGGCTGACTCCAGGGAGAATTTCGCTGTTAAAAATCTGAGAAGTTGAAAGCGATTTGTCTTGGCATTGGCAGCATCTGCGAGTCAAGACTCTGGTTGGCACATCTTAAATGTTTTAATGTCTACAAGAGGATATCGCTTGCATAAGTCAAGTGTTGAGATGTCCCGATGGTCGGGCAGGCCTCGATTTGTTTGGCTAAAGAGAAAAACGAGTAGTTTTGAAGATCTCATTACTTGTGTATCGGAGATATCATCTGCCTGCCACGCCCTTGTTTGTTCATCCGTGAACCCATTGATAGTCTTGGTCTCGGGTGGCAGTTGATGGACCTTCTTGTAAACGCGTTTTTGACTCATGAGCTAACACCACGTGGTGATAATTTGACTTTTGATGACGACTAATAAACAAAATACAGGTTGAACAGCACCAATCCTTTAGGATCATAATCTATTGTCGGAGATCAAGACTTAATCCTGACTACATATAAAGAACATCTTACTACACCCCGACATGTACAGTGTTATTCGGTCATGATTCATATCGTTCACTTCGACGCCCTTCTCGTCATACATAAAATCACTACAAGATTCGATTAAGCATAACCGACTTCGCGATAAAATCATAGGAAGAAGAACAAGTTCCCTCGCATATGTTTCGACTCATTCGATTTGATACATTTCAGTTAAATTCAAACTCACTTCAGTTGAATCAGATCAAATCCAATAAAAAAAACCAATCCATGCAAAGAACAGCTACACTATATCCGCAGGTTTTTATGAAAATCGCATTTGACAGTACCACACTAAATTCCTATGACAATTGGAGCAAAAGGTGCTACAATTCATATCCAGTGTCCACACAACATTTTGTTAAGGTTAACACAGTGGGACCGCTATGCCATACGGTGTTTTGATTACTGCCATATCTCTTTATCCAAACATAAGCCTGAGTGGCAATTGTCCCCGTTGACATAACCTGATTGGTGTAGCAGTGATCCGTATTGACTTCACATTTTTATGAAACGACGTCTTGCGTGGAGTCTAGCGTTTCCGAACTGACATTTTCTTACCGGAACAAACTCGATACTCGCCCACGAATAAAATTGTCGCCGTCCAGCGGGGAAACTGGTGTCACATTATTCAACCGAGTTTTAGTGCCAACTGTGCGAAAACTCAAGCTGTTTGTGTAAGACGGGCGTCTCCTGTCTAACGTGTCTCTTTAAAGTTAAAGGAAAGCACTTAAATAATTTATCTTGCGGTAAAATTTCACCAGTACGGTTCTTTTCTGTCAGAATAAATTTGTAGAGAACATAAGGAGGGGGCGTTCCTAAAAAAAATTAAATAATAACGAACACCTGTTTTGGAACAAAATGACACCAGAACGAAGTAGAACTTCTTCAAAGCACCTGGACAACAATGGTTATTTGAAAAGAACAGCATCAACAATGTTTAACCAACATTATACATGAAACAACAATTCCGTTTTGTTTCTAAAACATATCGAGGGTGGTGGGATAGGTGGGGGGGGGGGTGTTACGGGGTATTGTTCCAAACTTCTTAAGACTTCTTATACTGTACTCACAATTGCTTCTTTTCGATTTCGCTGATCACCTTTGTCTGTTTCCTTCTGATTTTCAATTACATTTTGTTATTTATTATTTCTGCTCATACTAAAGTTGTGGAAATAACCATAAAGTTATTGAAATCAGTTTCTGTCCTGACTGCCTGGTTGACAACTTCTCAAATTGGGCAAGTTTAAAAAAAATATCTATATTCCCCATGATGTCTTGTCAGAATAAATTCCTGATAGAAATGTCTGAGGAAGTTTCGATGAATTAGTTAGTGTTTGATTTATCGTCTCAACCTCCTACCCAAACATCCTCTCCAGACGTAATGGCACTTCAAGATTAATCAATTTCAGCAGAACGTGCACAAACATGTTTGTCATTACGCTAAAATCTCTCACATTTTGGTTTCCGTACACATTACTCTTGATTATAGGCCTACCCCGAAATAACCCCGTCAAGTTTTTTTTACCAATGCTACTCAGAGTCAAAGCTGTGCATTTCGTTCATCCATCAGCTGTGTCAAGGGAGCCATGTCCGCCTATGAGATTTTGATGACACAAAGATATTGGAATAAATCATACGATGAGCTTTTAAAAATTAATTGGACAAAATGTAGCTATTCATTTGGGATAATAGTTTGTTTGTACCCTATACCGATTAATAATAAGGGCTGTATAACTCGCTGCTTTCCGAATCCTCCGAGAAAAAGGTTATATTTATGGCCTCACTTTGTTTCGTGTCTGATGTTACCCTTGCTCCTTTTATACGAAATACCAAAACAACCATTTCGCCGAAACGAGACCATTATTTAGTCTGTACAAAGCTGTTTTACTCGAAAACTCGAGATTTACAAGAAATTTGTTGTTTTTAGTGTATACACAGTTCGATAAATCTCATGTATTGACATGTGAAAAGTTTCTCGTACAAAACGCAGCAGCGCCACTCTCTTAAACTTTCACTTGTCAGTATGAAAAACAAAACCTCGAACATTTTTCGAAGTGTTTTTTTTTATTCCACACCGATTCAGGAAGCCAAAATGCCACAGCCCTAGGGGAAAAATCTAATTGGTAAAATGACTCCTGAATGAGCAAAGACACGCCTCAGCTTGAGGACTATTGATTGATATTACACGAGGGGAAAAACGTCCCCAGGTGCTCCGAGGGAACAGCTCTTACTGGGAACAAGGATGGCTGCCATTCCATGCATCACACAGGATGTGGTTTTTTCCTTGCTCGGTCGAATGATACTTTGGTCATTATTTCAACGATTTAAAAATTCCCGAATGGGAAAAACGACCTTTGATGAAGGTAGCCCGTACCCTGGGTTGATCAATACGGCCTGCAGGTGGGTCAGTGTGCCTCGACAGGCAAAAGAAAAAGAAGGGGTAAAAGGCTCAATCGCAATTTCTTTTCATCGTGTCCTGATTTCTTAAAAAAAGGAGAAGACCGGCTTTCATGACAACCCCGCCCCCAAGAAAAAGAAAGACAAGAAAAGGAAATTACCCGCTGTTCCTCAGACAAACAATTTTATTTTAGGTGTAAGTTTTCCCTGAATCAATGTACTCTACAAAAAATACAGCCCTCCCCCCAAAAATAGAACAAAGCAACCATACTGAATAAAATAAAACAGAACATTAGCCAACGATTTACTATACCCCAAATCCAGCGAGCCAGACATGCCCATTTGAAATCATGACTGTCAGCGTAATTGCTTTACTTGAATCAACAACAAGGAAAACGTCTCCCTTACTTGGTCCTCCAGTTTGGTTGGAGCGAATTAGATTTTACTGACAGAATAGCTCAGCAGTGTGTTCCTCAGCTATATTTACCTCGATCCGACACAAATTAAGCGCGATGATAGATCGAATATTTTCTTTCACTACGGGTTTGCTTGTTTAATTTCACTTAGGCCTATACCTGATGACGGTTTGGCAATTATAAGTTGATCACGTCGCACGAATTGTGGATTTCTTTTAGATACGAACAGGTTTATTGGACAATCTGACTGTATCAGTCTAACAGATCTACATCTGGTTGTTTCTTTTTAATAGTGCAACTGGTTTCTTGAGGTTTCGAATTACTGCGGTCTATTGGTTTCAAGACAACTAAAAGACAGTTGGAATTAATTAAGTTTTATTCTGAAAGCTCGCTGATTTTTACTACTTTTAAATTGTGTTTGGTATAAATTTATGTTACTGATTATGATGATGGTTATTTCTTTTTACTGCCTTGTAAATTTGTACATCTTACATATTACGTTTATCTAATTGCTTCTTATCTTTTAGAAACAGTTGAAATAACCTTTCTCCCAAGTTCTGGCTGAAACGGAAAAAGGATTTTCATATTCCATTCATGATAATAATAATTCAATGAAGAAATATTTCCGCACTAAAGCACTGCGTTATTCAAAAAGATATCATTTGATGAACTTCAAAGAAAGGGCCTTCGTGTATCTGACAAAAGCATAAATCACATTCAGTTGATGTCAACAAAATGGGATCAACAAACGTGGTGACATAATATGTATTATTTCAATCACCCCTTTGGTTTCATACTTTTGTGTTTGTGTTTATAGATGAAGAGTTTAAAGAAAAGGTACTCTCAACAAAAACCACAACGACAACAACTTCAGATAGTTAAAAAAAAAAGCATGTATTTTGTCTCGATTCAGCATCATGTTAAGAGGATGAGGGTAATTCTGGCCAGCAGTAGTTTTATACAAACACACACACACACACGCAAATTGAGAAATCGATCACGTATAAAAATAGACTCGTTGTTGTCCAGTTTCTACATTGCCATGTCAACCACTTGAGATTCAAGGTTTCTTCAGATAATTCCAATCGGGTTAACTCAGTTGTCGCTACCAGAATCATCTCCTTATAAAACGGATTCCCTCTAATTCCAACTTCCTCGTATGTATTTCACCTTGTAGCAAACCAAGCACTATTCCTCCACGATATAACCCAGCGCGCCAAATTGAGTTCGGGTACATTTTACACGACGCACAGCGGCAGCTGTGTACAGATTTTACGTCCGACCAATCCCCCAAGTCTCGATCAGCACGGAGATAAGATTTTGGCGGGAAAACAGGCGCGCCAAAAAAAGGACAGAGAAAAGGGGTTGTACTGTAAATACTGATCGGGAGATGTAATCAAATACGCTCAATATAAACACTGTGGATAAAGTTGTTCGCCGGGGAGACTGTTTCAAACCTTTTTTTTGAAATACGACGCGTTGTTCTGTATTGAAAGTTTAAAGCCTGGTTTATTTGTTTCGGTTTATACTTTTTTATTTAGTCGCAAAAGCGACTAAATGCAAAGCACATTTTGGTGACGCAAATGTTCAATACGCGCTGTTTTGCCCAATAAATTGTGACGCAAGAAAATACGCTTCGCTTTCACAATTCGCATGGAGAATGAACTGGGCTTTACCTCGCCATTTTAAAATAAAATATTGGACTTGAAGTGCTTTCATGTTGACGTAGCCTACAGGTACTGCAACGTTATTTTCCTACCTAGCTTATGCACGTCAAATGTTACGTCTTGATCAAATTGTTGTAACTAAACGGAGACGGAAAGGGCAGCTCAGTTCGGTACCATTTTGTTATGAAGACAATCATCATGCCAAAACGGAATGCTAATATTCATTGTATCATGCTGATTTCCAAACTCATATATGGTTGTATCTTCAAGTATCATTTATTTCAATCATTATGTTTCAACCAGAGGCAAGCGTACTCTCTTTAAGTTTTAGATTGAAATTCACTCTCATCGATTGAAACTAGTGACAACTGCAGATGATTTGGTCACTAGTTTCAATCGAATATAGTGTACTTCAGTCTAACATTTTAAGAGAGTACGTGGCTAAAATAAATTGACCGCCATAAAGGCACCATAAACTTTAATTTCTGTAATGCAGCTGATATCCAAACTCACATCATACACAAAATAAAGGAGGTTGAGGGGAAAATATGGAAAGCGGAAAAAACAGCAGACATCAAAATTTCCGGTGTAAAACAAAAGCCGCGTCGTTAAATCGCCCACGCAACTCCCTGAACGAAACTCGGTGTAATGTCCCCACAGGAAACTGTCGTCCATAGTGCATAAAAAACTATCGTGAACTGTTGTCTAATTCTGATGTATACGATTGCCCAATGGTGATATTTGATACATGTTTGATAAATTAGTGGGATTATTGATGCATGTCTTGAGGAAGGGGGGATATTTTTTCTAGCTCGTGGATATTTTTTCTCTAAGTGAGAAATCTTTTCACTGCACTGCCCGAGTCCATTATGTAAAAATACAACCGGCGCCAAGTTTATTATTCGTTCATGAATGCGCAACAGTAAACACCATTAATATACCTTGAATGTCACAATTACTGAGCGATCACAGTTTGGCAAACAAGTCATTTTGTTACGAGTTTCTAACAGGATGCGCTTAAAATATTTACAAGTAATTCGTATCTTGTTTTGTAATGTCATACTGATAGAAGTTAACTGAGCGGACATCGAGTGTGAAGATTTACAAGTTTGTTCAAAGTAGGAAAAACGCAACTATCAAATTCAAACAAATCGTGACATGAAGTCTTCAAGAAGTTAATCTGTCGAGCTTTCACTCAAACAAGTTTTATCACTTATTTGATTTTAAGTATCAAGTAATAAACCACAAGGGAAACTGACTTTGTAAGCTTTAAAATAGTTTTGGGTTGAACTAAGACAAATGTACACGAGCGGGACTCGAATCCTACAGGCGACTCGCCTCCGGAAACCGAGGTCTAGTCTTAATATAGTGTTATCTTTGTTGTTGTTTTTTCTTACAAAGTTATAAACCACAAGAAAACCTGACTAGGTATGTTTGAAATAATTTGGGGCGCAACAAAGTCAAATTGACTGAAGTGGGACTTGAACCAACGACCTCCGGTTTAACGCACCGGCACTCTACCAACCGAGCTATCTAGCCCTATGTTGGCAGTCTCCCTATTCTGTCAATATCTTTGTTCGGGGATGCCAGTCAGAAGCCATATAACCGTTAGCTGCCGTGTTGCCAGGGATCACACCCCAGTTAACGATACAAGCTTGGAAGCGGCAGCAGAGGGATCACCTTAAGGGGATGCGACTTTTTATTTCAAAAAATATAAGTTAATAAATAACACAGGAAACTGAATGGGTTATTTTAAAAATAAATTTGGGTTGACCAAAAAAATTTTCCAAGAGCAGGACTTAAACTCTTTCTTGGGGGATTACGTCTTGCTAGTTATGAAACCAACGAATCCCCATAGGCGACTATACCAGCAGCCCGTAGATGATGATTAAGACACGTGCAATTTTTAGAAGTGTCGGGAAAATCCTTGAACTTAGAAAACCTACACGATCAGGACAGGAACTTTCTAAATCTTGAAAACTTCATATTATGAAGAATCAAGGCATCTTTTAAAAAAATACAATTTCAATTTTCAGATAATAGAAATCATTCACATTAAAATCCATATCAAGACCAAATTTAAACTTTGGATGAGGATGACTATTTTGTAGAGACCCCGTTTGCCAATCACGCCCGAATAGATGCGACCATAACAAAGGTTTAGTAATAACTTGAACGTAAATTAGGCTACATTCTTAATTGTAACTGGAAACGGAGGTCAGGTCTTGTTGTTACATTTATTTTACATTACTATATTTCTTGAATTTTTCACTTTCCCAACGATGATATAAGCTCTATGGCCACCAACTATAGGTAAACTAAACTTTTGAGGAAACAGAATTGCTGAGGCCAGACAATGAAAACGTACACTCGTGTCTTCCTTTGACCTGAGTGGGGCGCTGTTTGGGCTTGAGACGTCATTTATGCAAGGGGTCTATGCGAACCAGGGTCCACAAAGGTGAAAGGCAATGCAATATAATATTATCGTGTGTTTTTTTTTCTTCTTTTATTGCCCGGCCTTTTTTGCCATGTTATCACACTTTCTTTTGTCATTTGTTGATGATTAATAGATGAGTTATTTGTTCTTCTCATTAATTAAAAATGTTTAATTTATTATAGGTATGTCCTGTTTTACTGTTTGTCGGTATAGTGATAATAACGAATTTCACATGTAGCACACCACATACAAGTTTCAATGCGCACAAAAGTCTCAAGGATTAAAAAACAAATAATAAATAAACACAATAATTGAATGGGTCTCGCCGTGACTAAATGAAGTTGACAGCAATAATAATAATAGCATCAAGCAGTTGTCTCGATCACATTTTGAGATCGAGGTTGGCACCCATGTTCCGTCGACATATTTCGCCCAAGGTACTTTTGTGTCGGCCCAGAGTCCAATATCCGTAGTGCATAACCCCGGCCCATCCACAGAAACACGGTTTTCATTCCTACAGATATATCCATGCGTGAAATTCAACCCATAACAGTAAATGTTACGGCTGTGCCTCGAACCAGTACAGTGTGTTGTTGAACTGGTCACATTATTTCGCAGTTAATTGGAAACTCTATAAACCCACGGCCAAAACTGCCTCAATATTTGCCCGTTGACTTTCAATGAATAATCTCCATTGTACTGCTGTGAGACAACTCAGTTGCTCGCACCCTTCGCTCGTGCAAAGATCGAACGGATTAAATTTCATGACTGGAAGTCAATTTGTTATTTGCTGAACTTACACTAAGGTAACTTTGGCAATGATTAATAAACAGAGCCATGCAACTCTCAAAATAGAACAATAAACACGTTCTTTTCGAGCGCTTTATTACAACACGAAACTCGATACTATTTGTGATTATTATAGTACACGTTTCTGGGTTTCTTTTTAACACGTCGGATATGCAAGATAAGTCCCTACGATTTTAGGGCACAACATGAGAAGTTATTGTTACTTTCAAAACGTACAAACAAAATAAGAAATGCCAGCACGATAGTGCTTCGTATTATAAATCGCTTCTAATCCACACAGGATAATATGCCAAGCTTGTAAAATAGAAACACGATCGTCTCTGACAGAGCAAAGTTTGAAAATAGTCTAAACTCATAAACTCAACTTCCGTATTGATTAAACACATCTGTTATAAGCACAGATCACGCTGTAGCAGTTTTTGTTCAGG
>CM021530.1:1471611-1497513 GCA_010994315.2 Pisaster ochraceus
TTTTCTCTCATGCTCGTACATGTAGCGGCGTTAAGATGCAGTTAATTTGTTTCCGTGCCGAGAGGGAACGACCGATTAAGTGCTTCAATCTTTCTTTTTAACTCTTGTTTTATCATGGTTTTCCAATAGACCGACTTTGATAGATAGCGGTGCGACCCGAGTTTGCTGGCGGCAGGGTTTCTCCGGTGATCAATAACAACTATAGACAGTCACCTTCGGTAATTCAGTCATGCACTGCCGCTCATTGGGGATGGTTCCCAACTTCCCAAACTTCCCATGGAACCGTTTTGTATTTCAGAAATTGAAATGGATATTTGTTTTGTCGGCACAAACACTATTAGGTAACGTTTGTCTGATATGACTCGGAGATCGCTGCAACTGGATATAAAGCAGCCCGGAAACTCAACTTGAGGGAAGGCATATGGTCACAATCTGGAGAATGAATTTCAGAAAAGATTGAAAGAAATCCGTTCAAGGGAATCTCGGGTAGATGACATCCTATTGAAAACCAATTGCACGCCCGATTGTTGCAACTTCAATAGAGCAAAAACATATATATATAAAAACAAAATCCCAACTTGACCTGACATTTCAAATACGGTTCGTGTGGCCCCGCTGTTACAGCTAGATAAGAAGGTTATTCTGTAGATTCTTTATTCTAAAAATATCAGGATCTAATGAAGATTGAACTGAGTGTCCTCCATCGGCGATTATTTCTGATTGACGTTCTCTCGTTTAATTTCAATGACTTCGAACCTATAAAGCATACAATGTACAAAACATTTGTATTTGTTGTTCCGTGTATGTGTTTTGCTGATGACTAGGGGCATAATCATTGTGGTAAGGTTCATAATTGTCTTGGTTTTTATTAATGATATCTCTGTATTGTCTTTGTACAATTAACTTTTTATTCATTAGGCACAACCAAAACAATTTGTGGAGATTTATACTGAATAAAATCGTTTACCGAGTCAAAGGCGTTCCAGGAATGTATGTAACTCATTAGGAGTATGCAGCCCCAGTTGCACATAGAGCAACCAATCATGACGACAGTAAGTGGTTCCCATTTAGGACAATACAGACGATGAGGTCGAACAACATTAGTACCTCTGTGTAAAAGTTAAACAAATCACCCGAAAAAGTCTAACAAATTAATCAATAAAAATAGTATTAGCTGTTGCAAACTGTTTCCCAACCAAAATGACATCTGGTACAAACGCAAAAAGCAGTTAGTGGGCTGACGTTTTGACCCTACGGATCTGAACGTCAGGCCACTATTTTTTTTCTCAAACTACTTTATAATAAGAAAGATTTTTGTTCTCGTCAAACATCCATCCAGGATGAATTTTTGGAGAGAATGTTCAAGGTGTTCACGAGTATTACTTTAAATACCCTGCAGGTTTAATCTTAGCTATGGATAAAGGGAGATTGGTGTCAGGGTTTGTAGATAGCGTTAGAATGTTAGCGTCGATTGGCGTTTAATCAGGAACGCGGTGTATGGGTAAGAGTAGTATCGTGCACTCCCGATTGATATGTTATCGGTATCCTGACCCAGCAAATACATTTTCCAATCAAGTCTCTTTTGGAAGAGGTTGACTTCTTATCTTGTAACGGAGAGAGTGTACACATGTCGCATACATCTGGTGAGACAAAAAAAACATATAATGGTTGCCGTACGTCGCTCTACCAAACTCAGCATTAATGCCTCGACAAAAAACTGTTTGTATAAACATTCTGGCAAATTAATGCAGAGGGGACAGAGTGATGTTACGGGTTTGATTTTATGTGACGGTTTCGGTATGTCTGTATAAGCAGCAAGTCATGACTAGACAAGTGCTACTTGAGTCCCACAATGGTTTATCAAAGTGAGTAATTCGTAAGTGAGTAAATTGAGAGAGACCCTATGGAATTAAGGTCCGCTTATAGTTAGTCTGGCTGACAATTACCAAAGCACGCAGACAACATTGTCGAATACCAGGACTCGTACTTAAGTGACCCAATATTTATATATGAACTGAAATAACAAACCATGTTGTATGTGTTTTCACTATTTTGACATCTGGTTTTGGACCCATGCGATTAAAACTATTTGTCGTACCAATTCCTAAAGAAAAAAAAACCTTTAGCATTTCAAGCAAACATATTTCAAGAGAAGTTTCCACCATCTTTGCACCATGTAAGTTTTGTGCAAATCCGCGAACATTTATATCTCAATCTTACTAATTATTTTGTCACCTTTGTTGCGAGAGAATAGCTACATACAAAATTCCACATTTATTTAAGAATTATAGGTAAAATTAATTCCTTTGTAAATAATGTTTTCAGCTTACAGCATCTCATTGAAATTCGTCCCTTTATGTGTGTATTCCCTCACTGCCGTTTGTGTGGATCTTAGTTTTTGATGTGTAAATGAGGTGCATTTAGTGTCCATTAACGTTGGCGTCGAGGTTGCAATAACCTCACTGAGATGAATTGTCTCGATAATGGGTTACTCCCATTCTTGATTTTTCATTAGGACATTATTCAGGCCTGTGTCCTCTTGGATTTGAACACGTGCATGTTTAATGTGGTTGGGGGCTGGAAAGTAATAAAGATCGATTTAGGGTTACTAAACAGATTTGTATTATGAGGGGCAGCTGTTATGCTGGTCCACCTTCTACGTCTGCATGTTTTCACAACAGTGTTGGGGTTGTGCCTTCGATGATGCAATCATGGAATTTGGCACAAGTCGAAAAACGTAGTAACAAGCAATAGCCATTTTTGAAATGTTGAAACTGTCCCCAAATAATTCCTTGCTCTACTGAGTGAACGAAGAGGGATTGGTCTATATCGAGATTTAGCGTAACCCGACTCGACAAGCTACCGTCACTTAATAATTCTTTCAAGCATAAGTGCATCGCTTATGAAACGGTCATATTACCGTTCAAAAATAACCTATTCTTAATCTGCCTCTTTTGGTAAGTATGGACGCTTTTCATGATGCCTTGATGGTATTATGAGCATTTTTAATAAAGTAGGGCAGGTATTGGGTATAGTAAGAGTATATAAGACGTTTATTTGGCTAGAGGGCAATGGCATATTTGTCATTAGAACAAAAATATAGGTAGAACATTTACTTTCAAAACTTTCAAAATGGCTGCCATCGATTGCTTATTTTACCTATATTTTACTCTACTGAATTGACAAAAGCATAACATCTTACATCAATGGACGTTGTTTAGAACACGTTTTATCAACTTTGGATTTGAAGAAATAGGGGGAATTATCAAAACTTGAAGAGTTGACATTTTTTACAGCTTTTGATTTTATGTGGTAATTGTGACTCGTATGACTAAAGCAGTATATTGCCTGCCAGGGAGTGCCATGGAAGGCGCACAAGGTCATCCATTTGCGAAAATGATGAAATGATCTATATCAAATACATTAAATAATCCACGATGGCTTATAAGAAAAATTTATACAGCCTTCGGGGAATGCCATTAATACCATCCTCGAACGAGCAACGGATACAGTTTAATTGGAGAATCCATTAAATGTAAATTCCTTTTCAACAATGATGCCAGAATTAGGAAGCAAAATATACTACGTGATGGGACTTGGGTCGGCTAGATAACTAAAAATAAAGCACAAATAACAAAAATGATAAATATATAGATGGGGCATTGGTAAAGCGCTCTTTCAAAGAGGAAAGAAAAGAGACACAAAATAGTACCCAAGTGAGCAATCTTTACTATATGTAGAGTTGTAAACTGGCGACTGTTTTATGAATGCTTGTTCTAAAGGTGAAAATGAATGTAAACTATATGAGCTGGTGCGTCCATGTACAAAGTCACAATGATGCAAATTGTGTCAAGGTAAAAAACATTCTGTAATTCCCCCAGACGATTGCCTCAGCTTAAAATAATTTTGTTGTATAGGATAAAAACTTATGAGAACTAGCAGCAGCGGCAACAGTTGTATGTTTCATATAAGTCGAAAATATTGGTGGACGATTTTGGTTTCCGTAAAATGAAACCGTTTTGCGTCGTGGCTTCATAGCCGAAGTCACAATGCGGTAGCTATCTATGTTGGGACCCCGTACACAAGGGAAGGTTTATATCACATGCTTTTCAAATTGCTAGGGCATATTCTTCAGCATCGAGGCATCAAGACTATCGGCAATGGTCATAACCGTTACTGTAAGCCGCTCAAATCAGACGCACACAGCCCAAGTTTGGCGACTTGCTTTGAAGGAACACAAAACAATGATGACCCCAATGTACAAAAGTATAATGCACAAAACCTTGCAGACACGTGGTGAGTGCTGCTGCTGCTGCTGCTGCTGCTGCTGCTGTTTTTGTTGTTGTTGTTGTTGTGGGTTTTTGGGGGTAGTAGAACCAAATGTTTGACTCCACAACATTACGGACCGTGTTAGTCCACGAAGTAAAAAGAAAAATCACATAAGTTTGAGGGATGTTTGTGTGAACCATTATATGCTCATTTTAAAACATTTTTTAACTGAGTGTATTCATTTCATAAAAAACCCACTTTTATAGCCCAAGGCGCTCATTCCGACCATCACTACCCCAAAGAAGAAACTGTGTAATGCTGATGAACCCGTAGTCAAACACAAACACACACACAATCAGAATTTAATATTGTAGGAGTCGAAACGTTTTTTATATACAACAGTGACGTCATACTTGCGGATGATATACAATGGAACGTGTCTAGTGGACAATATTAATTCATTAGAGAGACTAGATCGCGGAGTTTATGTCCACTAAAAATGTCCCGCGCTTTAGAAAAGCAAAACAGTTAGCCTCTGGCTCCCACACGGGCCACGTGAACCATTAGAGATATCACTCCGAGGAGAATGAGAATAGAGCGCTCTTTAAGTGAGTGAGTGACAGTTCTTACGCCAGAAGAAATATTCCAAGTATTGAAAACTTAAGTACGTGGCAAGAGCTGATAATCCAAGCCAAAGACAACCCAAACAAATCCGGTTCAAGTTATTGGGGGAGAAGTATTTCAGAGCTCCCGAGGTTCTGAATAACTGCTTGAATGTAAGACTACTTTAAAACAGTGATGCGGAAAATCTCTGCATTTGAGCGCCTCATCCTGTGGGAAGACCAAGCAAAACACGAAGCTCTCTCATTAGTGATCTGACGGGAGGTTTGGGACCCTCCTGCGGGCAGGAGTTAAAGTCTCGTCGGGCACGGACCTCCCTTTTATGTTCTTCAGCTCGCTATCAAAATGAGGGGATCACGTCAAACTGGGACACACTGCAGATATTCAAACAGTTCAGAACAAAGATAGAAACTAGTTAAAGGTCAAAATAGCACGTCAAGAGAATAGTCACATTCACAATGACGTCCGTACATAAACGGGACAGTCTACTTGAACGAGACAGCCAAGTTATTCTGACAGCCTCGACTTTTGAGAAATTCGAACCGCGTTTTCGATAGAAGGTCTTCATAATTGTCAAGGTTTCATTGCTCAGTATAACTGTGTCAATAAACAGCAAGCTTTTCAGAGAAAGTTTCTCAGATCGAACCCACCCGTACTAAGCTTATTTTCTGATGTGCCATTTATATCTTTTTAATATCTGTCCGGAAATCATTTGATCGATCCTATCTATTTTGTTCACACTGACGGCTGAGAGGCGCATTGGCGAAGGACTGGTTTTCTCGAGATCCCCTTGTAGCATTTACTAACATAATAGGCTGAAGGAGACAGATAACCACATCTAACTCAATCTCAAAATAATCCACCGCGAAATATTAGAAACGCTGTCATCGATCGGTCACTATTCCAGTGATAAAAAATGGGCATTAAACTGCATGATTTATAATCACGGGGTGGTGTTAGTAATTATTCACTCTTTAAAGTAGTTTAAGTTTTCTTAATGTTTAGTGTTGTGTCGCATTTGAAAAATCACAATGCCGAAATGTAGCCTTTTTTTTTTTCCTTGGGATTTTTTACAAATTTAGCAGAGTTCTTAGCAGTTGTGGGCTGTTAAATACTCTCATTTGGTAACAAATATGTATATGTATGTATACGTACAAAATATATATATAATATTATTAGTAGGGGAGATGGCTTTAGCTTTTGATCCGAACCGGACCTTCGTCAGAGGCATAAACCATATCATATATAACAATCTGGCATTGAAGGTATGTAGAGTTTCTCCCTCCCTTTCCCCTTTATCATTATTTTTAAAACTTTAAAAAAAAAATTGTTTTACTAAAAATTTATCGAGGCTAGGCACTAAACGAATCCCCGTTTGAACAGTATAAATGCACCTTTGTGCGTCCGTTAAGTCCACAGAATTCAAACGGGGCCTTTTGACACGTGGTTTTAAGCGGAAGGTTTTAACCGTCGAGCATCGCTCCGTCCTTAGCGATCATGTTCCATGAGCACCTATAGAACTGAACTCGTGTTTCAATGTGTTGCCTATTTAATCTTCGTGATGTAACCGGAACTCGTTGGTTATTGGATATGTAAGAGAATATTCGATTACTATAAAATTAATTAGTATATCCCCTGGTAATTCGCTGAGGGCTACTCCTGCCTACGGGACAACCCGACGAGAACAAGTCTCCTTGAAATTTTAATAAGAACCACTTTAATTTAAATGGAATATTAGTTTAGAGATTTTAAAATGTTACATCAGCCGTTTTGCCTTTACTAACAAAATGATCAAAAATAAGCACGTAAACTTACATTGGATTCCATCATATTGATAAGAGAGTATTTTAAGTGACTTTTTTTGCTCAATCAAGTCAATCTCACAATATTTGTAAAAAACTGTATACCCTCTTAAAAAATATTCCTTTTAATTTAAGAACAATTCAGAAGAACGAACAGTGTGTTGCACCATGGTTGTGCCAAGCGATTTGCTAACAGTGCCCTCCCACAAATTGTTAAAATTTTAAATACTGCAACATTATTCATTGTAGGCCTATATGCCCTTTTTACAATTATTGTTTTCCCATTTTAACTTTTTGCAATGCTCTTTCAAATTAAAGTTTTATTTTTTATCTTTAATTATCCTTTGGTCCGATTTAAATTGTTAACATCTAATTTTCTGTACACATGTGCAATTCAGTTTTTTACTGCCATAAACCATTACTGAAATGAATTGAAAAAAAGAGAATATTTTGGGTCTATTAAATAACGTAGATCTGAATGATGAGGTTGAATTACACGTTGTTTGAATAGGTATTATACAGGATTGGTAGAGCTGAAAAAATAATCGCAGATATTGTTCATGTTTTTTGTGATCAATACATGAAATAAAAAACCTGTGGAAATGTGGGCTTAATCCGATTTGTGAGTCAGGAGAAAACAAAGAAGAGCCAATCACAATTTTCAGCATGTTAACACATTTAAGAAAGGAATATTAAAAAGGATACTTAGTATTTTATCAAATCATAGCAATTTCCACTGGGATCAGTTTATCTGTGTCATAAAATGCTGTACATTACTAAATCTTCTTGTCTGATTTCCCAAGATATAAGCTTATATGCAAACTAGTTAGAACTTAATGTTGGAGGCGGACAACAATCTTACGGGGTACTAACACATTTTAAAGTAGTTTTTATAAGTTTAAGATTGAATCAAAAACAGCATTGCCCATGTTATCCAACCCAACCGCATCATGCGCGACACAAAGAATTTCCTTAGAAATCATCTCTGAGGAAATTAAAAAGGTAATATACAAGATTGGTATAGAGCAGACTGGGTTCATGTTTTGTGTGATCAACCAACATACTTGTAATAACAAACCAGGGAAAATTTGGAATTAGTCCGTTTTGTGAGTAACGAGAAAATAGTGGAAAACCATGCACAATTTTCAGCACGTAAACACTTAGTCCTTAACTTTGGTTGTAGTACCAAAATCAGCTGCATTTTAAAAATGTTTTCAGATAGAGTTTTTCTCGAATAAGACATATATTTCATAGGGAATTATCTCACAGAAAAGATGGCTCTATTATCAGTTAGATTTCAGATGCAAATAAAACAATGATGTTTTTATCCGTACCGATCCTGTATGACACATTTTAAATGAAAAAGAAAAGCAATATACTTTCACATATCTAAATTTCAATTTGGTATAAACAGCTTTCCACGTAGGTACCAAATACTAACATTGTAATAAAACATTCTCAAATTAGTTCTTCATTATCTACGTTGGTGACAGAGCTTGCCTGAATCAAGTTTCGTGTTACACTGGTATTCTGCCAATGAAATGCAGATTTTTGCAAACAGTGACTCATTTACAATGCATTCTCAGCACCACTTCGTGTGTGACACGGTAGCTTCTGGGCATTTCAGCATTTTTGTCAACTTTCCTCGAGGCAAACCATAGTGGATGCAATGGACAAAACACCTATAATGAGAAATGCACAGCGTTGTATTGTATTTCCGACACCACAAGCGATAATTACAACATATTAAGTGGTATTGCCGTGAGGGTAAACTTTCATTGATGCTGTGTGATCTTTACAAGAAACCGAATCGCAACTTCAGATGAAACTTTTAAGTCGGTTGTTAAAATGATGAACTTTAGGAATTAATTCGCTTTCCTAAAAAAAAAAGAAAACGCCCACAGCTTGCTTGACGTGAGCCACATATAGACTTATCTACCCAATCAGGGTATACATCGCACTGATTGGAAACCCACTTCTATCCATTAGGATACTAATACTCCCCAATCGGGACATCTCTTGGTGAACCTGGCAACCTCTGCATAAAGGGATTGTTGTCATAGTCAAACATGGAGGTAGTCTGTTTCTACCTCAATAATAAAAACAATTGTACCTCACTTCTTCCAGAGTGGGGAAAAAAATGGTACAACAGAGGAAAGCTGTGGTTGACAAGAGACACCCACTTCATAACTTGTAGTCATCAAAACTATCCCAAATGGGGTATACTCTAACTCTGATTGATTCCTCTTATTCGAGTAAGGATATAGATAAGGGTCCCCAGAGCGAGAACTATAAGTTGCGAGTGAAAGAGTAATCTCCAAAGAAAGCAGTTGCTGTACGTCTAATTATGACACAAGTGGGCGTCCATTTTGATTTTTACCTCCACGCAAATCCGTGCAGCCAGCAACACTAAACAACCTCCCACGACATCCAACCAAAAAGTAAATCCTTCACTTGAGACATTGCAAGAACTTCAGACGTAACTTGCATGAGTCAAGCCCAGTACGAAGACAGCGCTGTGTGATGACTCTAATCAGTTCGTGCGTCTGGTAGCGACATGGCGGCAGAACGTACTGTTTATTGTTGTAAAAAACAAACTACATGGCATGAGGTTTCACAACTTCAACAAACGTCCATGGATTTACTCCCGTTTGACAATCACTCATCCTCAAACCATCTAAAGAGATGACATTGTCAAGCAGGGCAACTTTCACAACTCTAAGGAAGTTTACACTATTTGTTTAACAAAAGCATGGACTAAAAACAAAACTAAGTTGTGTTTAAAGCTTTACATGGTGTGGATAATAAGATAAGAAAACTGGAAAAAGTTAGTAATCTTTCGGGTTCAACCATGTGTAGAATTTCTTTTGGGAGGAGTTTTGGTTCTGAAGAGAGCCGGTTTGTTCTCGAGTTTCGACGAGTATATACTCTGCTCGTCTTCAGGAGAATCATTGATTTGAAATTTTTCAAATGCGTAATAATGCTGGACTATATTTAATTCTTTCTATATTGCTCCCTTTTGTTTGAACAAATATTTCTTCTTTGATCCTAATGTTTTCTAATAAAATATAAAATATACAATTAAATATAACAAAAACAAATTATGTTGCCTTTTAATCGATTTTCCCCTTTCAGTCGGCATGCATCTACAAAACTTAAAATAAACTTTACCGACGATACGTAAATTTTGATAAAACAGAAAACTACTGAAAAAACAAAACTCAGTGAATTTGATACATTTAGAAGGAATTTAAAATGCATCAATAATTATTTCATATTCCTCAGTGATTCCTCAAACAATTCTTAATCTCGATTTCATCCGAGAAACCCGAGACCCGAAGGAAGTAAATCTCCATGAATGAGCTCCGATCTCTGGGGAATCGCATGAGAGTATTACGGCGGTTTATTCGTCATGTCTTTAAAGAAAGAGGGGGAAAATCAATAAAGCAAAAGTGCCGTGACAAGCACTTACATTTAGAGTGGTCAGCTAAACCAAATGTGACTGTGGTTGACTTTAGGGAGCTTAGATTGCGAGGATGTGTCGATGATGGTGAGAGCGAGTAACGACAGGTCTGCGTGCCCCGACAAAACTGATCAAGTGGACTGGGCGCAATATCGAGGTCAAGTGAGACAGAATGGACTTCGTCTGGCTGGAACTGATAGCGTTTGACAGGTCTGATGACCGATGGTATGTGCTGCCATAAAAAAAAGGAACAAACTGACGCACCGATTGCTTCAGAGCACATTTCATGCCCTAAGATTAACCCAAAAAAACCCCTCTTTTTTTAAAAAGTGCATTAAGAGATCAATCTTTATTATTTATAGAAACTGTATCATTCCCCGGGGTGGATTGCTTTTACCATTTTCACAAGAAAATACAGGTTATGAATCCTCACAGCAAAAACAACCAAAGTGATTTCAACACCATTGCAACAGCGGTATTTTCAACATGACCTGTGCACACAAACTGTGTTGAGTTTAGGGACAGTTTTCCAGAGTTGTTTTGAACGCGCGCTGGATGGTGGCTTCGAAACATTACGAAGCGTGACCTACGGTGTAAAAAAAGAAAAGAAAAAAAGGGTAAACTTTCTAAGCCGGATTAAGAGTACATAGTCTCCAAAGAGAATGACGGACATTGAAAGTGATCCAAACACTGCTTTCTGGTTTTAAAAGGGGGAGGGGACTCAGTGGATAATGTCATGAAAGCCCTGTGGGTACCGTCCTCCGGGCTGGTGAGCCACGTCTTCAGTGCGAAAGCACGGATAGCTCACCCTAAAGACTTCTCCTGGAAGCCCATCGACCAAGCCCTAATCACTGTCTGAAATCTTTCATACAAATCCACCTACTTACAATGCGGCCCTAGCACTCTGCAAGGTGTAAAAACCAATATAAGAGGCTAGGATTTCTGACTTTACACCAAGGTAATATGAGAGCGGTAAAATTCTAAATCGATTATATGAATACAATGGCACTGACTGCTGGAGATATTCCACTTGTTTACAACTTGACCAAGACTGACGTTCATGTGACTGTACTGTGTGCGAGTGGGTGGGTATAATACATTCAAACCGGAGACCAATAAGAAAAGAGGACAACAAGGTCCCCGTTTGGGTTAAAAGGTGCACATTTGGAAAGTGTGTACAAAAGCAATGGGGAAACTGTTGCCAACAAGTTTGAGTACAGACAAAAGAGGGACAAAAGACGGTTCCCAATTTCTGGAATTTGCACATTTGGGTGCGAGGATGCGCCGTTGGATGGGTTAGTGGTTGGGGGTGTTTACAAACCGAGGACTTTAACACCAGGGATCCTGGTGTTTTGACGAGCGAGGACGTTCTTGTTTCAGTTCGTGCACAAAACCAACGGGAACGTAGCTGAGGAAACTAAGTCCAACAAAGAGACGGGGTCAACACACTAACTTGTATGCAAACAGAGTGCGGACTTATAGACCCAAAATTCGTGCACACAATGTTAGAATGAGAAAAACTATGGACTTAAACACTCGTCCACACACGGAGCTCTGTGTTGCAGTCACTCTGTGGACATTCCTTCGTTCTAGAAAGTCCTTTTCTTCCACACTGTAAATATATATATATTTTTTTTATAAATAAGAAAAAAAAACCACTGTGTTGACGTGCGTAATCCACACACTGTTTCAAGTCCCTACATTTTGTGGACCTCTTTTGTTCTCAGGTTCACACTTCTATGTAGCATTAAAACAGCGTTTTTTACGGTGTTGAAGAATATGGGGTTTTTTTTCATAAGGAGTGTCCACAGAGTGTATATAATACAGATCTGAGTGGGAGGAGGATGTAATTTCTAGGGGCGCACTGTTTCCACACTTTGTATCGGGAGATAAAACTCAACAGGTCAACATACACCATAAGAACGTCCCTCTATTTACAGAAAATCTCCACAGATTATTTTACATCTGCTGCCGAGGTTCTCTTTAAAACAACGATACTTCAGCCTCTAATTACAAAATGTCCGAACATCTTCACGCTCTTCAAGTAACAATCTTTAAACATTATTAAAGAGTTTAGACTTCAGAACCTTTGCCATGCGTTTCCCCTGAACATGTTTTCATCTGAAGTGTGTTCCTTGTTAACTTTAAAACTTAAAGTGTTAATTCTTTACACTTAAAGGTAGAGTCTACGTTTGGGATTTTGTCTACGTAATGCTGATTTACAGAAGAATTTATCTAGAAATATAAAATAAAAGTCACATGTGAAGGTTTTAGCTGAATACAGTGTCTATTTGTAAAAAAACCAACAACAACAACTGTCACGGTATTTTCATCAAGAACGTCGAATCTATCTACGTTCAGTAAGGTCACAGGGGGTACCAACCGCATATCTGGCCGTAGCATTCAGAAACAGACCAACGGAAATTTAACCTCCAAAAGCCGCCTGAAGGAGATCTTTTGGAGATTCAAATAATTCGAGCATACTTTTAAAAAATCAACGGGGGCATTTCAGACGAAATAATTTTGCAGTATGCTTACACCATCGCCATTTCAATATATGCATTCGGTGGGAAAACTGCACACATTTCTTCGGGGTCGTTACCGAAGTTAACTACCTTTAAAGATTCGAGGCAACAAACTCAGCATTGAAGGCATTGATCAATGCAGATGACTCTGATGACAAATTATGACGAGGATTTCGGTCGGTCTTTAGTGTTGAAGGTGGTACTTTCAGTCCATTATGTATTTATTTTCTGGAATTATAAAGTACATCAATAATAAAAGCAATACGGGGAAACTGACTGACTGTGTAAAATTTAGTACATTTTATTTTTTGGTTCAACAAAAACAAATTGACCACTGGGTTGACGTGCCGGCGCTTTAATCCACGCGTTAATCCAGAGGTCACAGGTTCAAATCCCGCGCTTGTCAATGTTTGGTTTTTAGTTCAACCCAAAGTTATTTAAACTATTCTAATACCTATATAATGTTGATTTATTCGCAACCTTTTGAATGCCTCCAAACTCGCTATTAATTAATCTAGGTCTAGTGCTTTCTTTCTTGATGTTATTTGTTGTGCATTTTGTCAAATGTGTAACTAATTGTTTTAATTACATTGGTACATTTTGTACATATGATATTTTGAAATCTTTTTCCGTTTTGCCGTAAACGATTTTTGTTGTTGTTGATAATGAAAACCCCAATCCAAGGCATTTCAAGATAGAAACTAAAAATGGAGGGCAATATTTCTGTCACTGTTTGTCCAATTTGAGAGCACAGTTGTGACGACAGCTTTACATTACACTCTCATTACTGACTAAACGATTGAAATGACAGGCTACACGTCAAAAACAATGTAAATATATATCCGTAAAGGTAGATTACGGTGTCCCATTTGTCGATTATACTGGATGTTTGTTTGTTGGGGTAATTGGTGATGGTGTTGGTTTGTTTATTTGTTTGTTTGTTTGTTGGGGTGTTCGTGTGTTCGTTTGTTTGTTTGTTAATTTTTTTCATGTAAAGCTTACTTTCAATCGACAGAAACATTTGAAAAAAAAAAGATCAGCTCGGAAAGAAAGACTCGTTTATGGTCATCTGTAGGGTTAATTTAAGCTAGGCATCACGGTCACATTTCAAAGAGCTGCTTAAGCAGAAAACATTGCTTAACCATTTTCCGCTCAGCAAAAAAATGAGCAGGAAACCAGTTACAGATGGTACAAGTGTAATTTGTTTTTTATGCAATAACCATGTTTTGGTTAGCATAACTTTTGTCTGCTGAGCTATTTGTTGTGATTAGGGCTCCTTGTGTTGTGCATGATGCGTAGTGCGCAAAAATTAAAATGCACCCTGTGCCAAGTAAAACACAGTACGTTGTTTGCGTCGCGTTTACTTTCATTTTAACGCATTGTGCACTACGCACAACGCATAACAGATCAACTATTCAGCCTGAATAAAGAATTCGGTTATGATTTAAACACTGCAGTTTCTTTTTGTCAGGAATATTAAAAGGTTACTTAGTGTTACATCAAATCATAATAATTTCCACTGGGACCAGGCTATCTGTTTTGTACATTACTGGACTTTCTTTTCTGATTTCTCAAGATATAAGCACAAATAATGGCCAAGGACACAAATGTAAGAGAGTATTAACACACTTGGAAGTAATGTTTGCAATAATTTAGACTGAAATAAATATAAAACACACAAAAAACACAAAAAACGAGCATTGTTTATGATGTACGACCCAACCACATCCAGGCCTGGTACCAAGAATTTCCTGAGGAATTATACCTGAAGAAATTAAAGGTTTTATATAGGATTGGTACAGAGCTGATAAAATAGTCGCAGACAGTGTGATCGACCATACACACGAAATATCAAACTTGTGAAAATGTGGGTTTATTCTGTGGTGTGTGTCAGGAGAAACTAGTGAAAAACCCACCATGCACAATTTTCAGCATGCAAACACACATTGCCCTTAAATTTGGTTCAACCGAAATCAGCCGTTGCGTTGTTTGTGGGATTTCAGAGTTTTCTCGAATATGACTTCGTTGTCACAGAGAAAATTTTCCAGAAAAATGGGTCTAGGCGAATGAACAGTCAGCTTTTAGACTAATTAAAAAATGACTTGCTTGTCCTTACCTATCATGTATAACGCCTTTAAGACTCTAATCAAAGTTTACAACCAAAGTTTGACCCATGATTTGACAGCTTGTTGATGCATTAAACAGGTTTCTAAAATTTAGGGCTTTCTCATTAAGTATCCTTAAATTAAAAACCTTCTCATGTCATCTCGTGTTTACATGTTTTCACCAGACCCAGTGGTTTCGGTTTTCAGGATCCTTGGTTTAACTATCGGAAACAAACACACTTTATTTAAAGCATCGTATATTCATAAAAGTTTTCGAGCATCGCTTAAGAAAAATAACAGAGAGGTGTGTAAAACATTAATATTATAAATGCGCTTTCAACCTATGGTAAATAAGAGAAGACTGTATTTGACTATGCACTGAATACTGAACCAGTAAATAAACAAATGATTAGACTCACCTGTCCATTGCAATAACTAGTAGGGTGTTGACCGATACATATAAGGACACATTTTTGATAGTCCCCACCAGAGGGCACATGACAGTGCCGAAAGCCCACCGCTGCGTCAGGTAGTAATGGAGCGTGAAGGGCGCGCTGAGCAAGGCCGTCAGGGCGTCTGAGACAGCCAGGTTAGCGATCATAAGATTGGTGACGGTGCGTAGTCGTTTATGGAATAGTATGATAAACACCAGAAGACTGTCCCCGATTCCTGATATCACGATAGTCAGGGTGAACGTCACGGCCAGAAAGAACTTCACCACCGGGTGCATCTCGGAACCCGCGCCGAAGCATTCGCCCTCTCCCAGGTAGCTCCACGCGTAGGAACCCATCGTTTCGTTGAAGTACGACGCATTGTAATCTGTTGGATCCATGTTGGAAGGAAGAATAGTCACGAAAAAACTCCTCTCCAAAGTCAAGGCGAAGAAAACACCTAAGTGAAATACAGTCAGGTATTGCACTGTTGCATCGCCACCTACCCCTTAAACTTGAACTGCAGACAGGCGAGGTAGGACGTGTAGGTCATCTTGACAGCTAAAAATTGTGAAAGTAAAATGTGAAGTTAGTTCATGATTGCGGCATCTACCGCAGAATATTGTGTTAACATAGATGTGAAAACCGCGAATGCACCACAACAACTTTCTCGTGTTCGCCCGTACGGTTTAAATATCAAGACCGTATGGACGGATCTTCTCAATCCAGGAGAAAATAAATCAGAATTCTCTAAAAAGAAAAATGCCGTGTAGATTTCTTACATACAGTGACTTTGTTTCAGTGATGAGTGCACGTGCACCGGGATTATCTAGTCACACGTCTGTCGCGTGCCACTGGAAACTGTTTTTCATGATTAAACAAGTCACTGAGTATGCCTGACCAAAAGGACTTACAAACGCATGATAGCTCGCGTGGTCCCAAAACCGCCCCATTATCGCAAGCCGATGCGATTTTGCCCAATCAGATCACGCCGGCACGCGATTGTAGCGCCCTCTACGGTCCGAAACCCGTGGGTGTGCTCCTCTGGAGGTCAAATGTCAGCTGTTTCGTCTTCGTTCGTCGCTGCACGCAGCCTGCGAAGAAACTCCTAACACGATATGACAAGGGATCTTGCCAACACTTGCATAATTACTAATAACGACTTGACAGCTGTCAACGATTTGTGATCGAAAGACATTTCAACACCGAATGAAAAACAATTAAGGGGTTGTTTAAGTTAGATATTTCCCTCTGTCAACTTTGGCCTTGTCAGAGGAAAATTGATGTGTAAGGCTATCCGTAGGTTCGTGATAGCGAATGCGCAGGAGAAGTTTGTTTAGGCCTTGCATATCATTACGTCATGTTTGGGCTAGTGGCAGTTGCGAGGCGCGACCTAGCATTCCACGGGGCGAAGGGGTTCTGATGGATCTGATGTCTCGCGTTATACTCCAAAACTTTGGCCGACTGTCCACTATTTCTGGGACACCGTTGACCTTTAGGGGGCCGAGGGAAGGAGTTTCATTTTGGGTCACACACAAAAAGCAACTTGAAAAGTTCAATTTTCCATACCGCAGCGAAACAAACAAACTTGGGGAATGCAATTCTTGTTTCGCGGTTGCCTTCGGCAAACGCCGACCTCATTTTTGTTGCAATGACTACACGGACGTCTTCAAGAAGACAAAAAGAAGGGCCTCGACAGTTTCTTTGCAATATGATGCAAGTTTTTGAGTTCTCGGTCTAGTTTCTCAGCATCGAAGGGCCTCGGGACTCTATCCACCTGGTTGGCCGGTTCAGTGGCAAAACAGCCCTGCCGTGGTCTGGCGTTACGGGACGGCACAGCGGACTGACCGCACCGCATATTATTTAGCCGAAGGGGACATTGCCGCTCATAAATTTAACACCGACTTTACATTGTAATCTATTACAGTGACCTGATAAAACAGTACGTCAACATTATGATCGGATCATCATAGTATGTAATTGCTTTTTGCTGTCCCTTGCCCATCTCGGGTATTTTGTCTAGTATTTTATTAAACACTGTTTTTTTATGGGGGAATGACATAAATAATAATAACTTGGCATAGACTTAAAGGTGTCCAAGTGAGTTTTAAATGGCATGTTGCCATTTATTTTAGTTGCTTGTACTTAATTGTTCTTGCTTAAAAACTGATCAACACCATTGGCTTGCAACTCTGCCGTAAAAGATGTGTAACTGGCAGCCAAAAGAATAACTTCGGCCTACAAGAAAGACTGGAAATTGAAAATAAAGTAATTTGTTATGGTGATTGAAATAAATAGAAGAAGAAAAAGTATATTCGTTATGACTCGAGCCACGTAACTGGTTACAACAATGGATAACGAACTATCAAGATGTTTCGTAAGAAAACCTGTTTAATTAATTATGTGGTCGAAAACGTCTGGAATTTCAGTGATCCATCACCAGTCCATTCAAAATGAAATAATCAGGAATTCCTTTAAACTGGCAGATGAATGCAATTCTTCAATGTTTAACTCTACGGGGAAGTTGTTTGTGATTTAGAACATGACGTGAGAGAATGTGACACACGAAATTACTTGATTTAAATTAATACATACGAATTGATTTTCTAATTTTGATTTGTTAATTTTTGTCTATGGTATTCCACCATATTGATGCCAACAAACTACACCAGCATCAAGTTCTTAGATTAAAACTCTGACTCGAGAGAAAGTGAGAAAAACCCAAAACTTGATTTAAATAAACCCAATGGATAATCTTTCTTATTATGATTGTTACGTTTGTTTCTACGTCCATCATACCAGGGTAAACCAACCATTGTACGAAAAAACAAGTAAGCGTTGTTGACAACTTGACTAGTAGAGTTTAGCCAACACGCTCCAACGTGTATTCCCTAGGGGCTTACGTAATATGCAAATCACCCAATTCCTTCTCCCTGTCACACTTCATACACACACACACCACCCTACTGCAACGTAGATGTGCTCATTTTCGGTACCTAACGGAGACCAAGTACATAACAAGAAAGGGAAAACTAAAGGTCTCAACATAGACTTTCTAAAGACCGGGGTGCTCCACACGGAACTGTGTGTACAAAGTCAACGGGAAACTGTTAAGTGCAGGGCCAAAGGAAAGAACAAAAGAATGCTCCACAAGGATGCATTTTTTTAGAATGCATGGGGTCAAAAGTTACAAAGTCAATAAATACTGTCGAGGAAACAAAATGGTAATAGACAATGGGTTCAAAATAGTTTGGAACAAACTAAAGCTAATGTAATTGATTTCTCTTCGTCACGACCACTTATTGGTAACAACGACAATTTTGCTTTAAAAAAAACCCACATTTTTAAAAGTGGCAACTCGAACCATCTCGAACTAAAGTGTGTTTTCCCCTAAGGTCAGACTTGTAAGAGTACATCATTTGTAGCACCACTAGGTGTGGGTTTCCAATAAAATCTAACTCCGATAGTTGCAGTTATATATCAAGATTTTGCGATGTGGTAAACTATTTCTTTGTAAAGCCGTACGCCCCCAGACGTTAACACAGTATTGCGACTCGCCTTTCATTTCATGACCGGTATATCGATATCGTGCACAGTTCAAACTTCTATTTGTCTTTCCTGCTTCAACTGGCGAATATTGTTTCTTTTGCAGCCACTGCTGCCTGAAGTAGTTTTCACTGAATAGGTACGAGAGCAATGTGCTACGCCGTTCGAAGAACTGATCTGGGCTACGAACATCTCAATAAATATCGTGCAAACTAAAGAAAGTGCTGGCACGTGCCGTTTTGCAGCAATCAAAGCAAAAAGGAAACTGCATGACGGCGCGAAGAATAGCGCGGGAAAAGCACAAAGCGGGCGTTATATTCCTTTCCGGTATAATAACTCGCATATCGCTTGACAACAGTGGACACTTTTTGAGCTATGTTGAGCTAGGAAGCAGCCAGAACTGTTTGTTATATTCGGGTCATTATGAAAAGAATTTTTGTGAAGAAAGTTCAGGGACAGTTTCTGGCACCTTGAAAAGGTGGTTTTAGTGCGGACGTAATGCTGATTTATAGGCACAACTTTCAATAAGGATACAACAAGGTCACCTGTGAAAAAGTCAGTCGAAAACAGTGTCTATTGTCGAAAAAATAGGGGGGGAATATGTTCCGGTAAGATGGAGAACGTCGAATCCATCTGGTTTAGCGATGTGACAGCGGGCACCAACTGCACTTATAAACGCAGCATTTAGTAACGGGCGCCAGTGAAATTGGAATCTCTTTCGACACACTTGTCCTAATTTCTAATCCATGGGGCACTTCAGACGAAATAATCTTGCGGAATGTTTACTACCGTTACCATCTTTATAACAAGTAGGCTTTTGGAGGAAAGTTACACAATAGGTGTTACGGGGTCTTCACCAAAGTATTGCCCTACCTTACAATCTTGACATTACACGATCTTGAAAAACAATCGAAAGAGAATTCATTTGAGCTAATCAGAGTATTCGAAATGATTTCCTTCCTACTACTTGTCATTCAATATGTGATTTGACCTCAGAAACGGTTTTCCTTGAACATGCAATAATCACGGGATCAAAGATGACCAGCGTTATCCCACACTGTCACAGTGGTACAATGACCTTCCAATGAACAGCACTTATATATGAAGATATGGATAATCAATAATATAATATTATAAGGTTTTTATAAGGTGCGCCCCACCATTGGAGTTTGCAAGGCGTTAATAACATCGAAAGCAAAGAAAACAAAACCCAGTTGAGGTGTGTTTTGAGAGATTTGAGAGACTGGACGGTTTGAAATCGACCCCAGTATCTGCAATTTATGTGACATATCATGAAACAACAAACCTGTGAAAGTTTAAGCTCAATTGGTCATTGGAGTCACGGGAAAATAGTGGGGGGGGGGACCTTATAGAAACTTGTGTGTGCACTGTTTCCAGACATCTTGTTCTGGAATCGCGAGATCAAAACTTAATGTTATATACATTTCTCAAAAACTGTAGCATTTCGGGCAAAGGTATTTCAGTAAAGTTTCATGACTATCGTCACACCATGTAAGTTATATGCAAATCTGTTAACATTTATGTTTCAAATCTCAGTAGTGTTGCGCAGACCTTTCGGTACTTTGTTTTTACGCATGATGGCGTCCCAGCGTGTTACCATAATTATTTCTGATTGTCATGAGGTAGACCTGCGTTCCCTCCCACCCCTCTATGTGGTGACATTGCACGACAATAAAACAGCGACCACGATTAATGCGACATGAAAAATCATGTTCTTCATTACGGGACACCGCAATTCAGAAGACAGTTACCAAGTTCATGCTCGGACATACTGCGGTTAATTCAAACCCAAGCTTTATAACCTCAGCTGGAAACTCTATAGCGTTTCCGAATGATATATAAAACTGCACTATTTTCCAGTTTAATAGGTCACGTCCGCTCGCTGAATCCCTCACACTTCTGTATTCATCAAATTGTTATACAAGCATGAAGTAAAACCGAGCGTACAGCTGTTCATATGTACAATGTGCTGGCTGACATGTGTGGGGAACATTCAATAGTTACTTGAAGAGACCCGACGTCTGTTTCCAACCTGTTTTTAATCTATCATAAGACTACATTACTTCCCTTGACAGAAACATTGGAATGCTGTACCGTTTGACTGTATTGGTCTAGTTCCTGGCACATACATTGATAGCGGTAGTTCTAATCACTTAGCGTATAAAACAAAGATTATAGGCTGTGTTACCATTCCAGCCTCGGTTTGGTCTGTAATGGGTTGACTGCAAGATGGCTGCACATTGACATTGGTGATTTCAAATGAAGCAACGTGAACACCGAAGCAAATCGGGACAAACTCTCAAATCTCCCGGCTCAGAATTGACCCGGATTCAATGTCCCAGGGGACCCTGGTCCCTTTCTGGGTCAGCCTGACCCCGAAAGTGGTCAACAATGAGATTCTGAGTAGGATGGACCTTATGCACATGACGTCATTTCAGTAGGGCGCCCTCGCCTAGAGGTCAAAAGGAGGTTGTTCATTGGCCAATCCTGTGCGCCGCGCGTACAAATCTGTGCGTTTCGATTGTTTCGTCACCATTTGACCTCTAAGATGGCGGCTGGATGACGTCAATGCATAATGTCCTTTCTGCGTACGTTGTTTTTGACACAGGTTTCGGGTAAAATACTGACTCAGAAAGAGTTCAGGGGTCGATTTCACAAAGCAATAAAATCCATCGTAAGACAAATTGTCAGTATTACCATAGTGATTTACATTGTGACATCACACTTTACTAAGCAACTACGATTGATTTGCAGTTACGATCAATCTTAGCTCTTTGTGAAATCGGCCCCAGGTTCCACGGAACTCGGAACGGGTCAACTCTGACCTGGGTGAGTTTTTAGAGTTTATAAATGTATGGTACCCTGATTCATTTGGTTAAAGTTTTTACGAATTGAAATTCCTTCCAATTTTGTACATTTTATTGATGGGTTTATTTGCATTACAAATGGAAACAATTATTGTGCATTTTTTAGCTGACATTCGGCATTAATGGAATTTCCCAGCCTGCCTATGACTTCGCCTTTTAAATCGGTTGCGTTATCAGAAAACTGATTTGATAGTTTTGAAAATTTGCTTTTATGATGTCTTTAATTTCATTCGTTTTTGTTTGTTTGTCTGTTTGGGTTTTGGGGTGGTTGCTTGGTTGTTTGTTTGTTTGTTTGGTTGGTTTTTTTTTTTGCGGGGGGGTTTGGGGGTGTTTGTTTGTTCGGGTGTTTGTTTGTTTGTTTGATTTTTTCTCACCTTCACCGATTTGTTGCTGTTTATATTGCGGATAAATCAGTTTACTGTGGAATGTTCACATTATCGATGTTTTTGGATGATTTCGCGACTTGTACGGAACTGCCGAGAATCTGTTGACACATTAATGACATTTGTTGAAGATCTCTCAGTTTGTAAGTCAATAACTCTGCTTTATTATAGATCAACGTTTTTACAAACACATTTGGGTACGTCAGGTGCACTACAAATAAAGGCTATTTTTTTGTCTCATTGTTTTGTGTGGTAATAGCTGACCTGTTGCGAAGAACCCACAACGCACAATTCAAAGATATCTCAAAACAGAATTCCACCACTGGATTTACTATTACGCCGTATGTAATAAAGACACCTTCAACTTTGTTCAAATCGTCCAGGAGCATAAAGCAATGGGCAAAAAAGCTATATCTGCATCGAGTATCATTCCATAGATTGCTTATTGATCTCCTGTTTCTTTATGTCATAATATAATCTGGCAGTACTCTCTATGTGACTGCTTGAAACCCGGTTCCGAGCGCCAAAAGAAGCAACAATATTCTGGGGTCAGATATGAAATAAAAAACCAATTAATGTCAGATGGCCTCTTACCACCTTTCCTCTGAGCGCTGTGATTCCAACCAAGGCAATACGTCTTAGGGAACAAGATCCTATCGACATCTGGGAAAATTTCTCGCATGAAAGGCTTGCCGCCCGACAGGCCATTTATCTTGAAATTCACGAGGAGTGAAACTCATACTCATCCCCTTAAAGTTCCTATACCTGCTCATAGGGGTCGGAATCTGCCGAGTCCCGGTCGTTACTGAGCGGCAAATGACGAACATTTCGCGCCATTTCATCCTGACACATAAACACATGTCGGAGTGATAACTTAATTTGGAGACAGTTACGATCCCCAGAGGTAGATGGTTTTGATTTCAATTCAGAGGAAAACCGGGCCAGGTCGCGATCTCGTACGAATTATTCAGCGTTCACACGCAAAGGGTGTTTCAATATTTATTATTAAGTGATCTTCGCTACCTTGGTAAAACTTTTGGCTTTTATGAGACTCATGCACAACACAGCAAACGTAAACTGAAGTATGTATTGAAAAGATAGTGTTACTGACTTTTTAACCCATTTGAAAGTTACACTTTTTTTTAGAGTTGGTGTGCTTTGGCACCTCTCTTTGACAGGCATACCAGTAATCTGTGTCGAGATAGGCTGACAAAAGTACAAAAAATACCGGCTTCAAAGTCTCTGCGTAACTTTGAAGTTTGCACACACAAATAGTTAGTGGCCTGACGTTTCGACCCAAGCAGAGTCTTTCTCGAAGGCTAATGACAACACTACAAACATAAACAGGTAAACTTTGCAGTTTGACGCAGATTGGCTTGTAAAGACCGGTATTACAGGCGGCTTTGGCATATAGACAATGCAAGTCTCGCGCGTAATTGAACACTGGGACTCGGTGCGCGAGTTTATTTTCTTCACGACGTGTTATGTAAGTGGCAGGGCCAAAGCCGTCCCTGATTGTTCGACTACGCGCGAGACTTGTGCGGTCTACAGTGTGCGCACTGAACCAGCCACTCTATGGGTTTCCAAACCAATATTGAAAAACCATCTTTAGATACAAATAATCACTAACACTCAATACTGAGAGGATGACTTCAACCCGTCATTTTTTTCTTTTGAATTTTTTTTTTCCTCTCCACGCGGTGCCCGGCCTTGCATAACACCCATGAAATTCTAATCAGTCGTTGCCACACTTTACCCGCGGCCATCCATCACTGCGTGCCCCCAGCGTGTAGCTCAGTCGAGCCACGCGCGCCATCAACATACCGGGCAGTCACGGGGTAGTTCAATCACGTCGTGCTCTGATTGCCGTAGGGACCCTGTATCCAAACATGCCATCCACCCCCTAACGTGGGGATAGAGAAGGGCATTAACGGGCTGCACAAATAAACACGATGTGCACATTATCAGCGACCTTGTCATATTTTTCCAAGTCATTTCTCTCGCACTTTTCGGATCGCGGTGTTCGATTAATTTCGAGTTATAACCGCGAAGAATGTACTACGACAGGCAAGTCAATATTAGTTCAAATGCGAGAGGGCTGCTGGCTCGGGTGTCACAACTTCCGTTGTTTCTCTTCTGTGAATGTACGTATGCTCACCTGCGTCGTCTAAGTTTGAATAGATTACTCTTTTTTTCTGTAGACAGAAAGAGCGGGAATTATTTGTTCACGATTTACTGGCAATGTGGGTATTTAGAGAGTCTTAATTAGCTCGATGATAAGCCGCCTGTTAACTGCGTTGAACGCAAGCCTTTCTGCTTTGTCAGCTAGGTAGCGTGCGTGAAGCTCAAAGCATTTAGGATTAAGAATTCAATTATTCTGGCTTTCTAGAAGAAGCGGTGCTTAAAAACCAAATTGTCTATTGGGGCCACTTTGATGGGGTGACAACGTCGGGCGACTTTGCTTGGGGCGACATTGTCCGGGGCGAGATTCTTACCACCCAGGGCTAGCTTGTTTGGGGCGACGTTGTTGGGGACGAGATGACCGGCATTCCCTTTTTGAGATGAAAGTTAAAGAGGTAAACAAGATAAGCGACAACAATCATCATGATAAAAAGTTGCGTCTGAAACTTTCACTATCAAAGAAACTTGTTTCGCGAAACCCTTCAGTATTTTATGCTGCAAGACTAAGACAATATTCCACCGTCTATTTAAGTAACGTGCACACAACCCGAGAATTAGAATTAGGCATTGCAAACTGCTTACCAACCGAAAGAACCTCTTGTATAAATAAGTGCACAAAATTACTAACGGCCTCATATTTCAACCCTAGCAGAGTCTTTCTCAAACCATATCGAACTTTTGAAACATTACACGCAAGTTTCTAGCAAACACGTACACATTGGTTTTTAATATCACCCCATGTCATAATTTGTTTTCATGAAATTTTTGAGTTGAGGAGTTGGAAGAATGAGTGTACTGCTCCAGAAACCGGGTAATTACAACTAGTTGAACTTAATCAGCTTTATATTCTTCACTTTCCCTTTTAAATGTAAATCTTCATATATTATATGAAAAGCTAGTATCACATGTTCAAATCAAAATATGCATTTTGATGGAACTTCATAAGCACACGCTCCCGGTCCCGTAGACTTGACCCATTTCTGGGTCAGTAGGACCCAGAATCTGGTCAAAATGATCCAGAAATGGGTCAAAATGACGCAGAGTCCGAGTAAAAATCAAATTTTTACTACTTTCCGGGTTGGTCACGCTGACCCTGAAATGGGTCAGACCCTTAAGCCGGAATCAGGGTCAATTCTGACCCTAATCAAGGTCAATACTGACCCTGAAGTTTTTTTAGAGTGTAATATATTGACTTCAACACTTCGTAACAAATCCAGTTGACTCCCTTTCGCTCTGTTGTCTCGCCTGTTGAAGGTTACTAAAGCGTGACTTGTCATCGAGCGGGTGAAATATCACCAAATTAAATTCAGGCTCGATGGGTACTAATAATGCGAAATTGTTCTTGCCGTTAAACGCGCTGGTTCAAACGACTCGTCCTTAATGATTAATACATTAATCTTCATGTCAGAATTAATGAGCAGGTCTGAGAGATGGGTCTGGGATGGAACGGCGGTGGAGAGAAACTTCAGTGGATCCCTGCACTGTGTGGAGTGGATCATCAAAGGAGAGCTGCATTGGAGAATATCAAACTAAGCAGATGCGGTTCGAGGGTAATAATATTATCTTTCTTTTTGGGAGGAGAAAATTAAGGATGTCCTTAAGATCAGCACGCTGTTGTATTGTACGATCTGGGCTCATTTTTATAGAGATGCTTAACGGCTGATTTGTGCTAACTGTGCGACTTCCAT
>CM021530.1:1522229-1536833 GCA_010994315.2 Pisaster ochraceus
TTTTTCTATATATATATTTTATTTAAATCGCCAACACGGAGCTAAAGGGCCACTCAAGACGAAGGCTGAATGGAATATTAGATATAGCCAATTTAGAGAGAAGTTATTTGTTCACATTCCTCTTAAGCTTGAATAGATAGCAAGATGGTAAACAAAAAAATTAAAAAAATACAGGTGGGAGTACCGACAAGCACGGGGAGAAATCCAGTAAATCTCAGAGTACTGGCCTTAGAAACAGATCACTGAGAGGGGTTTGACGATTCAAAACACCCCGTAAACGTAAAGCGAGTGATAATTATGATTTCATTTAATATCTTTTCATTACATTTTTTATACGATTATGATTATGGTTTATGATAACCGATACTAAAAGTCAACTCTGACTATTTCAAGAATAGTGCGCAAACAGAGAGTTGGTAAAGTCTTCCAAATGGTCATCTCATTTTATTATCTCTTGCATGTCTGGCATTTTATTAATCAACAGTCAATCCATGTTACAAAAACACATAATAGGCCTACCTTTAATTTGTCTGACAACAATCGGATGTCGCCAAGACGCGAATGAAAACCTTCGTATTATTTGACTTGCATTTAACATCTCTGCATTACAACTCCTCAGCGAAGAACAGCAACGTGGAGGTCGTCACTTTTTGTTCTTCTATTATTTCGCAGTAATCGGGGGAAAATTGCGTTCGATTACAATTCCACAAAGAAGGTTAATTTATTCATGGCACGGCAGGTTTAAGATATGGTAACTTATTCAATCATTTCATTTATGAAAGGTATTTTCGAAGTTGTTCTTGTCATATTTACGCCTCCTTGTTCGGCCTGAGTGACGTTTAATTAAGCCACACTTTTATTTTAAAAAAAAAAGTACAGGGAAGTTGTTTTTAGAGCAATCATCGAAATTGCACCCGGTGACAAAGATTGAGGTCTGACAAAAGTCGATGACGCAAAAGGAATTTTCATTCAATGTAAACCACAATTGGCTCTCCTAAAGACATTCTGCTGTCGGTCGAATTACTCCGAATTATTACAAATTAACTCAATTTGCGCTTATCAAGCTTTGCTTCAAAGGTCAGAATCTAATGTCCCACAATGTGTATCTTTTCAATCAATTACATTGCAGCTTAACGAGAATGTTCACAAGTAGAAGATGGATACATAACCTGAGGTTATAATCTTGTTTGAAAATAGAGTCGTGCTATTTTATCGACGAGGGGAAAACAGCCGAGGAAAAAGAAAGAAAATGGAGCCAGAGAAGATGTTTCTTTGGTAATGGAATATAATTAATCGTATCTTCCTCCGATCTAATCGCAATTCCTTTCCTCTCGAGAGTATCTTGAGCCGAACACCCATATAAAGTTGTATTATCTTCCAATTTTCCACTTGATTTTTCTTTATTTGTGCTAAATACCATTCTTGAAACCCATTTGTTCCCCGTAATTGAGTTACGCCGTAAGTATTAAATTTCATAGCAGCCTCGTTTCAATGTCTCGGTGTCTTGCTAAAGATGCAGTTGCTATGGTTACGGGGTCGGATACATTCACGGGGAGTGGAAGAAACAAGCGTAGAGGAGAGAAGAAGAGGTGGCCGTGCGTCTGCACATCTCAAAACATCAACCCTCTAAAGAGGACAAGAAAGTAGCTCAGGAGGAGACTGAATGGGGCTTAGTCACTCGGTATCTATTCCTGCAGTCAGCCGCACTTTGTATGCCCCGAGCAGTTTGACTTTGTTGTCCGAGTGCACACACGTCCAGTGGGGTGCATTTTGTCGCGACATCTCACTCAAAACCTACTTCGGGATAGCCTCAAATTTTGAAGTTGGAAAGATGTTTTGGAGGACTGACAGCAAGCAAGACAGTTTCTCTTCTGGGAAAATGCATTTATCCACAAACAGACCTCAGTACTGATGACGTCACGGATTGTTTACCACTTTGCAGAAGAATAGAACTATTGTATCTCTGTACAACTGCCGGAAGTGCAGTTCCCCAGTTAGAGCACTCAAGTATTGTAGTAAACAAACCGTGACGTCATCATTACGGGTCTGTTGAGGTTTGATCGCCTTGTTGATAAATCAGTCACGCTTCACTAGTCAAGAATCAAAATAATCATTTCGCTCAGAAGTTTGAAGGTAATCTTTTAGGAGCCAACATTGGAAACTAATCTTGAAATCAGAACGTAGTAAAGTTTGGACGATTAATACCGAGCAGTTAAGAGCACCTGACTCAGGTGCATAGCGTTTCTGATCAACAGAGCGTTGGTTCGAGTCCCGGTCGTGACACTTCCGTCCTTGAGCAAGATACTTTAATACCACAGTTGCTTTGTCCGTCAGTTGGGACATTAAGCCATAGGTCTCGTCTACTACGATTAGTAGTGCATGCAAAGGACCGAAGATCACTTATCATGGAAGAGCAGGGGTTAACCCTGGTGTTTCTGGTTCACATAGCAAGCATCTTTGTGTACAGGTTTCCTCAGGCTTGCGAGCTACAGTGATTAAGTTCACTGACGGGGCATCATTGGTTTCATTACACCAAATTCTATAATAACAATAACAACAATAATAATAATTTTAGTATTAATGAGTTATCGTTACGCATCTCTGGTTGAAACGAGACAAAATTGTGTAACGCTTGAATCATGGTTTGGGTTAAGGTGAGCAGAGGGGCTGATTTGTACGAATTAAAACATACCGATTTCTAATAAAGGATTTTTTTTAATATCTGCTTTGTCTGTCCATTTTATTCAAGTTGGGCCAAAATTTCCCCTAACATTTTGCCCGAATTTGGGAGGGCAATTGCCCCTGCCCCCTGCCTCCTGCCCCCTGCCCCCTGCCCCCTGGGGCCTACGACAATGTTTGTAGGAACATTTGCAGTTCAACAATGAGTGACGAATGACAAGTCAGAGGGATGGCATGAAGCAGCGGTTGAACAAGACAACCGCAACTGGGTCTGTAACAATTTGCAGTCAAACTGAATAAACTAATTCTTGTAAAGGAAGATCGGCTTGTTCTGGCAGAGTCGGTAAGGACCAACGACAAAGACATGTCACGTATGCAAACAAAGTGTACAAATTTATCAATTACATCGAGTATAAAGACATAGATCCGAGCAGGGAGTCAACTGAACAATCTCCTGGCCATGCTACTCTCGCGTCTCTTGACTGTTCACGTCGTTGCCCGGGCACGCCAATTGACCATGTCGTTTCGACGGGCACTAAAGTATTAAAACCTGCGTTTAATTCGTTCTTTAATCCCCAATGCTTTCGGACATGGTGGCCTTGTTGCAATGCAATTATCATTGCATGGATGTCAAGCAAGGAACGCAGACTTTTGATGACGGCAGCGAACGTAAAAGAGAGAACAAGTCTTCCCATTTACAACAGAGTTGTAAATCTTTCTTCTTATTTAATAGGTATAATAAATCATTGATTTGGGGGTAAATTAAAACAAATCCTCGGCGTGCACCAGACCTGTGAAAATTTGGTTTAAGAGAAGGCAACGAAGAACAGGTAATGTTTTTGGTAGTTCGTGCAAATGTTGCGACTGAAATAAGCAACGCCAATGTTTTGGTGTGGTAGGAACTTTATCATTGAGTTTTCAGATTGGGCACCATCACTCCCCAATAGTAGCCAATCGTAGATTGGTAAATACTTTTAAAAAAAAAATGGCTTTAAGTTATTTGAAGAAGCCCTGCAGCTGAGGGGAGTACTTCTTTTTTTTTCCTTTTTTAAAAGGATTTCCCCTGAAGTAATATGGTTGGGATAATTTTTCACTCAAAACCACTTGAATCTGAGAAAACGATTCATGCAAGAATCGTTTGTCAGATTTCTGATCGGTGACTGAACATTCAAATTTCCGTGGAGTTCGTGTGGCCAGAGCTGTGGTTGGTACCTGCCGTCACCTCACTAAACGTGGATGGACTCGACGTTCTTGATGAAAATACTGTGACAGTTCAGTTTCTTGCTGCTTTCTCAACAAGTAGACACTGTATACAGCATTTACATGTGTCCTTTATTGTATCTTTCTTGGCAATTGCCTATAACTCGGCATTACGTTGACAAAAACCAATCTATGACCTGACCATTCATTTGGACTTTCTGTTTTATTGACTGTGACACAATAACTTGAATTTCACTTCGCAGATTAAGTCGTGAAGCCAGCTTTTTATTCAGCCACACGGAAACTTGACATCAAAGACTGAAACAAAGATACGAAGCTTCGTCACTGGTTTGTTTGGGAGAATACATTATTCAAACCGCCATGAAGGAGCTAGAATTATTATTAGTGTCATGGGGAAGTGCTGGCAAATAATTTTGAAAGAAGGGGATGTGAAAATAAATAAAAGATCAGATTCAGAAGCGCGGGAAACTATTTGATGAAATCGCAGAAACAGTCAAGATATAACACGTACACTTGACAGGGTGTGGTGGTCAAAGATACTCCCGGCAATTCTTTACAAGTTAAGGAGTGCACAGGCGACAAATCAGCGCAGTGAACCGTCTACGTGGTCTCCAAACCACCGTAAAGGTAGGGTCATAGGTCTTTCTTTTGCAACGTCACAGCCCAAGTTTTTGCCAACCCAGGTTGGAAAACTATGGAACCCATAAATGCAAAACAAAAACAGATAACTACAGTTTGTAACAATGTTACACAAATGTTCAAAATTAGTGTTGAATTTATTGGAAACAAAGCAACCGATTATGGGAGGTATTTTATTTAATTAGAAGCTTGCCAAAAATGTTGAATTTACTTAAAACATCTGTTAACACGATTGAATGTTTTCCTTACATTCGGCGGTCTTTGCCAACCAGCGCTGTTTGTTTATCAACAATGGAAAGGTCTATAGATTGGTTTTTGTCAACATAAATCTGATTCATACGCACAAATATAAAGACAGATACAATAAAAGTCACAGGTAAAAGTTCCAGCTGAATAACAGTGTTTACTTGCTGAGAAAACAGCACTCTGAAAAACGGTCACGGTGTTTACGCAAGGAACGATATATCCATCCACGTTTTTTCAAGTTGACAGCGGGTACCCGCATCTCTGGCCGAACGGACATCAACCCTTAGAAATCTGAGAAACGATTCATGCTTGAATCGTTTCTCAGATCCAAATGTTTTTGGGTGACAATTTTTCCATAACCATTTTAATTCGAAGGGAATCCTTTTATCAAAATAGTTCGTACTCTCAACAGCTAAAGTCCTCTAAACCAAGTATCGATTGTCATAAATGTTTGAAGTGTTTACCAACCCATGACGCTACATTTAAAGGTCACCCGTGTATAAATTGGTTTGGATTCCTGGAAGATTTTTGCGCAACAAACAGCAAGTTGTTCACTTGAAACCCAATCAATAATGCTTTGTAATAACTCTCCGCTCCCTGATGCGGTTCCGGCATTTTTACAACACCTTTGGGGCGATTTCTTGACTGAACGACGTACCTTGGGAAATTACTTCGCAGGATGTTTGGAACCAAAGGCGTGGCTTTACCTCAAAAATATGATTATGACACAAATCAAGTTTTGGGCTCATTAGCCTAATATTAACTTGAGTAAATTTAAACTGCTATTTTATTAGTCCCGTCCTGTATTTGCTTGTTCTTTGCTGATGAGTCCGTCTTGTTTACTGTTTTGACTTTGTCCTTTTTCTTGGGCAATGTTTTTCTTTTAGCTTTTCTTTCAGAGGACCAACTTGGTCTTTGACTTTATGTCATCCTCTGCAATCTTTTCTTGTATACTGTTTTCTTGTATTTTAGTGCAACGTCCAATCATACAGTGGCTTTACAGTTTGCCAAATCAATCAAAGCAGTCAAATCAAATCAAATCAAAACAATATTCTGGGTAACTATCATCTAAAGCATCTGTGAGTGACGCCTCCCGGATGTGTATGAGTATTTCTTACATAACATGATAGGTCTGGTTATTTTGTGTTTTTTGTTTATACTGGCAGCGAAGTAACCGTGGAAAGTTACTGGAAATAATTACAGCATGAAGTTACGGGGTTTTTTTTTTCCTATCAGGTTATCGACGTGATAACAGAAGAATTTATGTGGATGAGACGAGATGATGTGCAAATGCTCGGAATGCATTTTATATCCCATATGAGAAATGGGGTCAGCTTGAAGGGCCAGGTAATATGAATATGCATGATGGACTCACCCATTCTTTAGAAATAGGGAGTAAGATTGAGGGGCCGTTTCCGGGAATTTTTTTCTCTTTTTTTGTTCATCAAACGTTCTACAGTACAAGAACCCCCAAATATCAAAACATCTTCTTAGGAACTAAACACTACAGACAGATCAATGATACCGTTTGAGATACCGAGGAAGCCATTTATTCAAAGAATGGTTTCCGGAATTTTTCTTGAAATAACCCTACGATGTTATTGGCAAGTGCTGACGTTTTGTGGGAAAACAGCTGAAAGTGTGTTACCACGTTTTGATGTTTTACAATGTGTTGTTACAGTGAAGCATGACGAACAGTAATGCATTTTGGAATATTGACTTTGAGTTAAAGAGCGTTGTATGAAAATATCACGGTGCAGTGAAACGCCATACTGAATTGATCATTGAACGATACAGGCATTTACGAGTCGGTCATTTTTACCACATGATTTTTTTTTTTTGATTTCCCACAACCTGACTGCCAAATGATCACCATCAGCAACGTCAAACAACCTTTCGAGGCACGCGCCACAAAACAAATGGAGTTTCTGTTTGTCTGTGGTGTGGGCTGCCGACCCAGTACAAACCACATCAAAGCACTCCCCAGGGAGGGGGGGGGGGCAAACCAAACGATAAATCACTTCCAGCAATGGTCCGTTGAAATACCGAACAGTTTTAAGATCTTAGAGCGAAATATGTCTTTCGAATCAATCTGAAATTGGATTTGACTACACCACGTAAATTAAAGTTAGAACCTGTGATTTTCTGCGCAACTCGTGGCGGAATTAGAATACAAATGTGATGTTTTGTCTGAGGACACGTCTTGAAATATGCTTTTATTAAACGACAAATACTGCTGATTTTTATGTAGAGAAAAACGTAACGTTTAAAAATTGTATTGGCGCTGTAAAAAACATTACGGTGCAGTGAAACAACACGATGAACTTATCATTGAACGATACCGGCATTTACGAGTCGTTAAATGTAACAACATAAATTATGTAAAATGTCCACGAAGAGTCGGTTTAAGTGATTTCTTTTGTTGGAATGTTTTAATAATCGCATTAAATTTCTCTAGAAACAAGTCACGAAAGCAATTAAGAACCAGGTTTCTGTTACATCATGCATAACTCAATGTAATGCGAGTAACCCTCATACAGACATGTAAATTAGTCATCATTCAATCAATGTAACGTGAGTACGACAGGTTATTAGCCCTCATACTGCAGACTTCTGACATAGTAATGTAACGGGAATAACACTCAGACAGTTAAACTACTTAATATCTAACCAATGTAACGCGAGTACAACAACCACTGTAATGTTAGTAGCCCTCAGGCGACATATTTCTGGTAGGCCTAGAGTAAATGTAACATGAGTAACCCTAAGACAGATAGATAGCTCAGTATGTCATTAATGTAAAGTGGGTACGACAAACAGTGTAATATAGTAACCCTCAGACAACCAGATTTCTGATGCAGTAAGTATAACTTGCGAAGCCCAAGACAGTTAGGTTATCCTAGATTTCTGATGCAGTAAATGTAACGTTAGTAACCCTAAAAAACAGATTTGATTATTATGCAATAAAGGCAACGCGTTACGTGAATCAGCGTAATGTTAGTAACGTTAAGATTTGATATTCATAGTTGAGTAACCACGATATTGTTTTGACAAGTCAACCTTGGTGCGCAGTTGTGAGTTGTCTGCAAAGACCAAGCCGGTGAGAATGCAAGCTAGCACCTAGCCAGCTAGCCGACCGGCCGTCAGATGTCATGCTACTTCTCATCACAGTAACACATATTCGCCTTCGCCTGCTCATTATCTACCGAGCGAGGGTAATGACAGCTTTATATAGAGACGTAAATCAACGAACCAGAAGTTGGAACTGAGTCAAGTTTCCTCCCCAATAACATATGAAGACCACCCAGACAATTTCAATGACTGTTAAAAGTGGGGTCATTACAAATGTACTTGGTGTCTCATGACGAGTGACACATTTGAACCGTCTCCTTCAGTTTTTGCTTTACACTATGTCGAAACGAATCTTAGTTCATCCCATCGTTTAATTTCCAAGAAGTCATCAATATTGTCAACCTGTCAGGTGAATATTATGTTACTTATTATCAAGTAACGTGTCAGGCAGATCTTAGTTCAAGCAATTAGTATGAAGTCTTAGAATTATTATCAACATTTTGCTGCTAAGCAGGTGACCACATGTTTTGTACATGCTGCTCTGTTGTTGTTGTTGTTGTTGCTGCTGCTGCTGCTGCTGCTGCTGCTGCTGCTGCTGCTGCTGCTTCCGCTGTTGATACTGTTGTTAAGTTTGTCTTTTTTTAAAGCTTTGATGTATTTCTCCCTCCTCCGATTAAGATCAATTCCATTTATCAGTTCAATCAAAATGCACTTGGCAAAGTAATAAGCAGTTTTGAAAATCGTCACTATTAAGTTATTCAGAAACGAGACTATGCAACGGCCTGCCGTGATTTTAAACTGCATTATGAAATGAAATAGCTCTGTAAGTCTGGTTCGACCCCTTCACCACCCACATATCGTAAATTGTGACGAACGCGTACGCAAACCAAATGTCTGCCTGTGGAAAAAATGTCACTACGAACGTATGATGTCATTGTTTGCTTTGGCGTTCGCATTGAGGTTGATGCAAGCTGTTGGAAGATGGTTGAACGTATAGTGGCCATATTGGTCGGTGTTTGGTACCAAGACTCATACATCACGGCTGAACGCCTCGTGCCCTGATTGCATTATATATAAAAAACATATCTATTATGAGGTAACCACAAGTGAATAGGCGAGACGTGTTACTGAATTATGTCTCGTCCCCAGTCGTATTAAATTGGACATCTCCATGAGGATATCGAGGCGACATCGTTGATCCCCGGAGAAGAGGTTGTGAGAGCATGTCTTCATACCATACACATATCGCGTGGAAAGTGTTTGTTTGTCTCCGTGAGAGAGCGGCTTGACCGGAGTCTACCTTGTCATGTCTTCCAGAATACGGATATTACTCCAGATCCGGTGAGAGGCGATTCTAGCTGTAAAATGACCCAGTTTGATATCCCGGATCACATTTTCATATAGATGAGGTTAGGCCTACAGCGTTCGTGGCTACTTGGTTCAGATGGCAACGTTTAGTGCACTTATTTTAACATACGAATTGGAACATTTTTATTTTGTAGTTATCTGCCATATGTTTTTTTTGTTCACAGTCTACAGTTATACGCAGACTAATACGATATAAATGTGGCTTAAGTTACTTTGAAATTGATACACGTCATCAAAGTGTCTTGTATTGGCTGAGGACAGTCGATGCACATAGCCTTGTAAAGATATGGTGGACACTGTAAGAGTGCATCCTTTTGGTTCTTTGGTCTCGGCGTATTCAGACAGATTTACCAGTGCAATTATAAAGTGCAAATTTCAAAAACTCAATGTCAAAATGGCCGATAACATGGTGGTCACTTGGAACCCCAAAAAGTGCGTAGATAAATGTTTGTTTTAGCGCTTCGCAAAACTCACAAATATCGGCATCATCAGTGTTATATAGACCTTCATTGATATATACAGAAAAAGTACATTTAGTGTCATCTATACTGAATCAGACGTTATCTAGCTCGACAAAGTTTCACGATAAGTAACCGGTCTTCGCATCATTGTGTCCTTGAGCAAGACACTTAACCGTTAATACTTTGTCCTTCGGTTGGGACGTAAAGCCGTAGGTCCCATGTACTAGGACTGGGAGTGCATTTCTAAGAGTCCAGAACACTTATCGTAGAAATGAAGGGGTTAACTATTGCTTACAGGTTTCCTTGTACGCTACAGTGATTAAGTTCACTTATGAGGCATCCTTGGTTTCATCACCAGAAACATATAATAATAAATCAATTGTTGGGAACTTTCTAAACTATGCTACACACAACCACAATATACTTGATCGGAACCTTGCTGAATGGTTTCATTACCAGAAATTACATTAAAAATAAACAATATTGGCCAAAGTATGGCAAGTCAAGTTAACAATGTAACCACAAATGTAGATCTGCTCTCTGTGTGGATAAGATATACATAACTACCGGTATTAGATTTATACATATTATGTAGGCTACATGTAACTATAAGAGATATCCCCTAGTACAATATAAAGATACCAATATCTAGGATCATTAGTGCACGTGTAAGAACCAAAAGCACTTATCTTGGTGATTAATTTTTTTCGTTTGTCCTTTTTTAAATAGATTTTAAGTAGTTTTTTTAAACCTTTTTACGCACCTTCTGCCAAGTCTTGTCACTTTAGTATCTTATCTTTTGATGGCCCCAAATGATCAGCTGTTGGGTCACCTTCGTTAAATATGGTTGTAAATAAAGTAACAATTTTTAAATCAAATAAAATCAAACCAAGATGAACAGATATTCAGATATATGAAATACAGATATAGATATGTCTCGTGAGTGTAGAGACGTTAAAAGTTACATTGTGCAAAGGAATCTTTCAGCGTCGTGACCATACACTCTAAAAGCTCAGGGGTCAGAGTTGACCCGTTCCAAGTTGGAACCGACCCGGATTTCGAGTTCTATGAGGTCTGACTCAATTATGGGTTAGTCTGACCGGAATCTGTTTCAAAATGATCCGAAACTCCGTCAAACTGACGCTGATTCCGAGTCAAAATCCAAATGTTTAACCAGTTTCTAGGTCAGCCTCAACCAGAAATGGGTCGGGCCCTGGTCCCCAGAATCTCAATTCTGACCCAGTTTCGTTTAGAATGCGACTTTGATATTGCAGTTGATCGTTGCATCATTCAAAGCAAAAATAAGAGTTAGCTGTTAAGATTGTCATCAAATGGTTCTTATCGCAGTTTGATCGTTGCATCATTACAAGCAAAAATAAGAGTTAGCTGTTAAGATTGTCATCAAACGGTTCTGTTGCAACAGTTGTAATGTGAGCGCATACATGTATAGATACATTTTGATATTATCCTCGCTAGAGAGGCGATAATACTGCCTGAAATCTCCACAAATTGGTTTCCAAATTTTTATCTCGAAATTCTTATAGAGAAAATGAATGCATTTACAAAAACATTCTCAGGAACTGTAGACAGCCTTCGGGGGAAAATTTGCAAACAAATCCAGTCCAAGATGTCTTTGGTAAATTGCGAAGAGAGCACTTTTTTTTTCTTTTTTCTTTGCAAAATTGCATCTGAATAACATTAGCGGGAATGCCGCGCGCACTTACGTCAATCTCACATCCAATTCAAAATCCAATCTCACCGTCTCAGTTGGACAGAATCAGAACGGCGGGGCAAACGGCTAGGGGTATCCATTTTCACCAGGGCGAGGGCTTCAGCTAGCCCCGACTATAGCAAGGCTTCTCCCCCGGTGGGGATATGATGCAAAAGGTGGTCCGGGGGCATTCCAACAGGTTGGCTTATAGGTAGGGTTTGGTTCAGTCCAGGGGGACATTCTGTCTAGGATTATATAAGGGGAAAACGATGGAGGTATTGGTCGTGTCTGATTGCAATTCGGTTGGGTAGAAACTCTTGGATGATAGTAAAGTGTTGACAATAAACATTGCACGCATGCTGATAAAACATGGATCGTTGTAAACGGCAGTTCTCATAGCTCCATCCTTTCCAAAGCGTTCTGTTTGCTTTCAAATTTCTCAGACGAATATTGCTCTCTGTTTGAGGGCTGGTGGCATCACTTTATATTCATAGTTCAATGGGTTATTTATAGCGAGACCTACTGGTCGTTAATTGGGACACCTGCAGCTCATAGTTGACACAGATTGCTCGTTACAAAAAAAAGATTGGCTTCCGCTTAAGTGAGGGACACAGTCTTTGGAAACGAAATATTTATTCAAATATATGCTGTCTTACTCTTGTTTAAAAACAGTTACAGTTAAGATGACTTTCCGTAATCCAGACTCGAAGCAAAAACAAGTAAATCCAAGTTTGACAGGAATTTTAGCCTCATTGCTTAACTTATTTGATCTTTATTTTTTTTACTTTTTGTTATGTAGTGAAGTATAGCTCTTCAACCAATGGTCAAAAAAAGAAGTCATTATACCAACTTGAATACCAGTCACCAAAATCACTGTCTTCAACGTGTAAGTCCAATAAACGTAAAAGTGACCCTCGTATTTTTAATTATGAGAAACATTCCCATGGAACATGGAAAAGTAAAAAATTGTCACAATATAATTCATCTTTAATATACTCTGACTTAAAGAAACGCATACAAGTTAATGAAGTAACAAGCATTGTTTGAGGTGCATTGTGGTTTGTTTGTTTTTCTTCTTCAAACCAAGCCCCGGAGCCCATCAAGCGGTTGGAACAAAACCGTCTGTGGACAAACAGGTTTGCCACATGAAATTGTTAAACTACCATATCTCAGGAACAAAATATGCATTTGCAATTATTGTTTCGTCATGTAATGTTTAAAGATAGATATTTTAATACCATTAATTTGAAATCTTGAAATATGCTTTATAAGTAGGTGATGAATGCTGTCCAAAGTGGGTTTTCTTCTTTCTACACCACTTTGTGTAGCAACTGGTGTTGCGGACGACGTGATGCATTCGTGGTGTGACAGGAATCAAAGTGTTTGTGCCAAGTCTATGTTAGGTTGCCACGGCGTCACTAATATATAGCCTACACATAATCAACTATAATTAAATAATAGACTTGTACGCGCTTAGGGCCTGTAGGCTGCGTGCAAAAATTAAAGGGGAAAGAATCACAGTTTTAATTTTATGATTTACTCATTTTTCAATAGATAGAGTCCTTGTGTGAGCGGTGAAAAAAAAAGTTTCTCCTCACGTTAAAATGGTGGAAATTGCCATTGTATTCAATAATCTTCCAGTGCAACATTTGTCAACATCCAGAACTTCTGATGACATCATTCTGAGAAAGATGGGTCTCTATATATTTTTGTACGGAGATGTTTAGGTTCATTCCTGACTTTCGATAATATCGGCCTTGAATTTGACCTTTTGACTGACGAAAAATTCCTCCTTGGAATGTAAAGATCCATGTTGAAATCCATCGACGTCATGTTTCAAATGTCGCTCTGAAAAAAAGTCAGTTTTAAACCAAAACATCTCCGTACAAAAATGTACAGACCCATTTTTCTCAGAATGATGTCATCCGATGTTTTGGATGTTGACAAATTTTGCACTGGAAAGGTATCGAATCATAATGGCAATTTACACCATTTTAATGTGAGGTCAGAGACTTGTAATTTTTTCCCCACTCACATGAGGACTCTATCTATTAGGAAAAGGAGTACATCACAAAATTGTATTGGTAATTTCCCTTCTTCTTTCATGTTTGCAACTTAGTGACGTCATACCCAGAGTGCATGCCTTAAGCTAAGTACATTTGAAGTCAGGTGTGTAACGTGGAAACAAAAACAAGTCACAAATAACTACCGGTATCAATGAACCATCCGGAAGCCGAGAGAACAAACAAAGTAAGGTCAAAACAACGTTTTGTACAATACCTCTTAACAATTTGTACTCGAAACAAATTATTCGCTGCCTGTTACTTCTCCGATGGTGCAGAAAAGGAGTCGTCCAAACACGGAGGGAGGAAATAGCACCTTAGATGCGCACGCGTGCGAAGACATGACCTTACAAGTATGTAAAAGGCACACAAGTACATCTAAAGTGGGAACTTCAAGAGCTTTGGGGAGTGCTCAAACAGCACTCCGTACTAAACATTACGAAGGTTAAAACGCCCGCACAGCAAAAAACGCTAAGGAAACAGTAAAGCAGACTGTCTTAAGTGATTTCCGTAAAAGCCTGTCATTCACATTTTTAGAGACTGAAGGGAAAAAAACCAATACGAGTAAATATCTGAGAATAGAATTAATAGTTTGCTATAGTCTAAGACACTGCTGTCTCTTGTAACGGCAGGTGGCTGGAGTAAGAAGATTCCTTGCGACATCTTAGGATGAATGTCGACAACTTAATTCCATGCAGGTGGTTGGCTGGATTAGTCAGCAGTTTTGTACAAATGGGTCTCAAGTCTAATGTTACTTTGGGATATTTTGAAATGTTATGTTGTGGTGAAAATGTGTCAAATGTGATCAATGTGTCTGGGGTAGGGGAAAAAAGTTCCAAGTACACAAATTAATTGCATTGTACAAATGCAAGAAACCAATATTTGATAAATATTTGAATTAGAAGAATAAACTATAACAGAAAAGGTGCCTGCATTCTAGTGGAGAAGATTGAAGGGTTTAGAGTTTGTTTTCGAGAAGAGGGCCTCACATGGGGATGGTAGATATTGGTTGATTTGGTGATTAATTGGTTTATTATTTTTTATTTATTTGTTATATAAATGCATGCATAAATATGAGATGAGATGAGACAAAATGAGATTACTGAAGATGAGACAAGATGAGATGAGATGAGATGAGATGAGA
>CM021530.1:1660273-1670721 GCA_010994315.2 Pisaster ochraceus
ATCGTGGGAGGATATTAATAACAGGAGAGTCTTGAACCAAGACTACCAGTGACAGTGTGGACAAAACAGAAGTTTTACAAATTTGAGACACTTTGCGCATTGATACTTGTGCCTAAAAATTGATAGAAACTACCTCTCAATACTTGAAAGTATTGTAAACATGACGGTGCCTGCAAACCGTCACAGTCAGTACCACTCACTTTAAATGGCGGATGATGGTTCAGAATGGAAGGCTGCAACTTTGAGGATTTTAACAGACCTATAATGTCTTGTTAAAAGGTGGGTCAATGGTTTTGAACATTGAAGTTAGTTTCTGTTTCCCCAAAAAAAAAATGTTATCTGATCGAAATCCCATGACACCAGGATAACTCAAGCAAGTCACTAGTCAGTCAATCAGCAGGTCAACTAGGTGTTAGTCTCTACTCAGTATAAACAAATACTCTGGGTTCAATTTCTTAAAGCTGTGTCAGCAGGTCAGTGTGTAGCACTTTCATTAATTGGTGAAAAAATTTGTGTCGATTCAATCTCACTCTCTTACTTTCACTCAGCCTGCCTGTCCGAGAACTGCTTGGTTGGCAAGTTATGGTAAGCAGAAATGGAACTTCTGCTAAAAGTAAAAGCCACTCCTGGTGCACTGTAGTAAGAAGAAAACATGAAACCTGTTTTTAAAGCATTTAATGTTTTATGACATTGGCTGGTTACTGTGGAGCGTGCAATAGAGAAAGGTCCCTTCTCTAAGACCTACCACAAGACCTAGTTGCGATAATCGTAACTCTCGATCCTCCTGACTGTCATAGACCAGTTGGAGGATTATGTCATGATGAACCGTATGTTACAAATTTTTGGGAAAATAGTTGCGACGTGACCAAGATTGAGCTACGATTATCACATTATGTAACCAAGGCCACGACCAACCTGGCAATATAAAAAAAAAAAACAGTTCAAAAGAAAAGAACACAAAATATGTATGTTGAATATCACTGGTCAACATTTTCTTTAAACAGATGAGTTTTGAGAGCAGTTTTAAAAATGATGATGTTCTATCCACAGTCCTGATGTGTTCCACACTTTCCCTGCAGTAACTAGGAATGAACGTGAGCCAGTGTTCGTAACCACATGAACCATGGTTGTCTTGTAACTGACAGCGAGGTTTCAAACTTGGACTGCGGCATTGTGCCAATGTCTGCAAAAAAAATTGTAATAAAAAAAGGAAACAAATAAAAAGTACATCAGCCTAGTTGTTGCAAGATAGGTATCAGATTGCGGTCGGGATGAAAACTTTGCACTTTAGAAAAGAGGCTGAGACTCTTCCATTAAGTCTCTTCCCAGTGGGCTTATTCTCCTGTCCAGTGTGTGAACTGACTTAATTTGTGACGGTTCAATTTTCAGTGACTCCATGGTAAGGTTGATGCTTTGACACTTCAGTCTTGATTAACGCCATTGATACATCGGTGTTTCCAAGAATGACTGACACCCACCCAGAGTTGTAAGCCAGAGTCTCCTGAAATGTCCAATCTGCTGTAAGTTTTAAACCATTGCATTTAAACATGTTAAATTGATTCTCAGTAATTTTACATGTAAATGAAAGATTCAAGTACATGTCGGGTATCATACTTCAGAAAAGAGTGTTCAAAAGACACCAAGATCACCCCCCAACAACAACAACAACAACAACAACAACAACCTGCTCTCACATAAAACACCTACAATGTAAATGAAAGAGATAAATAACAAACAAACAACTTTCAGCAATTCTCAGTATTCAGTAAATGGAACACTGTCCCTCCCCGAATTCAAATTGCGTTGAATCCTTACAAACATGATTACAAACTATGTTGAAAACTCACTTTAAAATTCAAATCTCTATCATAACCCCAAACTGTAGCTTGTACCAATCGGCAGCAATCTTTTTTGGGTTGCCTTTCTCATGTTATGGTAACTGATTCTGTTAATGTCTTTTTTTTTTCTTTTCTTTTTTTTAATTGGTATCTTTGATGCTGTTTCCCTGTTTGGTTTGCCCTTAACTTTTTAAGTGACAGGCCAGCAGGACCAGGAAGCTTGTCATTTCACTGGTCCCTCATGTTTTTCACTGGTTAGCATTTTAAGAATTAGGAATGCTTTTCAACACTGAACTAGCCAGGCAGACCACTTGGATTGAATTGTGACTGGTCCTCAGGTGTTTCTAACTGGCATTTTGCCAGCGCACCGCTGTTAAGGAAGAATGCTGTAATAGTTATCAAGAACAACAGCACCATAGTGCTTCAATGCATGTGTTCATTAACGTGTAGGCCTAGCTGGCGTGTGTACTTCAAGTCCCTTTGAACAACATTTACAGTCAAATTATAAAGTTTACCTTCAGTCAAGGACCCCCTTGCAAAACAACACCCTAATGTGCAGGGAGAAATGGCAATTTACGTTGTCCCTGAATGCACCCCCCCCATGGTACAGTCTTGGCTGTTGTTTATGAGTACAGTCCAGCCGGATCCCTCTCCTTGTCTGTCTGCCCCAGCAGTCTCGCTTCCCTTGACAAGAAAGCTCAGTGTCCCTGTGTGTAACCCCAATTAGTTTCATCCTGGTGCTGTTTGGCTGTGTGTGGCGATGTGACGCACAGGAAGCGGCTTTTAAGAACAGCCAGCGTACATGGCGGTCTCACCCTCCCCCCTTGCCCTAAACCGCCTCCCTGCAATTAAAACAGAAATCAGATTCTCTGATCATTTCAGGCCTTTCTTCCTAGAGGGTTTAAATGATCGATAGGGCCTACATACACACACAAAAGGTTTTTTTTTGTTTCCAGGTAGGTAGTGGGGAAACATCTGTTCATGAAAAAAATATGCGTGCTGCGCTCAGACGGGAACCGTCAGAAAAAAAAACAAGAAAATCAGTTTCGCAGAGATTGATACGAAGTATTCGTATTTTTAAAACTGGGACTGGTGCTTGGACTGGTACAGATTTTGTATACTGACTTCAAACAGGTTTAATTTGTAAAAGAATTATTTTTGTACGTATTGTTAATGGCCATTTAAAACTACCAAAAGTGATGGATTAATTTAATGTTGCGCTTAAAAGAATGAATATGCAACATTCATTTTACTATATTTTTACATCCGTGTTTGTACCATCAGTTAATTTTCATAAGGCTCAATAATGTAATTTCAAAGTAATTATTATTTAACAATTATTTCTGGTGACTGATTGACTGTGACGTTCTATTCCATGTGGATCTCAATTTAGGTTGGTTTTTATTTGTGTTTATGCACAATTTATGCATCTAGAATAATTGTTCTGTTTGTTTTTTATTTTATTTTTTCTCTCTCTCTGTTGTTCAAGTCCCTTTTTGTTTCTATAGTGTATTATCAGTTGTATTATCCATATTACACACTGCATGTGTCCGTGTAGTAAATATTTGTAAAACTGAATAATTTACATACTGTCTGTTTCCATAGCTAAAGACCATTTCTTGTTATAAGTTTGTGGGGAACCTATACAAACAAGTAACAAGTATTCTTCCCCAGTCGTCCCTTGGGTTTTACCTTGAAATCCCCCCTAAAGACTGGCCTTCCTGTCTATAATGAGGGATTGCCTACCCCCATTGGTTCGCTGGCAAGGCTGCTGCTGGGTGACCTGGAGTACTCACAGCCTAGCTTAGGGTAGGGGGAGGGGAAGTCATGGATTGGCAATGGATTGGTATCATTAGCCACAGGCATGCTTGCTGGCAGGGCGGAGTCCCATGCTGGCTGGAGGGAGTTAACCCCAGGGAGGGGTGGAGTAGAGTAGTGGGAGGAGAGAGGTTAAGATGGTTTATACTTCACATGAAAGCGAATGTAAAGCGAATTTTGACGACGCAATAATCCATTGCGCCGTTTTTTCAGTTGTGATGCAAGAAAATTTGCAAACCAGGCTTTAGTGGTTTGTGTTGATTGGAGGAGGGTTACAATTAAGGTTGTGAAAAGGTTGTTACTGCTTCGGTTTTAAAAATATCATACCAAAGTGAATTCATTTAATGGCAAGGAACAGTTTTGACTAGAAAAAGTCATTTGTTATTTTATTGTTACACTCAACAAACATAAGTGAACATTTGGCATCTTTGTAAATGAATAAGCAAATAAATGGAAAGTTATTTAATTTGATATACTTTTTTTTTTAATGACAAATGTCATGAGATTAAGCTGCTACCATTTTGGGAGAGGATAATTCTAACAAAGCTGTAGGTAAGACTGCCCAGCTGGCATACATTTGTGTATAATTTTGACAAAAATCACAGAATCTTATGACAGAAAATTTGGATTCAGAGAAAACATAATGATGTCAAAGTCAAGTCCAATTTCATTGAACTTTTCTTGCATAAATCATCCAAGAAAAACTAGCTCATTGCAACTCCTGATCGTCTTTTGGTAATCAGTGGAGCCAGTTGGTGTGAAGTGGGCGTGGCTTACAGTGGAATGATGTCATGCTCACATTGTACCATTTACGAACAGGTTAGAGTACACTTGATATACAATACATGGAAGATCATATTACAAGTTCCTGTTAATTTTTAATATTTGATTCCAAAATGTAGTTAGTTGCATTTTTAGTGAACTGTATTTTTAACATGTGAGAGGGATTTGGTGTAGAAGCTTCAAGTTATTTTTCAATTGAAAAATGACATTACTAAACAAAGTAACAATTATATTGTAAAACATGTTGCATGATTCAATGTATGTACATGTATGCTTACCAGTTTCTGCCATTTGTACAGTTAACTTGCTAATAGAAAATGTTTATTTTTGTATACATGCCTTACATTGTGCTGTACATGTTGGATGTGAGACTAACAATCATTAACCCTCCTACTCTTTGGTAACATTCTCCAGTGAGTTGACCAATCATTTGAAACCATTCAACTGCACGATTTGTGTATGGTGGCACAACTGCGACAGATTTGTTACAAGAGTGTACAATTCTGTGTACTCTATCATAGCGCAGGCTGGCATATTTTTTCTATCATTCAAATCCACAGTGGATGATATTGAATGGTCTGTAGTAGGAGGGTTGATTGTGTTCAATGTAGATAAAGAAAGGTTTGAATGTGTACAGTGTATTCTACAGCGAACATTAAACATACATTTTCAATAACTTTGTCACTCCACTTAAAGTTGACACAACTAAAAATGTAAACAGCTGAGAAACATTTTTGTTTTGAGAGGTGGTTGCAATTTCCTGCAAGCTAACATGGAAAAAAGGTCACGGCTAGGCATTGAACGGGTTAAAAATAACAAGCCTCAAGGATGGTTTCCGAGTACATTTTTTTATATACATTTTTTTAAACATACACAGGATGTATTTAGAGTACATCGGGCCCCAATTTCATAAAGGAGGTAAACACTAACTTTTGCTAAGCCAAGAGATATCTTTCTAAGCAGAAACAGGATACATTCAAATAAATGTAGTTAATATTGGTGTGACTGGAATTCTGCTAGTGTTTCACTTAGCAAATAGTTTTGTTCAGCAATATTTTCTGCTGATGAGACTAAGCTGACAGGGCCCAATTTCATTGAGCTTTGAGCAAGAAATTGTGCTGCACAAATTGTGCTGCTAAGCAAGAATAAGCAGGGAACCAGTAAGAAACAATATTCATTACATGGTAATCTAGCTGGTAGCATGTTTCTGCTTAGCAAATTATTTTTCTGGGTTAAGTCATTTTATGACATTGCACCCATGGGGTCCAATTTCATACCCACTGCTTTAAGCAGAAAATATTGCTTAACAATTTTCTGCTATTAAAGCAGAAATGAGCAGGATACCAGATGATACATATGACATGTTATTTTGGCTGGTAACCCTATTCTGGTGATCAATATTCTTGTGCTTAGCTACTTTTTGTGCTTAAGCAGCTCTATTAAACTTGGCCTACATGTAGGTTGTGGGTTTTAGGCGCCTTTGTAGGCCTAGATTTACTCAGTTACATTGTACTTAGTTAAGCCTAAACTTCTGCTTGAAAATGATTTCCGAGAGATCTGATGGAACCCCCCATTTCAAAAGTCCTGATCAAAACCTTTTGAAATGTCCCACATGAATACTGAAGTCCCAATTATTATTTTTTTCCCGACAAGAAAACAAAATATACCTTCCCCCTTCAGAAATGAAACAAATAACCTCTCAGAGTCGTCCAAATCCAACAGCCAACTCATCAACTCAACCCAACTTCACAGAAAATACTAAGCACATTTACTAAGCAAAAGTTAACTGAATAGTCACAAATGATATTTTGGCTGCAATCTGTTTCCACTGAGCAATATTTTTCTGCGTTGAGGCAGTTTCTTGTTCTTTTAAAAATTAAATTGAGCCCAGAGCACCCTGGAATTTCATGAGGTTTCATTTTTGTCCGAGAGGAGAACTTCGCCCATTTTTCAAGAAGTTGTTAGTTTTTGTACCAAAAGCAACAAGAAGAACAACAACCCAACATACACATTCGCCTTGCGAAAAAGAATTTTGAAGTGTGCATACATAAGACAAGCTGTCAGTCGCTGATTGCACTTCTTCCTCATCCTGACTTCCTAACCGCAACATCAGTTAACCAACCCCAAAACCTCTCGTGTGACGTCATTCACAAATCATGGTCTAATGAAAACCAGGACAATCATGTGGGAGTGGGAGCTTAAAGGGAATGTACAGCATTGCTATCTTAGAGACTTGTCACACTGCTTCTGTAATCTGGAAAAACCTAGTAAGTAAAATGTTGGTCAAAATTGAGTTAGACCCATATTTGGACTTACTAGGTTAAACCAGTGAATGTAATCAAGACAAATGTACAGAAAAGGCTTCTACGTATCTTTCATCTAAAAAGCCAAAATAAAATTTGTTTTATATTCAGTAGCTTAATCCTGAAACAAAACAGTTTTCCTTTGTTTTCTCAAATTTACATTTAACAGACTTACTAGGTTTTTCCAGATTACAGGAGACGACTCTGAGCGAACACGGCAATTAGCTTTTTGGGTTGAGTTTTTACCCAAACGTGTACTCCTATGAATGTTGAACAGCTACTTGAGCTAAATTTTTTTGACAGGAATGCCACTTAAACTTGGTTATAATGTGTTTGTTTAGGCCTATCATTTAAATGTAATTTTGATATTTGTACATTTCTGAATTTTTCGTAAGTGTTGACTGGCAGTGTCAAAATGACTTTTACGTAATGTGTGGGATGTTGCTTTGTTATACCTCCAAGCTCCCACATGTGACTTAACATGAGTGATGAGGTTACATGAGTGATGACATTACAGGATTTTTCACGATTCTTTCTTAAAAGCAATGGAGAAGGGTATTGAAAATTTGTTTTTTACACAACTAAAATTTGTTTAATTTCATGTTAACTCAATTTCCTTATTGATTGAAAACAATTTTAAATGAATTTCAGCAAAGATCTCTTGTTGCTGTCTCTGTTCAAGTACAATGTAGGTCTTTAAGCACTGTACTTCCCTTGGTCCTATAATAATAATAATAATAATAATAATAATAATAATGAAAACTTATAAAGCGCACAAATCCATCAAAGTGCTCATGGCGCTAAATACAAACAAGAACGTACATAAATATGTACAATAACCAAAATTAAAACGTAAGCCTAAGCTAAGAAGAAATCCAGAACATGTGATATAGAAATACAATACAATTACTGAAAAAAATATAAAATATAACTTTAACAAAAGTATTCCACAGGGCTTTGGAAATTTATACAGTGCTTAACTCGTCGGTCCTCTGGTAAAACACAAATAGTTTTCTTTATCCCTGATGCAATTTTAGCATACGATTTAATGGCTTATTGTTTGTAAGTGCGTGTTGTCATTGATGAAGAATTCCTTTCAAATACACAAAACAAACCGAAAATAGTTGGGGGAACTTCAACTCTATTGTAATAATGTGCTACAAGTTCAAAGATCGCATGAGGAAGTATCGTGCTGTACCCTGTTTTCACAATGTTTGTTTACTTTCCACCAACTGTGACTGTGGAACCAAACAAGGAAATCCATGCACCGGAGTTGAAAATGTATTTGTTACATTCCCAGTTTGTTTTATGAAATCTGGGGTCGATTTCACGAGGCACTAAGATTCATCTTAAAATAAGTTGTGCAGTATTGCCATAGTGGTAATGTCACACTCTGCTTAGCAATTAAAATTGATACACATTTACGATCAATCTAAACTCTTTGTGAAATTGACCCACTGTTCAGTCAGGGAAACCTGCGTTCCTACATAGACCTGTGTTTTGTACGGCAGGATCAAGGGTTGACAAATGTTTTCAAGAGCTCGTTGTCAAGGGCCCAATTTCATAGGGCTGCTTAACAACTGATTTTGTGCTCGCTGCATAAGTTTCCATTTCATAGCGCTGCTAACCGTAAGCACACGAAAAGGCATGCTAACCTTCCGGTGCTTACTGTATGAAAAAGAATGGCGTAACAATGCAAATCCATGGTGAACGCGTAAGCTGGCCACGTAATTTTCTTGCTAACCTGTGAAGCACGCTTACGCTTAAGCAAGTTTTTATGCTATAGTTAGCACAAATTTTTGCTTACCCTTACGCAGTGCTATGATAATGAAATTGGGCACTGGACGTGACTGCACTATCCCTCTGTGTCACCACCCAGTTCTCTTGAATGTCCCACTTAATGGCACTATAAAATGCTGTGTCTCGCTTTCTTATTCATAAAATTTCCTAGGCTACAATCACCTAAAATGACTAGGACTACACATTGATGATCTATATGTAGTACGCTTTATTGATCATACAGTTGATCATTTCAGCTATGGATTTCTTCTTCTTTTTCAAATCTTTTCCGTATGTTTTCAGTTTAAGTGTTAGGACTCTTCACCATTTCTGGTCTGATATAATTATGTTGAAATACATGCAAAGGTAATATTAGTAGTAATACATGTGACAATAGTGAAAACTTATAAAGCGCACAAATGCACTAAAGTACTCATGGCGCTAATATAAACAAGAACATGTACAATAATAATTAAAACGAAACTTAAGCTCAGAAAATCAGGAACACAAGTAAAGACATTTTTTTTAACACAGGAAAAAACATAACATTACTCAAATTCTTGATTGAAAAGATGAGTCTTCAAGTTTTTTTTTTTAATTGGGTTAAAGAATCAGATGATTTTACTTGTGAAGGACTGAAGGCAATTTGTTCCATTGGCGTGGTGCAGCATGTGAGTAAGATCGGTCTCCCCATCACTGCCCATAAATGATTGGATATGGGCTCAATAAGGAGGCTAGGTACCAGACTTATTGGATGATTACACATTTTGTACACTGAGAAACAAAGAGTTCCTTTATATTGTAAGGTATTTTTTGTAAACCCTTTCACTGATGTGTGACATACACTGTATACTCAGTGCTTTAGGAGTCCTGTGGAAGTAATCTATAGACATGCTACTTGGGTGGGATTCAAACCATCGATGTAGCGGTAAAAACTCAAACTCAAACCATGTTCTTTATCCCTGATAAAATTACGGCACAAGATTAAAGAGATTAGTAATAAACCACAAGGGAAACTTTCTGGATACATTTTAATTTAATGTTGGGGTGGAACAAAGAAAACTTCCTAGAATGGAATTTGTACATGTGACCTCCAGATTAACGGGCGGTACTCTACCAACTGAACTATGGAGCCCTGATGCTCTTGAGTTTATTTGTTTCAGGGTGTATAGACCCCTTGCATTGGCCGCCATCGTTGATGAAACGTGCACGCGTGAAAGGCTATCATTGGCTGAGAGTCACGCGCAGCGCGTACACGCCTGCACTTTTCCATTGTTTGTCATCAAAGATGGCGGCCACTGACGTCATGTGCAATCCATCTATAGGTAGGGGTCACACCCAAGTTTGTGATAAAACCCGGGAAGTGGCAGCAGAGGGATCACCTTTTAAGGGGATGCAATTTTTTTGTTTCAAAACACAAGTAATAAATCACAAGGGAAACTGACTGGTTAAATTGTAATTCATTTTTGGGTTGAACAAAGAAAATTAACTAGAGCGGGATTTTAACCTGTGATCTCTGGAGTAACGTGCCGGCACTCTACCAACTGAGCTATCTAGCCCTATGTTGGCGATCTCCTTATTTCAAGGGATACGTGTAGCTTACATTGTGTGATTTGACCAAGATTTGTACAAGTGATACTTGCAGCTTTTGCATGGTGCAGATAATTAATCGTAAACTTGCAGGTACAACCATGTGTAAATCTCCTAAGGGAGGAGTGGGGGCTCTGGTAAGAGCCATTGTGGTCTCAACGTTTTCAACAGATACTCTGCTCGTCGTCAGGAAAAATTTGTATAATTTGTGATATTTCGAAAATTTTCCAAACCAATAAAACATGAATGGATTTGGTGATGATAAACAAAAACCAATTGTGATGTCTAGATAGATGAATTTTACATTGTGAATCAATGGTAATGTATTTGACCTCAA
>CM021530.1:1690233-1702373 GCA_010994315.2 Pisaster ochraceus
ACTCTTTGGGGCAGCAAGTCATTTTCTGCAGCGTCAGCCAGAAAGTCGAACTAACTCCCCCTGACTGTCAAATCATCCCATCAATCAAAATCTTCAAATCTCACCTGTTCAAACAAGCATACTCACACAATCCACAGTCTTAATTTGTTTTCCCTCCTCAAGTGCCATGGTCCCCCCCTTTTTTTTTGTAGGCAGATACCAGCGCTATACTAGGTATTCGTTTTTATTTTATAATAAATAATAACAGTGGCTTCTTGTATGGTGCTCAAATCTCTTATGCACTGACAATGTGCACTTGAACTTAATTATTACCCCTGGTCACTTTGCCATTTACTTCATTCCTTAAACCATCTCAGTTCGTGGGGGAGTATACAGCCTGAGCTGCCAAATAAGTGTTGGGCTAAAATCAATCACAAGAACCATCTCTGCACTCACAGGTACCCATTTTACCCCTTGGTCAAGACATTATAGTCAAGTGCCTTGGTCAAATACACACAGCTAATGCGCACAATGAGCTAATTGTGTAATCGCTACATAGACATTTCCATAGCAAATTGCCGTATTTTTCAGGATTTTTTCACTTTTTGTAGGGATGTCTGTGACTGCATTACTCCAAAATGAAAGGGCAATATCTTCCCAAGTATTAACGATCAACAAATGAATTCAACAAGTGTTGAATCACTCTAAGAATAATCTTTTCATACAGAATGCAGGAGAAATTGTGACAAATATTAGGTTGTACAAAATGCATTTGCCTTCAAAGTTGTATCTTAATTTACTTTCTTATTGCCTTGTGTTACATTTTGGTCATGTGATTAACATCAAGCTTTCCACTTGTCTTAATATTGACAAACAATGTTCATATTCTAAATTTGACAAAATTCTGATATACATTTTTGAGATGGCAAAATAACCTAGAAACGTAGTGATGACGTCATTGATGTTTCCATATGCTTACATTTCAACAAATATTTCATCCATTGAAACCAAGTTCAAATTCCCTACCGCTTTGGCTCGTGAGCTCAAAACGAGGCTAGGAACTTCTTTTTTTTCACTTCAACTTCCAGCTGGAAGACAAGGTCAAATTGTGGTCATCTCTTTGTGACATTGCTAAGCTTTTGAAGACCTTTCGAAGCAGGTAGCTATTTCCCAGGAGTTTGCAAGGGTTATCAATTCCAGTGTGAAAAGGTCAGCCGAATTTTCCTTGGAAGTTCCCAGGAAATCTTTGTCGTGTGAAAGTGGCTGTAGTGAAGGAGTGTCCCTTGTTAGGATGTCTTCTAAGTAACTGTAGGCTGAGGTCGCGACCCCCATCATGTACGTAGCTAATTAATCTGGTGCCTGAATGTGATGCGATGAAATATGCCCGGTAGTAACAGGCTTCCTGGGGGGTAATCAACCGCATGGATAAGGTCAACTCTCAACGGCTTATCACCGCTGGCAATAGGGGGACGGGGCCTGGGTGTGGTGTGCCACAGGGGTACTGTAGGTTTGACATGATTACATAAGATCCATAATGCGGGGTTGACGTAGTATTAGTGCTAGATAGGAGGTTGATGCAGTCTTTAAAGCACGCGGACAACACTGGTAATCAGGGTTTGAGTTAAATGTTTTAGAGCCTGGCCATCAGGACCAGCTAGATTCTCATTTCACTAGTCTGTCAGCTTTTTCACTAGTCCATATTTCATATTAAATTAGGAATGCTTTTCAACACTGAACTAGCCAGCCGGACCACTTGGAGAGAACTTCGACTGGTCCTCAAGTGTTTTAAGTAGCATTTAGCCAGAGAACCACTGTTGAGGGAGAATGTTGGTAAATTGTTAAAGGGATTCTGCGCTTTACAACCACAGGAATCGAACAATGTGCTCGTCAGTATGATTTTCATGAATTGATATAAGTTGATGTTGTTTGTTTAGGACAACACTCAGCACTTCCCTGATTCTTGTGGAAAAATAATCCACAGGTTTATTACTCAGGTGGGATTCGAACCCAGGACCTTTGCCATACTAGAGCAGACGTCTTACCACTAGACCACGGAGCTTGCTCGGTAGCTAGAGGCAGTTGAAATCCTATAAGGTACATGTAGCAGCAGGTACCGCAATGGTTAAAATTTATGTTAAATTTGCATCAGGGACAAAGAATGTTGTTTTACCCATAAGCACATATGTGTGTGTCAAGCACTGCACTTTCCCAAGTCCTATGAAAAAAAAGGGATTCGAACTGCCTCTAGCTACTGGCTGCACTATAATTAAACTCTACTGTACAATATTATAGCCTATATGCTGTCCACATGTTAATTTGTTACAGTATCACTATTCTATGGGTGAAAGATGTCATGTGGGTTTCTTAAAAGTTGTACCCTCTATTCAACCTTGAGGCTGTTGCCCATTGAGGACGACCCCTTAAGAACGCCCTGTATATGCTTGCGTGTCAGTCGGCCACCTGCACACCCATCAGAATCTAACCCATGCCATACGCCAACCCCCCCCCTCCCCGCCACCCATTACAGTCCCTAATCCTGAACGCACTGATAGGAAACGTCAAGTGACATGGAGGGGAACAATTGCTTAAGTGGCCCCTTCCCCAGCCCCATTTCCCAAGGAAAACACAACAGACGACTTCCAAAGGGGGGCTACTGACTTGGAGGATAAAGACCACTGCTTCTTCACGGTCTCTCAGTTCATCTTAGAAGACCTGTCATAATTGTGCGGTTATTGGATGTATTTTTGGCATTTTAAGCATTTCAGGCATAATATTCTTCCTTCTTAAATCTGATTTTCAATTTGTTGGCCCTTAGAACAATCAGCAAAATTGTTATCAAACAGCCTGAAAAATCTATAAAGCCTACACCATATGAACACCTAGGTCAGCCCTTGTACTCCACTAAATTATACCCAATCAAACATTCAAGACAATCTTCAAGTCTCACCCGTTCAGACAAGCTCACTCACACCATGGAGGTAAAACTTAATTTCTACCTCCATGCTCACACAATCCACAGTCCCAATTTGTTTTCCCTCCTCCAGCGCAACAGTCACCATTTTTTATTTTACTCAATCAAACTGTCTTAATTTTTTTCCCAAGGGCTAAGTATCATGCATGTCATGCCTGATTTGAGTAGAAGTGGTTGTAAAATTACTTGTCCACAGTGATTTCAATCATATTGGTAGGTTAATTCCTGATCAGTAACCAAGGTTGCCATTTAGAATAAGGAACTGGACAAAATGGTGAAGGAATTATATCATTGGTTTGCTTGGGGTATACATGAATAGCGCCCTCACACTCTGCCATGTGTCCAGCATGCCTGCTTTGTTGAATAGAGTTCATTACATAAACACCCACTTTTCAAAACAGAATTCCTTAAAACTTAATGTTTATTTGACTTTACCTGTGAAGAAAAATCAGTTGGGGGAAGTTACAGGGTTACTCATAGGTGATCTCGGGTTTGAACCATATTCGAGAAGCCTGTGCCTTTTCCCCCGTAGGACTCGGGGGGGGGGGGGGGGGGGGGGATATAGAGCTTTCATCACCAAATGGTGCAAGGGTAACCAAAAATAATATTATTTACCCCCAATGAAATTATTAAGTCTAAACAAATGTCGCCGCAAATTAAAACGCCAACCCGGGCACAAAAGGTCTTCATGTTGCAGGCTGATACACAAACAAATAAAATGTTTTGTTTGTTAAGAATTCAGATCAAACTCACAGGACCTCGTTTCAATTCAGTGTGCTGCAGCCAAAGTTGCAAGATTTTGGTCCAAACTGCTCCAAAGTTGTTAAAAAGTCCTGTTGGGAGAACCCTGTATGTAAGATGTGGAGCCATGGACTTCCTGATAGATTCACAGCAAAATTAAAAAGCAAAATAAATATATATTTTTTAAGGGTTAAAATTGACATTAAAACAAAAGTTTGAGTGTGAGGTTTTTAGCAGTCCTAGAGCAAGCCTGCACTGGCATAACCAGACACTTTCATTTGGGGGCAAGTGGGGGCAGAGACCAAAAAAAATTATTGTTAATTTTATTTTATTTATTTGCTTATTTATTCGTTTTGTGTTTTTGTTTGGGTTTTTTGGTGGGGGGGCTATTTAATGTGTGGAATCATTCATGTTTGCATTATTTCGATCTCATTGGGGGGCCAAGAGGGGGGCAAGGGGTCTCCCCCCCTCCCACATGTGGTTACACCACAGCAGGAATGGCACAGGATTGTATGCTCATTTGCTTGAACCCTTGCAGTAAACCGCATCACAGATTGAAATTTTTATTTGAGTAAACTTCCTTGTTCGATGGGGGAATTCCCTCCCATGAGATTATTCAGAACCTTTTTATAGGATGACTTCTATTTTGAGCGGAATTTTCACATTGTATGTTGATGTACACTTCCTCGGTGTTATTTAGTAATTTCCTTGACTCTCAACAACCACTCAAAAAGACTCGGAATGATGCAGGATCCCTCCCAAGTACACAACAACAAATGTCTTGAAAAGTTTCTTCGTATACCACTTTAATGGCAGACTTTTGTGTCGGAGAATTTGCCTGCATGTCAGGAAATAGTTGGTACAAATTACAACTTCCTGTTGTTAGTAAAAGACGCTCTTGCCCTGGAGCATTTTTGGCAGTGTCTGATTTGACCTGAAACAGTGAAGGCCAATGCTATTTTGTGTCCGGCCAAGTAGAAAATTTTGCTCAGCTTGACTTCGTTAAGACAGCCAAGAGTGTCTACTTTAGCATTGGTGTTCTTTTTTACGGTCAACTTGGAAGCAACCACTGCATTTCATGCAAACGGAACACCTCATTAGATAGATAGATCGATATCTAGGTTACTGTATCATAAAAATAAAATACTAAAACGATACAAAGCAATAAAGGAAACAGATGTTTAAAAATGCACAGTAAACAAAGTTAAAAGAGGGAAATCGGGGTCATTAAGAGTAATCAAGAGGTTTAGAAAGTTCATGAAGAGGAATACAAGATGATGTTAAGAGCTTGTGAAACAATTCAAAGGCCATTCTAGATGTTGAGGCAAGTCATAGAAACAAATAAGTATGAGAGAGAGTGGTTTACTGTCTTCAAGAAAATTATGTTTTAAAAGTGAAATTTGGGTTCTTTTGTTCTTCTTTGAGAATGCCTTGAACTGGCGTTACGATCGCCTGTAAAGCGCCTCCTTTGGTATGACCCTAACACTTTTCATTTTGACTCTCTTCGATGAGAAGATTTTTCAGATTTGTTCGCTAATTTCTCAGAGCTGGTAAGCAGAAAGTATCTCTTATCGGCTCTCTAGGCTCAATTTTCAAAAAAGCACAGAAAATTTGCTTAGTGCTAAACTGTCGTGCTTAACAGAGACAGCTGACCAGCCAAAATACCACATAAAGTAGATTGATAGTGATCGGTTCCCTGCTAGCTTTTGCTTAGAAGAAACATTTACTAAGCACAATTTTCATCCGTGAAATTGGGTCCTGGCTGTACAGTATGTGTGTACTCAGCAAAATGTGTATACTTGGTTAGTATTTCTGGTATTTATGGTTATGTAAAGCTTATATAAAACAGGTTACCACTGGAAACAAGGTTACATGGGTACCAGCAAAAGAGCCATGACATGTGTAATGTATATGGGTCTTACACAGCAAATAATTTTTTTAAGAAAAATATGAAAAGTGCACTATAATTTTTAGACAGCTTCGATCAAAGTTTTATTACTTTTTGTGGTTGACATCCTATTTATAGCTTACAGTGAGCGATGGTGTCGTCTCCGTGGCAATCTCCTCTTCTACTTCAAAGGTCGTGACCTCTTGTCAGAACCCCAGGGCGTGGTCATCTTGGAGCAGTGCTTCATCAAGGAGGAGTACGGAGAAATACAGTCCTTCGCATTCTGTGTCGGTGAGTTTGTTCATTTTGAAATAGCATGTTATCGTGAAGCGGTATTGAGCATCGAACTCAAGTTTTGATGGCCGAGTCAACAGAATGTGGGTTTGAATCCTTGTCGTTTTTGGTGAGAGGCTTAACTTTAATTGCTTCTCATCACCCAGGAGTAAATAGGGACCTTCGTGGGTAGAGATTGTCGATGTGAGTGATTAGCAACCTGCATGCCAATGTGGCTGCCGGTGCTGCATACTCCTAAGGATTGGAGTTATATGTAATAGTGTATTAAGGCACTTTGATAGAAAGTATCTAATAATAATATTGTGTCTCCAATATTGGTTACAAGGAGGTTATTAATTAACAATTTTTTGAGAGGTGTCAATAAATTATTGTTGTTGAGGTACTTGTTGAGCTTAATAAGCTCCATCCCTTTAATTTGTTGACTAATCACAACTGCGTACATGCCCCAAAAGATCCCATTCACGAATGTAAGCACAGGCCCGATTCTTCGTTTTGGACAGGGCAAGGGCACCAAGGCGTTTTCTCCTTGGGAAAGGGCACCTCTATGAGGAAATTGTAAATTTCTACTGGAACAATTGAAGTGCACCGAGGCAATGACCAGGGCAACGGAGACAATTGCCTTAGTTGCCTTTACTGTGAAGTATCAGGCGTGTGTGTTGTGCCTTTGGTGTACATGTATGCTGCAGGGCTGAGCAAGGTGCATTATGCGCTATCAATGTAAGCCTCAGTGATAGACAGTTGTTATGGTGGGCTGGGCTTAATGGGTTGGTCTATTGTTGTTCACTCATTGTTAGAATACAACCAGACCCAGCCTCTCTGCCATGCGCAGCGCGCTGTATCGATACCTCTCGTCACTAACCCCAAGTAGGGATGTGCTAAAAAAAATGTTGATTGGCTCAGAAGAAGTGACTGCTCTGCGTGCATGCTTGTTAACAACTTTCAAGTGCTTGTATGGCGCTTGTAGGACACTTAGTACGCGCGTGTGAAAATTCAAGTATTTTGATGAGATCCCATTTGAAATGAATCTAGTTTTTACACGGTCCACCCTAACTGCATACAGTTTAGACATGTCACAAGATCAAAGAAGAACGAGAGGGAACCAGTTGCTCTATGACTTTATACCTCTTTCACGGGCTACCATTCTTGAACATACAACTGCAGTGGATAGGCCACAGGCATAATTAAAATGTGCCATATACTGACAAATTTTAATGAAATAAATACCAGGGGTTATGAGTGAGCAATGCGAGCTGGGGGAAAATGGTACAGCGAGATCAATCACCCCTGGGAATGAGGTTGAAACAAATCCTACTCTTGTCTAGTCAACTAACTGAGCCCAAAGCATCCTTTGGATCCTCATTGGTCAGTCACCTTTCTGGTCAACTCATCTGAAACCACGTCAGCGAACAGTAAGAAGCTAACTGTTTATAATCCTGTACCTATTGTTTTGAGAAATATCTTTTTGTGATATTCCTGTTTTTCAATGTAGGAGAGGAGATGCTGTTCTTATTTTGATATACCAGATCAATATTTCTGATTTACCAGACCAATATTTCTGATTTACCAGATCAATATATGATTTACCAGATCAGTATTTTTGATTTACCAGACCAATATTTCTGATTTACCAGATCAATATTTTGATTTACCAGATAAAATGAAGTTCATATGTTGTAATGTATGTTTACAAAATCACGGGCAAAAACATACATGTAAACCATTCTGTATATTTTCAAAAACTTAAGTTGAAGAACATTTTCACAGATTGGTTTTAAGGGTTTGTGTATTGAAACCTAGAGGATGATTTTGGATCTTTTCGAAACAACGGTTTCGGCTTGTGCTCCGGCTTAGGCTCTGTCTACCTGCATGAAGCCCTGTACTCAAAACACAGGTTTTCAAAATAACTGAAGGAGTTTAAGCCAGAGCCTGAGTGGAAACTGTAGTTTCGGAGAAGGTTTATGAAGGTACTATCCCCCAAACCAATGATGTATGTATCATACATTTTTAATGACGGACATTTACACCCATACAGGATGTTGACAGTGTTCAAATGATTCATGGAGTCGTGGAATGGAACTTGGGAGTGGCAGTTTGGGTCTCGCACCATCTGTTTGGTTCCGTCTGAATATACTATTGTAGCATTTGAAATGAAAAGTCGTCCACATGTTTCATTGACTAGTTGGCATCAAACCATGCGCATTTCTTGTACTTGTAGTGATTAGATTTCTCATACAAGTAGAGATTTCTTGTACTATGCAGTAATTGCTTATATATGTACAGCTACTTGTAGGGACTTTCTCGCACTTGGGATTTCATGTAGGTGTAGTGTTTTCTCATAAATGTAGGGATTTCTCATACAGTGTCATGTAACGGCCCCTCACTTGTTGTCCCTCATCGACGGCATATAGCAAATGGAGACTGACAAATAGTTTTTTTATATATATCAACAATCTAAATTAAAACTAAATAGCCCTCAAAAGATTGCCTGCCAGAAATGTGTCCCTTTTGAATAATTCAGTAGGATTTTCCTCGCCATGTTTATTCATGTTTTTGTATCAATCATCCACCTGTTTGCAACACCTGTGTAATTAACTCTTGGGAGAGAAATAAAGAGAGCTGAGACAATTCTGTCCCCTCCCATCCAGCCGAAGATAAACTCATGGTGACTGTACTATGACTGAAAACTGTCGTAGATATACCCAGATGAACAATTCCTTGAAAGCAAGCAAGCCTGAGATTTGTCAGGACTTTTCCTGACTTTAGGAGCTTTATAGATTTCCCTTTGCCATTTACGGGAAAAAAAGGGTGTTGCTGCGGGCCTCCTACTCACTCAGGTGATTATCTAGCCCTCACAGCCTCTCTTTTTCATGTTATACTACAGTGACGGCCTGGATATGAGGGTCCATTTCACTCGCATACATTTTTCTGCGGTGGGCTTTGGACGTCATATGTGAAAACCTATGACGCGTGTGTTCGCATATGACTGCGCGGTCGCATACCCAAAACACGCCAAATTGAAAAAAAAGTGATATGTCCTTCAAAGGGCAAGTCACAATGGCTGAAAGGTGTGTAATGTGAAGGGCGGTTTTTACAAGGAAATCTAAGGGCTACGTACGGTATTCAGTGCATGCCAATTTGAATGAAAATGAGTTCCGTAAATGCTTGGAGAATGACATTACAGACGACGAGTTTGAAACATGTGATGATAATAAAAACAAATTTATGTACAGCCTACATGTATCGCACTTGTTGGCCACCTTAACGCAATGCACAATATGCAAACCCAACACACAATGTGCACCTCATGCATCCTGCATCTTACAGGCGAACGTACAAGTACCCTCGACAGACAACTGTGGGAGTACAAACAAAATGGTTATCTTGTAATGATGAGAGCTGCAATATTTCAAGAAAGTTTTCTACATAATCCACTGGGCCCTTGGGGGTCACTGTGATCCTAACTATCCCAACTGGGTTACATTGATTGGACCCTCTTCCCCAATGAGAATATCAGTATTTCTAATTGGGAACTGGGTGGCATCAACACTAGATACATTCAAGCAGGGCTCATTGGTGTCATTGTCGTTTCTACATCTGACTATCCCAATTGAGATATATGTACTTCTACCCTGATTGGATCCTCTTCCCCAATGAGAAGTATTCCCAGTCAGGTACTATAGGGTGACATCTACACTTTCTACAAAATCAACTAGGGCCCATGGTGTAATCCTAATGACCCCATTTGAGATATATATGTATGTACTTCAACCCTGATTGGATCCTTTTTCCCATTGAGGATATCATTATTGTTAATTGGGAATTGTAGAGTGACATCACCACTAGCTACAAAATCAAGCAGGGCCCATGGGTGTTCGTGTAATTCTAACTACCCCAATTGCTTGTACTCATACAGTTCTAACCCTTAGTAGATTCTCCCAATCAGGGAATCAACTTTAAACCCCCCCCCCCCCATCAGGAAACAAGACACCCTTCCAAGCGCCATCATTTATCTTCTAAAACCAAAAGTTTCCAATGACTCAAGTTACAGCAAATGTTCCCACAGTCTTAATTGAAATCAAATTAATGCGGCTCAAGTTTTTTTGAAATCCATTGTGTATAGTTGTTACCGATTGACAGCACATGGCGCATCGCATCAGCTGAAAGTGTGAAAGTTACAGCTTGAGATTATGTACGATGAGTGTGTGAAATCCCCAAGTTAAATCTGTTGGAAGTTTGTTGCCAAGTCATCTGGGCAAGTCTCTCCCATGTAACCTACTTTTCTGGCGAATGATGAACTCAAAAAAATCAAATTCCATTTACAGACCCGGTTGATTGGCCACTTGTTTGTGGCTTGTCGGGGCCAAGCGGGTAAGAGCACCGGACCCAAGCTCTGGTGTTTCTTATCAGCAGAGTGTTGGTTCGAGTCCCTGTCGTAACACCTATGTCCTTGAGCTAGATACTTTACCATCAATTCTTTGTCCTTCAGATGGGACATTAAGCTATATATACTTCGATTGGCAGTGCACGTAAAAAAAAAACCAGAACACTTACTCGGAAGAGTTAACCCCGGTGTTTCTGGTTCACATAGCAGGAGTTGCTGGACTGCTGATGATGCTAAGACTTAGGGAGGGCTGGAGGGATGCAAAATTGGGCGGGAAGGATCCAAGCTGCTCTTGACCGACGATGCGTGAGAGTTTTACTCTCGCCATCCTGATGCTGTTTCATCCTCTCTTCTCTCTTTTTTCTGCTCTTCTTTGTTATGTTTTTTTGTTTTGGGTTAATGTTCTATGCCTCACTCTCACAGATTCAGCCACAGACAATATTCTTAAGTTGACTTCCTCTTTTTCATAACAATGCCCCTCCCTAAAAAATGAAAGATAAAAAAAGAGATAACCGCAACAGATTAAGCTCTGGCCAGTCTCATTAATCCATCCCACCCACTCGGAATAATCTCCTCTGCCCTTTGTCTATAAGTTCAAACCCACAGATGTTAGTCATAACCCCATTCCGGGTTTACTTTCTACTCTGTGGTTTTATTTGGGAGGGGCTGGGTTTGTTTTAGTATTTTTATCATTCTGCCTGGATGTAAACTGATGCGTCCCTGGAAAATTTTGTAGAAGTCAACAGTCACTTTATAAATTGGGATCAAATATTATGTAATTGTGAAAAATTCATAATTTGATGTAGTTCTTGCTTTTGGGACCAAGAACAACTAATTTGATTTTACCCTATACCTTGATGTATGAGTAAAAATGGGAAGCATAACAGAAATAAAACTGTCGTAGATAAGTTTGTACTATTTTTAAAACTTTTTTTGAAATGAAGTTGCCTAATATCTCATCTTTCAGGTTAGTTTTAGGTCTTGAACTTTATAGAGCTGTCGTCAGTATTGTCCTCAGTTCTGTTTTGTCAGCCACGCCTCCCGTTAAGGCTGAAGGGGGGAGGCCCATATTCTTTATTTACAGCTGCGTAGAAAGTATGTTAATTACTTCAGTGAACATGAGGTTACTTTTTACCAAGGGCAGACTATTTTCTGAAGATTGTCTTCTTTTGTCTGATCAGTGATTAAACCAGAGTCCTGAGTTTTAATTTCCTGAGAACGGTCTGAAGTAGTTTTATTGCCAATTCTACGCTTTCGTGGAAGAAATCAATTAGCTGGAACAGGATGTTCATCTTATTCCACTTGATGCCGATAGCGTCGCCACATCCCACACATTTACAGAAATTGGGATCAGAGCTTGCCAGGGATTGCAAGGCCTTGAATGTCAAGAAATCTCCTTTTGCTCACGGGTCTTGTTGATCAGAACTATCACAAGACATAAAACAATTCTTTCTTTATTTTTATTTTTATGTTTTTATTTTGTTCTGTTTTGCTTTTTCTTTTTCATGTTTCCTCATGTTTAAACCCTAAGAGTCTTTCTCGATGACAGCAACAAATATGGACATTTTGTTGACCCTGAAATCAAAGACTTCTCTTTATTTTCTCATTGCTTGAACTTTGTTGTTTTTTAAGCAACCTCTCTGTTGGTTTAATGTACATACATGACATAAGATCGAAGCAAAGATCTCTTTTGTTTAAGTGGCGTTTCATGGCCGAGTAGTCTCGTTCACTGGACCCAAGCTCTGGCTTTATCAGTAGCAGAATGTGGATTCGAATCCCGGTCATGACACAAGTGCCCTTAAGCAAGGCACTTTACCATAACTGCCTCGTATAAAGTTGGGAAGGTAGTGCATTCTGCTCTACCAGCCAGGCTCCTAGTGGATGAT
>CM021530.1:1738980-1753191 GCA_010994315.2 Pisaster ochraceus
GAAAGACTCTGCTAGGGTTGAAACGTCAGGCCATTAATTATCTTTTTGATTTGTCATTTTCATTCAATTTCATCCCTGACATGGTGTTACCACAGACCCTTATGAGAAAGTTTGATTCCAACTGTTGTTTTCAGGACAAACATTGTGGTCAATGTACCAGTACTGCCTTCTGTAAAGGAAGCCATACCAGAGGAGCTTCTGAACGGCCAACCTATCAAGGTTTATCCCGTACTCTTTAACATCGGTGTGAACGAAGAACAGTCCTTGGCTGAATTGTGAGTCACTCTTATATTTTATTTGGGGTTGAACAAAGAAAAATTGGCTAGAGTGGGATTTTAACCAATGACCTTTGGATTAATGTGCCGGCACTCTACCAACTGAGCTATCTAGCCCTATGTTGGCGATCTCCCTATTTTGTCAATATCTTTGTTTAGGGTTGCCAGTCAAAAGCCATTCAACCTGTTAATTGCTGTGTAGCTAGGGATCACAGGAATGCTTTTTATTTGATTGGATAAGTATTCCAGTGCATGCACATGTATCATTCCGTTGGACTGCCAGAACATTCCAATGGATTGTTCTAAATACTAATGTCAAGGGAAACTGACTGGCTGTACGACAGTTACAGGTTGAATGGCTTCTGACTGGCACTCCTGAGCAAAGATACTGACAGAATAGGGAGACCGCAAACAGAGGGCTAGATAGTAGAGCGTCAGCACGTTAATAATCAGGAGGTCGCAGTTCAAGTTCTACTCTAGTCAGTTGTTCTTTGTTCAACCAAACTTTATTCGGAATACCAGTGCACATATTCACTTGTGTATGATTGCTCCTATGCTTCAGAACAGTGATGCGTTCTCGCGGAATGTTATTGCAGTCCAGTGGATTGTGGGCGTGTGTCCACAGGGACGTTCTTTAGCCCCTAGAACGCACCCGACTTTTGAAATGATCCCTTATGCTCCCTCTATGTCTGAAAAAGTAATTTCAATCTTTGAGAATCGTTACACTTTTACATTTTGGAGACGAGTCTTTCGAGAGAGATTTTAATTTATCCTCCTGGTTTTATCTTATTTATTTAGTTAGTTAGTTAGTTAGTTAGTTAGTTAGTTACTTATTTAGTTGTATATTTAGTTATTTAGTTTTTACATTTCATACCCCGACCGGTATGCCCAAACAGTTATAGCTGGTGTCCATTTGTGCCCTGCATACATTAACTACATATTAATTTAAAGGTGACTACACACATAGTTTTCTATAGATTTACTATAATATGGTAAAGTCACTTCAAACTATGCACACTTAGTAAAGTTTCACATCAAGTGAAATTTTAACACTAACCTAGAATTTTTTAAAATGCTTTTTATATGTCCTTCTTATTTGTCCGATTTAGATTTGGTGATACGTCGTTTCAAGATGCCATCAACAAGGACAACCTTCAGAAGTTAGATAATTACTACAGCCGTCTTGTCCACATGATTCCACACAAAGGTCAGGGACAAATTTGTGCTCGTTTACCCAATCAACAATTTCCCTAAAGTTGTCGAGAAGCGTTTGTCAGTAAATAAAATTAAAGAAGTTTTTTTCCGACCATTGTGTAAGTCACGTCAGTGCAATGTTGTCGTAACTCAGTATGATCAAAAGGTTGCATCTTGCATGCTTGTAAAACACACAATCTTATTTATGCACCAAGGTTGCATCTGTTTCATGTTTACATCCGGAAGTTTTTAGACATAGACAGGACCATGATTTAGTACAAAAAGTTGTGCTGGCAGGAAGATCGTAACTCAGTTACTTGTCACACTTCGGACCATCGCTCAGGAATTGTCTTCCACTGAGTCTCAGACTAGCAGACACTCTCTCCAGCTTCGAAACTAACTTCGAAAAAACTCAGTGGTTTCAGTCTAAGCTTTAAGTACCGTCTTCAGCAGAGTTTCTTTTTTATGTGTCGGTTTCAACAGACATACAAATATTGAATGCGTGTGAGTGAAATGGAAAACCCAGATTTCACTGAGTGATGCAGCAATGCACGAACGAAATGCATTCAATATTTGTTTTATATAACACACACATAGATTCTTTTCGTTTGATTTTTTTTTTTTTTTTTTTTTCACAATGATCGCACACTAGACAAAGAAACTCATCCACCCAGCACTCTGGAAATTCTGTTTCCTTGGGATGAAAGGGCCAGAACAAATATTTTGGAAACTGTGCTGCAAAAAATTGCTGCGAAGTGTCCTAAGTGTCCTATATTTATCAATATAGAACTCCTATATTGAATTTGTGGGCATCATGCGTAGCATGGCAGAATAAAGTATGACAAGTGATGCGTGTTCCACCAATCAAATGACAGAGATCTATGCGTGCGGTATATTATAAAACACTATAAGTGTTCATTATTGTTGTTATTAAAAGATTCTATCTTTCATACGCAACACAGTCATTTCTCACTCCTTTGGTTTTGTGCTGACATCCAGGAGTTTTACACAAGGATTCATTTGTTTCTTTCTTGTAACAGATTGGAGGGAGTCGAGTAGTTCCGTGTCCCTGGATGTCTTGATGAGTAGTCTGAGACATCATGTCTTGATAAGTAACTCCAAGAAGAGTAAAAATGTAGAGATACTTCACATCAGTTCTCAGGTAAAGCTTCCGTCCCTCACATCTTGTTGTAAAAATACCAGTATGGATGACCAAGTAGAGTTTAACTCCTTCTTTTCTGACTTTGTGTTTGATAAATCTTGACCACAACGCTGGTATGTGGTTAAGATCATTGGTTTCTTGTGTTGCTCATTAATCTTCGCCCTGCTGTCCAAGAAATTTCACCCACTGTGGTTTTGAAGAAGGAAATAAAAGAGCGGTGATGATGAGGTCTTATTAAGCGGCCGTTTAAACCCGGCAGGGTCGTGGCAGTGCAAACTTTATCGCCTGGCCATGACCCTGCAGTGTTTTAAACAGCCGTAGTGCCACTCTTTTATTCTCATTCATAAGTACTTTTCTGTTAAAAACATCCAGAAACCTTTACAAGTCTAGAAAAAAATGGCAGTTTAGCGTCAGCTCGCTTTCACTCTGCATCGATTTTCTGTCCATGTTGAGTGCTAAGTAGCTATTAACTTGCGCACATAAGTTTTAAACTATTGCAAGAAGGTTTTAAACTAGCATGAGTCAAATACACGACATACCAACATGACCAACTTAAATTGGGCCGTGAAATTTGCCCATAAACATAGTTAGTTCCGTGCACTGTTGTGCCCCATGCAAATTGTTACCAAAGTAGAAAGATTCATACAAAAACTTATACTCATTGTCACATTTGTACATTTTATTTATTCATTTTTTATTTTTTTTTACATTTTTAACTCAGATTTGTTCTGTTTTTAATGTTTGTTTTTCTGTATTACTTACTTTTCAATCTTTACTCTCTGTGATTTGTGATAAGTTCTAGCAAAACTTTCACTGCAAATTGTGTTTTTAATTACTATTTCTAAATCTCACCATTTCTCATAATTTGAATAGTCCCCTTTCAGTTAACTTATTAATTGCCTAGTATATTTAAACAGTGAACATAAGATTGTAAATTTAAAATCAATTGAAAGATTGTAAACCTAGAAGCAAGTTGTGTAAAATTGGCAAAACTTTGACAAATTAAAAAGATTTGGTGCGAAATGTAAAATTTTTTTAGAGCAGGACATTAGCGCACCTAATGAAAAACTAAAAGTAAACTTTGTACGTATCTACCTTGCAGCTCGCACGTCGTCTGGACGGTATTAGGTTCACATCCTGCAAGAGCGCCAAGGATCGAACGGCAATGTCAGTCACCTTAGAGGAATGTATGATTCTTCAAGACGAACATCAACTTCACTCACAGATGTTCACTCACCTCCTGGACACGATGAGAAGGTATGACTCCTTATGAAAAGTTCAAGACAATTAAATCGGAGGAATGCAAATATAAACAGGTGGTAACTTGCGGTTGAACCTTGTTATACTTTGATAAATCTTGCTACCTAAGGTTTGGCCGCAAGTTACCGCTTGTTCAGTTTTGTATTCTTATTACTTCAGTTTATGGCTTGGATTTCATATTTATTATATTTGTTAAACTACTCCTAATATTGTTATTTTGTTTTGTGTGCAATTTTGAAATTTCTGTCGGTGAATGTCGAGGTTACATGAGGTTTCAGGTCACCGCTTGTTCAGTTTTGCATTCTGCCCCTTATTGTTTTATTTTATCACTCGGATTTCATACTCATTGTTATTGTTGAGCTGTTCCAAAGTTGTTTATTGACTTTTTGTAATTGAAAAAAAACTTGATTCACTTGATTTCAAGTCTTTGTTTTATGAATAAATCCCGAGTTACCTCTTGTTTTACTGTTGTGAAGCACATTTAGCACTATGTTAGGTTGGTTTTTTTAATTGATTTTTGTGTGAATCATTGTTACTTATCTCATTGATTGTTGTTTCATTTGACCATGGTATTTGTGTATTGTATGCCTGTCTTCAAGATCATTATTTAAGTGTTTTCGTTATTGTAGCTACTCGTAATTTTTGTTATCCCTACAGTAAGTTTTATATTTCTGTTGGCCTACTTCTTTTAGTGTTTAGTCTTATTTTGCTAAGTGCCTTTAGCCTCTGTTATGCACATTTTGGTGCATTGAATTTGTATTATTAATGTTCTTCAACAAGTACGCAAACATCTTGTTTTTTCTCTCCTTTCTAAACCTGATGAATATATGTTGATGTTGAATTGTTTAATGTTGAATTATTCTTGATCCTTTGCAGTGAGGGTACACGCCGTGACAACACAAGGAAGAATGTCGGAATTAACAAGTACGCCTTCAACAAGGTGCAGCTGCGAGCTTTTCCCAAGCTGTATCGACCTCCGGAAGGAACCTACGGGAAAACCGTCACAACATAGCGGCAGGTTTACACCCACTTCAAAACATTAACCTATAAGCTTTGACCTTTAACACTTGATGAACTTTGAGGTCAATGTCAGCTGAGTCATAGGCCTTGAGTGAATGAGGTGACTTTAATAGTCTGTGGGGGCCTGCTCACTGACGTCACATTTCTATAGCAATGCAGGAGGTCTGCTATGCTGTTTTCTGGTAACGTGTGTGCATGACATGCAGGAGTACTCCAGCAAACTATTAATACCAACTGAGAAAGGTCTATGGCTAAAGCTTATGGCTTATGGCTTATGGCTTATAACTTGTGGCTAAGGCTCTCAAATTATGGTAAAGGCTTATGGTTATGGCTTCTGGCTATGGCCTTGTGGCTAAGCCTTTGAGCTGAGGCTTGTGGCTAAAACATGTGGCTGTTGCCTTCGGCTACAGATGCAACATTGAAGAACAGGCTGTAGTCATAGCCAATGCTTGACTGCAAGGGGGGTACAGTAATGACAGTTTGACTGTTAGGAATCCTACACAACTTCAAAAGAGTTTCAAAGCATTAACAAAATATGTCTTCAATCCGTCACCTTTTACAAAAGCTGGATTGAATGAAAGCACGACTTGATTTCCTGTTGGTCTGATAACCACTTTTCTTTCATCCAATGTAACCTCCTAAACAGCACCCTCTTGTGGTCAAGTCGTGATAGGTTGAGGGGCTCTTTTTTAATTTAACAGGAAGCATTCCATTTTCAAAGATCACAATCTGGATCAATTTCAAGTTTGCAATGTTTGTACAAAATTGACAGCATTTCAGGTATGACTTTGCCAATGATAAGCATTTTTTTAAGGTACAATGTTTTGTGACACATTTTTACAGATATCTTGTTGAAAAATGAGATCTTCAGTGTGTAGAATTTGAATTGCTCAATTTGGGGGTTTTGAAAAACAAAAACCATATATTTTCGTATGGATATTTTTTATTCTTAAAATGTATCAGTTATTGTGTTTTCTTTTACTTCTGAATGGACCATTATGATTAACAACACCCCCAAACAAAAGGTAGGAGGAAACATAAATTCAAGAGCAGTTTACACACATTTTTGATGTTTTCCAGTATATAGAAGACAATTTGACTTATTTTTGAAAATGATTTTTTTTAAGGTTTTGGCCAAAATGAGCTCAGTACTTTTCTCTTAGATACAAAAGAAATTAAACTTAAGCACGGCTTTTGAAAAACAAAATAGATTAAACGCACCCTATTAAGACAAATCATATTATATCTTTTAGGAGGATTTTCCCACTGACTTGTTCAAGGAATTTATAATAATCTTGAAATTTTCCCCCAGAACCCTTCTGTTTGTACCTTCTGTCATAAATAATGTTATTTTTTTGTGTACATACATCTCATGTAAAATTGTGTAAACACTTGTAATATAAACAAACAGAATTCTAAAATCAATAAGTGGAGCCACTTGTATATTGTAGCGGTTCCACAGAAAATGGGTACTAATTTAAATAAATTTAAATATAACGAGTCAAATGGGTCTTAGCCCGTCTTTCGTAGAGTAGGAACAAGATTTAGGGACTTTTGGGGTAGCTGCACATTTTCAATTTTCTAACGGGAATCTTTCGGGGACTCTAGGTGGCGGCAGATTTACGAGGTACAATAAATTAATTCGCTCGGTCCCAGAGCCTAAACCAAAGGGTGGGACGGGGGAAGCCGAGCAAAGTAAATTCATTGTGCCCGGAAATGTGCTCTCGATCTGAACTATGTGAACAATGGTAAAATACTTGGTGAGTCTGCTGCCACCTAGTGTCCCAAAGAGTGTTAACATCAGGTACAATATTCGCAAACACTTTGGCATCAAGTATGAACCAGGCTTGCATGCACATAATACTGATACACTCGGAGCATTCTTGTGGTTTGATTTAGATGGGTTTTTAATGGTGACATGGAATATCTCCTGCCACCTAGAGTCTGTCATCAAGGAGAAAGTAATTGAATGCACGTGATATCTGACTTTCTCATAGAAGCACCTAGCACTATTGATTGGCACCATTTATTTTTGACTCTGTACCAAGCTTTATATAATTTATATTGATGAAGGTAACATAAGGCATTTAGTGAAAATGGCCGTCACTAGTTACACAAATGCCAATTTGCGAATTGGCAGCTATGGCTACAGCTAGGAATGTTGCTAAGGACATTCTATACTTCACTGTATGATGATGCGGCAATCCAGCCGTAGCCGTAGCCATAGCCGTAGCAGCCAACTCAGGCACAGCTTAAGATAAAGAGTGAATTTTTTTTCGGTCATCAACTGCACTACTCTGGCACCTTGTATATAATGATACTTATCTCTTTTTCTTTGACCTTTTACCTTTGACCCTTTAACTTTAACAATGTCTTATGTTGTCAATGAATTAATGTTCTGTTTGTGTCATAGTTTAACAAAGCTGTTACCTTGTAAGCTGAAATCTGGGTCCATTTTCATGGCTGTGCTTACCGTGGAATTCGGCACTTATGGTGCCCAATAAAGCACAGTAGTTCTGTTGACAGTAAGCACAAAATTCTGTGCTAAGCAGAGCTATAAACGTGGGCTTTGATAACCTCTTTGCCACACGGTGCTATGTAAAGTATAAATGAATTGCCAAACTTTCTATCTGAAATCTAAAGGTTATGAAAAACAAAATCCCACATATGGGGGGATACAGTGGATACAGTTTCATTCAAAGACACACTAGGCCTAACCAAATCAAACAACTCAAACTGTTTCTGTGAAAGAAACAGTTCATGTCTTTGGTGGGAACTATAAAAATTAATTGTAAATATGTAATATTTATCTGGATATAGATGGCGTTTATAAATGCCTTTAAACAAACTCAGTATTTTTGTCCAAAATGTTTTTTTATTATTGGGGATTTTTTTAAATACTGAATTTTATTATAATTTAATATTCACTGCCCTTCCAAGCTTATGAAAGAACAGATCAGAATTAATAATAGGGAAATGTGGAATTTAGTTAAACTATCTCAGGTTTTAAAGGGAGTAACAATGTGGTGGTGTGGACCCTTCATTAGGGCTGGGAATGGGTGTGGTGGAGGGCAAATTCGTTAACGGGGCAGATCAACTCCCCTAAAAAAATAATACTCCATCCCAAATGAACCTTAAATTCTGAACCCCTGTCTTGTCTTTACTGCACAAACCGCCACCACTAGGCTATAAGCGTGCAGACTTCCATGCATGCAAGCTGTTAAGTTTTGATTTTAATTTTTTTCAACGAGTGACGTCAACTTATTTGTGGCAGGGGGGCTGATTGAATTTGTGGCGGGAGTGAGTTCCAGATCGGTATTGTTCTTGAGTATACAAGGAGTAACGTAGCAGTTATTGTTAAATGAGATGGTATTATAATTTATAGTCTGATTTTGCCGAGATATTGGTCAATTCCTTTGGTTGTACCGAAGATTATTAATGGCTGGGAGGGGGCCTCATCTCCTCTGCTCACCCCCCACCCCCTCCGCAGTGTGCCATCTTAATTAAACAGCAAACTGGGAAACATTATTTACTCAAACTTCCCCTGCAGTATAAGTTATTTGTGGTGAGTTTTTATTAACCCTTTGACCAATATTTGGACATTTTAAACCATGGTTCTTGTCCATCAATTAATTTTAAACTTTGTTGTCTGAATCTAACAGCTTTATATGTGATTTTAATTTTGGATCAGTGCATTGGTTATTTATTTTAATAAGTTTTGTGTTTAAAATCACTTTTTGGAAGAGTTTGTTTATGTCTACTTTTCTTTTTACAATTAAAAAACATAACAATTTGTCTCATCTGTTGTTAGTATTTGTCCCATCATTTGAGTTCTTTTCCCACTTAGAAAGCATCAATATTTGTGTTGCTAAATAATATGTCTGTGAGACGATAAAATATAAAATGAGTTAATATAAGAAGTTCCAGACTTTTGTTTGAATTGAGCCATTTTTATGCTGGTGAAAAAAAACTGTTATTTTCTCCCAACTGAACCAAAAATCATGTTCTTTTATCTACTTCTCTCGTGTGAGGCTACTGTTCCCAAAAGCTCCTTGAAATATAATTCCAGAGAACTTTTATCAAAAGGAGACATGCCATCATTAACATACCTCTAAATTCAGTTCTTTGTTTCAGACTTTCTGTCAACCCTGTATTAATAACTTAATTATTAGGAACATAATCGGTAGGTCTATATATTCCTACTTTGGTTGGCAAAGCAACCTACAAACAACATTTGTGTATATCTTTGTGAACAAATTCTTCCAAATCAAATCTTTCCAGATTTTCAACGATTTTACCCGAATTTGAAGTAAAATGGCATGACTGTTTATGACTTCAGCAAGTCGGTTGGATACCGTACAAAACTTGTTAACCTATCTTTTGCTCAGATTGCGCGCGTGTATCGTTTACTTTTCCATTTTTCAAAGGTCAGAAACAACTGATGCGATTGAAAAACAATTAGAGCCCGCGTTTTTTTTCCATAGAAATGTCACACGTGTTTGTAATTTGTTGCGCAGCACAGTACAGGGATAAGATCTTTGATAAGGTAAGACTCAATAATACTATCGCCATAAAAGCTTTGTCGCCACGAGGAGTTTGTTGGGGTTTTTGGTTGGGGTTTTTTTTTGGGGGGGGGTTACAGTAACATTAATTTTGTGGGTTTTTTTTTAAGTGCCTTATCATAACCGTCCTCTCGCCAATCATTTGCTTCAGCCCAGTTGGGCCCAAGTTTTGATGGAGCAGCTGCTCAGGCCCGTAACTAAGGGGGGGGGGCGAAATAAAAGTATATATGAAATGTCCCCCGAAATACAATTAAAAAAGATTTTAAAAACACCAACAATTTTAACAAAATGGTGCTCACAAAAAATACGCGCAAATATGGACCAAATTGCTGAATTGTGCCCTTCATTTACAATAATTTTTCAACTCAACGGGCAAAATTTTCAAAGTATTTGCGATTTTGGGCACAAATTGTGAAAATTTACGAATGTCCACGATTTACGCATTGAGTGGCATTTTATGCTTTTCAAAATTGCAAACTTGTTTTTCTATAAAAAAAGTATTAATTCATGTGTTGAGGGCGCCCTATCGATCGTCCCATCAGTGAGTGTACTTTGTGTGTACCACTTTTGCATGCAAAACGGTGGGGGTGTACGCGGACGACTTTTTTATTTCTCGGTGTGGATCTTTTGCTTGGATTGGACGTCGAAGCTGAACCGGTTTCAATCTTTCGGTAAGTTGAACTTCTTAAGAATTGACATAACCTAAAACACGCTTCATTTTGCAGCATAACTTTTGTAGCTTTCATGTTAAACAGAGCAAAATGGGGCGGTGTAAATTGTGACTAAACAAACTCAACATGTTGTAAAGTCCTACCAGTGCATGTACCAGTGACAAGACGGGAATTGGCGAGCAGGGAAACCGCACCGTTTGCCCCGCGGGCGGTGTATCTGTGTGACCACAATGTGGCTCGGACTTGAGTGCACTGATGCAAAAACATCAGTTGTCGTTCTCGTGTTTGATCTTAAATTTTGATGACTGCATACATGATTCAGTTTCTATTTCATACAAATGACAACATTGTAAACCTTAATTTGATCAACTGTGATGTAAACATTATTTTTATTTATTTGTATGGAATGTGGTCGTGGTTAAAGGGCGGGTTCCGACTCCTGACCGATTCAATACTAATTACTATACTATAGCCCCAATATATTTAAACTAATTAAATTTCATTAATAACATTGAATATTGGCAGTAGTTTTTTTAATTTTTTAATTGTCATGTTGATGTTACAAGCGTTGTTTGGATCATATATTGTTCCAATTAAGGGTATTAATGTCATTGTATTTGACCCCTACCACAACAACTGAATAACAATAGGCCTGAGCATTAGACATGTTACTTTGTTAGATTCATTTAAAAGTATAAAAGATGCAGAAACAAAACCCCACATTTCAAAACTCATTATGACAGAAATAGTAACATATTATGTTTTGAGGGGCCTTCCCATCCAGATATTGTTTTGTTTCGGGTCATAAAATGGGGATTTGGATGCAGCAATCTTCTGCAGAACTTCCAGTTTTAGAAAAATGCATGAATTTTGTAAGTTTCTTAAACTGGGTGTATATGCAACCCTGTGCATTGCAAGAACTGAAGATTGAAGAACTAGAAAAAGTTTTGACATCTGAATTCTGGAAGAACCCTAGGAATGCCCATAAAAACAGGCAGTAGACAGGACAAAATAAACTAAAAGTGTACCACTTTGCATCTGTTTTTCCAATAGTTGTAATTGTTGTGTAGGCCCTAAGTATCCAAAACACCTTAAGTGTTTCAACATCAAAACTGACATGCCTGCTTAACAGTGAAAATATTTTGAGTTGATTCATTTGACGTTTTTTAAACAAATTGTTCATTATCCTTAAATCTCTATGAGAAATGGACCGTAAAAGTTACTGCCTTTTCCGTCCATTTTTGTATTTGAATTTTGAGAGTAATTTAAAAATTAATGTGGCTAATCAACTCAAAATATTTTCAGTATTTGCCTGGCATGTCTATTCTTATGTTGAAACACTTTTGGGTAGTTTCAGGTACTCAACAAAAAGTTACAGTAATTAGAAAAAAGTGAACAGTTTTTCTAACGAGAAAACACAATAAAAGTGTTTCACTTATCTACAATTTTACAAGTTCTTGTAGATACATGTAAGCGGAATACTTTATTGTGTTTCCTGTCAAAATATCTCAGGAACAATTCATCAGAAATTGCAGTAAGTTATTGTTTTAATGTCTGTTTTTTTCCCATTGATTACCACCAGGTCTTCTTCGACCAGCCTCAAGCATGGATAGTCTACGTATCTGCCTCTTATTATTCTCATGTTTCCTTCTTGTTTCCGCTGGTAAGTGAAAAGCAATAACAATTTAGTCATCGCATTGTGAAAGATGTTTAGATTTTGTCTTTTTGTAGAATGTTTGCAAAGATGGATGTGATATAAATATGTCACAATGAGTTCAAGGGCTTTTCTCAAACCCCAGCTTGAGCTCTGGCTCCAGCTCTGGCTTGGGCCTCTGCCATTAAGTGTACATTTTGTACGGTGTTTCCACCATCAAACAGAGCCTGGAGACTGAGCCTAAGATGAGGTTTGGTAAAAGCCCATAGTCAGTTCAGCCATTCAGCCTGTACCCGCCCCAAGAAACGTTGACCCGAACCAGAACAACTTTCATGGGAAGACAAAACTTCATGTAATATGTAAATCTTTTAAACAACTAGATCATTGGCAACCTTGATCCTCCACCAGCATTGCAAAGTTTGTCTTTTTATTTATTTATTTTTTTCATGACTGTCAGCTACACATTATTATGACAATTGGAAACAATTTCATTGATTTGTATTTTGAGCAAACAGAATAAGCTGTAGTCTGACTGTGTAACCCATTGAGAATCACACAATGAAGTTTTCTGCATTCTCCATAGGCCTACTTAGAGGGTCTGATTTCTCAGGACTTTTGATTTCAGGATTTTCTCAAAATCTAATAACTTGAGTCTTTAAAGTAAAGCAATCACCAAAGGTAGAAAGAAGAAGTCCACATTGTGTCCAAACCTGCAGTTGTGTATTTCTGGTGATGCACAGAGTCTTTAAACCTCCTGAATTGTAACATCTAGGAGGTTGTAGTTGTAGAATACGGGGGAACCCACGCCATCAAGCAACTTTTCAGGAATGTTCACATAATATTGTCAAATCTCATCCCTGCATAATAACAAGGCATATTCAGCTTTTCCAAAAATGAACAAAGCATACTTCATGAAAATATGAAGAACAAAAAAACAACTTCACGCATACAAGCTAAGCATTGGGAACCTACTTAAAGATGTACAATCATTCCTTGCTCTATGGTACAATGTACGTATCTTAAGAATCCTCTTAAAGGTTCCAACAGAAGAAGAGTTCTGAGTGTTAATTAGGAATAGGAGTCTATTCCAGAAAGCAGCAGCCGAATATAAAAACACATTTTTTGCATAGAGTAGAGTAGTCCAGTCTTGAAAACATTGTTGAAATTTATTGTAACTAAAAACTTGTTCAGTCCTAAGTTTGGTATGACTGAAACTCAACACAGCTTTGGCCCATATGTAACACACACATGGAATGCAAATTGGTAAATTTCATACTGTCTGGAGTGACAGCACACCCTGGTGTACAGTGTAGCTTGCTACACAGGTTGAGTGACTTTGAAATGTAACACTACTGTTGCCCTCAAGGCTGTGTGCTGATTTTGACCTTCCGACCTTATGACCTTAAGTGGCTGAATGTCGTCCTGTTGGTATTGGAAGTGTCATAAACTCAGCCACGCAGCATGGAATAATGGTACACCAATTGACCTCGTCATGTTGGTGTTTATATCAACACACATCTTGGTTCATTTGTTTTCACAATATCCAAGAAAAAGATACCAGAAATTATGTTATTTTCTAAATCATAAAACAGATCAGTAAAATAAGGTAGTACTTGTGTCCAATCAAATAATAAGGTTTTTTGAAATATTTTTTTAAAGACAATTTGGATCAGAGTTTGTTATCAACTTTTTGAGTGACTAGCAAGTGAGCGAAGCAAGTAATTTCATAAGTTCACTAGCTTTTCACTAGGAATGCTTTTCAACAGCTGGACTACCTCTGACCTGGTCTTCAGGCCTGGGGGGCCACTGGGAGAACACTGTTGACATTATAGCCATTTTCACAATTTCTAATTGTAATGTCTAATAAAGATGTAATGCAATTCTTTACAAAAAAGAGTTCTTTTTAGTTTTGTGATTTCAACATTTATCGCAACATGCAAAGCAATATGATAAGAAAGATGAAAAACTTGGGCCATAAATAAAAAAGTAAAAGTTTGAAAATATATTTTAAACAACGTCTTTCTACAGTAGCACAGTTAAAGGTGATGTAAACAAAAATTGCATTGCCAAATATTTATATGATTGTATTTGTCATACATTTTGATGTTAAACTGTTTGTTCTATGATATTAAATCTGAATTCATTATCAAGTCCAAATTTCAATCGGTGTTTGTGAGCTTGTCAATTTTAAATGAATACAAAGCAATCTCATACATTTTACTACTTTTTAGTTGTCTGCAACTGTGAAGAGAAGCAAGAATTTTCTGGTTGTAATGCAGACGGGAAACAGTGCGTGTGCGGTACCAAGATGGCGTGTCGTAACCCATTTGCCTTCAGAGACCAGAAGCGTTGCCAACGTGCGCTTTATCGTAAGTTGCCTAAATGCTATAAACTCAAGGTTGAATGGTCATTG
>CM021530.1:1814185-1837910 GCA_010994315.2 Pisaster ochraceus
TTTTTTTTTTTTTTTTTTTGCACAGGGATGACTTCATTTGCATTCACTGAAGGTGTATGTATTTACTGGTAGATGACTATTGCATGTTTATGCAGTTGGGGTACTGGCCCCTGACGACAGCGTCATGCATGGCTACTGCTGCCATGGCGGGAGTCGACTCATAAATGTGTAAACGCAACGTCAACTAGAAATGCCCACTCCACTGTATAGGACAAGGACATTGACTCCCAAAATGGCGCACCCAAGATTCTTGCAATGATGACGTCAGGAGAATTGGGTCAATGCACACAGCATCATTGGATAGGAGTATAAAAAAAACACCACTCCTATCCAAATTAACAATTGTTTGTTAAAACCCATAGCTTATTATCTTTCTATTGTAATTTATTGCTACCCTTTGTTGTTGGGTACGGTGAATATGACGTTAGAGATTTTCTGGCAATAGCAAAGGTGGGTTTTTTTTGCAGAGTATTTGTAAATGAAGGAAGTTGCGTAGACTATAGAGAATTGCATCTGCTTTCGGCTGGCTTCAAATATTTGGAAGTTAAGTAAAGTTATGGTTGTAATCTCTCACTGTTTTTTTTTTTATACCTGATGGGATTTAATTGCAGGCCTGGATTTACATGGAGGGCATGGCGTCTGTTGCCCTTGGTCTCGGTCTTGTTGCCCCTTGAAAAGTTTCCCACAGACTTAATGATTTTCTAATTAAACTGCCCTTTGTAAAATGAAGATGGCCTTGCCTCAAGCGGAAATTCCAGGTCTGTAGTGTATTGAGATTTATATTTTGAGAGCAAGGTGATTTTCGTCACAAGTCACATGTCCTCAGGAAAAAATAGTCAAACTTGTTCTGTATTTATGTCTGTCCGATTAATGGGAAAAAGAATCAGCAGGTGAGGTCAAGAGAAACATTTTGGGAGGGGTTGTTTGTTTGTTTGTTTGTTTGTTTGTTGTTCATTTGTTGTTGTTTTCAAAGTCTTTACAAATTACTTATTGTGAAAGATGTACTTTGCATGTAAATCTGTATTTTGGGGACATAAGTTTAGTTTAGGGACATAAGTTAAGTTGTTGGGGGAGTCTCCTTTTTTTCATTGGAATGTCTTGTACAAACATTGGTACATCAATGTGATATGTTTATCTTAAACTGTCAAAGAAAGTGTCAAGTTTAACTGTGCCATTACACCTGGTGGAAGTTTTAAAGAATTGTTTGACGGGAATTGCAAAATTCGATGAGAGTATGCTTCGTCTAAAACATATTCAGAGGCAGACGTTTGAAGGGTTCACAACGGTTCACGGTTCCTTTTGATAACAACATGAGGAAACTTTTATGATCTTGCTGCAAAGGAAGATCACAATTTTTAAAGGGATCATTGTAAAGTATTTTCATCCAATCTAGTGACATCTCATATATTTAAATGATTTAAATGCAGATCAAATGTTAGTTTAAAATGTAGCCTGCGAAAAGGCTGCGATTAACCCTAATTGTCTCGTTGAAATAGGTGGAAAGATTGATATGATCAAAAACTGACTACATGTACGTACAACTGACAAAACCAATGTAACTTTAAACAATTGAAAACACACTTTTATTGTTCTGATACTTTGCACAATTTCCCAATCATTTGTTAAAACTTAACAAAGTAAACAAAACACAATCAATCTAAAATACACCTGGACACAAAAAAAGAGGAGAGAACAAAGAAGGTAGGGGATCGGGTTAGCTCGGTTTTTCTTTCTTTGCCTTTTACCTCTGTGGACCCCCAGTTCGAATTCCACATCGGACCGGAGCCCTGCATGTGGATTGGGTTTTCAGTCCCTACCTGACTGCGTGAGTTTTCCCCATTGGGGTTTTCTTCCCACATCTAAAAACATTTTTTCTTGATTCTTATTCATCCAGTTATTGGCGTTAATTGTGCAGCTGGATGCCTAATAAATAGTGTTTATGGAAGGGTGTCAGACATTAAGTTATTTTGGTTTTGTTTGCTCTGTGTCATTTCATGTTTTCAGATTATTTTGCAATCAAAGGTCTTGTCACTACAGTAGTGTTTTTCCTTGCAAACAAACACCTATATATCTTTAAAAATAAATGTGTGGACAAATGCTTGAACATAGCAGTTAATTGATAAAGATTTGTAAAGCAAAGTGCATGTGGACTTATTCACTTAAAATGTTTATTTAAAAAGAACTAATTAACAAAAGAAATATGTAATGTGCTCCCCTCAAGGCTGGCGAACCCCAAAGGAAAAAAACAGATGTAAAGTCATAAAAAGTAAGGTATAATGTATAATTTAAATGTGTACAACACTGGAGGATTTTTAGCAAGTTGTCATAAAATGTCGGATGAGAGGAATTGTGATTCGGTTTTTGAAACTTGCCTTATTTCTGCTGACTCTGCCTGTCTGTCTGGGCTCATGTCAGGGATGAGATTTCATGTCTGTGTAAATTCCTGAAAATGGCTTGCATCCCTGCCTCCCCCCACCCCTCTTATTTTAGACCCTGAACCTCTCAGAAGTTACAGTCCGGGGTGGTTTACAGACTGCAGAACCAGAAATGCAGAACCATGAGTTTTGACTTGAAGTAGACTATTTGTGTCTCCCATTGAGGATTACTTTACTTCTTCCAAGAAAGTTTCAAGGAGATTGTGAGAAAAACCTGAAATTAGGGGAAAAATCCTGAGAAATCACAGACTGTCATGTCAAACTTTAGACCTCCAATCCCCCACCCCACCCCACCCCCCTAGCCTCAAATCAAAGATGGAGAAGCCAGTGATAGTGTGTATGCACACCACAAAGACAATGCTCGAATTAAACAACTTTGGTTATAGCTGTGACTATTGCTGCTGGGTGTAAATACAACCTTGAAGAATAGGACAGTGATGTGGTTATGGTCACCAACGAAGCCATTCAGAAAAATGCTTATTACCCCAGATGTGCAACTACATGCACTCTGATCAGGGCCCAATTTCATAGAGCTGCTAAAACAGAAAAAGTAGCTAAGCATCATAACAAAATCATGCTTACCAGAATAAGGTTACCAGCCAAGATACCATTGACATGCACCATTTCTGACTGATATCTTGCTAGTTTTGCTAAACACACAACTTGTAAGCAGCTCTATGAAGTTGGGCCCAGATGTCAACAACTTGTCCTCGTTTTAACTTCAGCAAGCTCCCATTAGACTTAAAGTTATTGTTTCTCCAGTTTATATAACAACTCTCCTTTAACTCCAGCAAGCTCCCATTAGACTTAAAGTTATTTTTCTCCAGTTGATATAACAACTTCAAAATTAGTGCAAGTCCAAAGTGGCGGCTGCGGCTGCAGCTAGGAATGTTGCTAAGGTTGTTGTTAGGGACGTCCTCTATTTCAACACACGACGATGCGGTTATCCAGCCGTAGCCGTAACCGGCGATTTGGACACGGCCTAACTTAGAAGAAAAAAAGGGGAAAAACCTAACTGTCCCATCACATGATTATAGCGCCCTCAATATTGGATTTTAGTTTTTATGGCTTCGATTGCGGCTTCGGCTCGAACACACAGTACCTCTGCATCAGTGACCAACCGCGGTATAAACTAGTATAACTAGACCTAATGACGACAGTGTTTTAACATACATTATTTTTTGCTGAAGTCAAAAGTCACAGAAATGTGTGAGTCCAATTTGACCTACTCAGCCAACAACACTGAATGGTATGGCGGCACCTCCCTCTTACGAGCGCATGCACACATGTGACTATTGTGAGCCTGTTCGTAGGTAGAGGTTTCGTGCATGTCGAAGTTGGTTACACCTCTATTTCCTTCCTCAATGACTTCAACCTTAGTGTATTTTCCTTATCCTAACCCAAACCCTAACGAATATAGTCACAGGGCTTTTTCGGAACATAGGGGTGTCGGGAATATAGAGCACTCACCGTCGAAGTGTCTGTTAAGAAATGTGTTCCTCCCGGCTAGTCTGGGTGGCCACCGAAGCAACACGTGTGGAAATCTTCAATTAAAATACCACCGAAATGGGATCGGAAAGAAAAATAAACAGTGTCTGGACAGTATACTGCCACTTATAAGTGCAGCATTGTGTTTGGGAGAAAGTGACACCCAAACCATTTAGGGGACCTTTTATAATCTCGCGATATACCTATAAACTTCACAATCCAAGTCATTGTATACGTAGAATTGACAACCTTGGAGATAACGAAGACTATGGAAAGTGCATATAAAGACACATTTCGCAAAACCATCTGCCAGGAGTCCTACATTTCCCTCATGCATTTGCTCTCCCTTTTCTCTCGCTTTTATTAACCACAGGCCTAGGCCTACATTGTACATAGATCCTTTTAATTTCAATTGCAGCATTTGAGTGATAACTGTTTTCTACTTCCGTGGTTACGGCTTGATCTTGCACATCGGATTTTGAAAACTTGAACTTTCAAAAGTAGCCTTTACTCATAAAGATCATGCATGGCATCATGCAGTATCAGGGTCAGATTTCATAGAGCTGCTTAAGCACATAATAGTAGCTAAGCACAAACAAATTATGCTTACCAGAATACGGGTACCATCCAATGTACCATACCACGTGTACAATCTGTGACTGGTGTCCTGCTTATTTTTTTTTCAATCTTTCTGCTCATGCAGCTCTATGAAATTAGACCCTGGGGTTTGAGTGGTAGGGTAAGGGGAACCAGCTTACCCCCATGCAGCCACACAGGTAGAAATGCAAAGCAAAATCGTTAAAATTCAGATGAGAAATAGATGTAGAACCAGGTAGAACAAAGTTCGTGTGTGTGCGGCAATGGTCAGCTTAAGCTATCAGCTTTTTGAGGTAATGCTATTATGAGAAGTCCCTCTTAAGAAGACATCGGTCCCACTTCTCTTACCCCTCCCCCTCGTCCCCCTCCCCATCTACTTCCCAGCCCTGTAGAAAGATAGCATGACATCCAGTTCTTTCAGAACAAAACAAACAGAGTTCTTATTTTAATCATTTTAATCAAAATCATCAATTCAACTCATTGATATACAGTCATACAGCAACGATGTAATAATACAGTGTTTAATAAAGGGTGTTTACCGCAAACACATACTTTGCCCAAATTGTGGGTTTGTGGTCTGGATCATTGTAAGTAAGTGTTCCAGAAGATAACAGCCGTTAAACGGCGGTTATTCCCGCGGGGCCATCCGGTCTCAGCCCTATCTGTCCATCACCCCACCCGTTGGTCATCATCCCATAAACCCCCAAAGATGACCAGAGAATCTTCACCCGGTCTAGTCTCGGTCTTGGGTCATCATTTAATTACATGATTTATTTGTCGAAGCCCAACACTCGGAATGGAATGTAACATTCTGGAATAACTTCCGCTTGCTTGGTGGGCTGGAAGCACCCTGCAGTAAAACGTGTCTGTGATCGCGTCGTTAACCATGGAGTAACCATTACTCACGAGGTTTATACCCCCTTCAGGAAATCGTCAACCATTGTTACGCAATTCTCCATTGCTAAGTATGCCCCCCCCCCCCTCCCATGAGATGACATCATGGACATCATGATGAAGTAGCGACAGAATAGACATGAAGCAGATTGGAGGAAAATATTATCTTTGGTTTGTTATTGTTTATTATAGGTCCGGTATGAAACCAAGTAGGAGTAGGGCCTATGCCCCGTAAATGAACTGTAGCTCGAAAACCTTAGGGAAACACTTGCTAGTGAACCAGAAACACCGGGGTTAACCCCTACTCCTCCACGAAAGTATTATATGGGTTCTTTTACGTGCATAACCAATCCTGCTACACGAGACTTGAGTCCCATCCGAATGGAAAAGCAATCATGGTAAAGTATCTTGCTCAATGACACAAGTGCTACGACCGGGACTCGAACCTACACTCGAGCATGAGTCCCGGCCCCATGCTTAACCGCTCGGCCACGGTCATAAATTGCTTAAAATCATTAGTTTGCGAAGCAGAACTTCGCAGGAACTCCAGTCACACAAGGGTGTAAACTTCTTGGCACGATAGTTGTTTGTTCCTACGGGTCACTATTATGTCGATTTGACGGTATGCCCAAGTCAGTCATTCATTAAAAAAAAATGTAATAACATACTAACCGACAACTGACACCAAAACTCACACCAATAAAATTTGTATAATAAAGACATTTGATTTGTGACTTTAGGCCTATAGATTCCAGCTCTTTTCAGTTTTAGCCGATGATGTCATATCTAATTCGGGTCCATTTACGAAAGGGCGTGTCGCAGCATTGTGGTCGCTGCGGTGTATAGGTTATCAGTTACTCATTATCACCCATCATCCTTATGGGTTAAGGGCATTCCAATGTTTTGCATCCATCAAAAGTGCCTCTCCCATTCGTGAATTTAGTGTCCCATCACAGCTCTATCCGGAACTATTTTTTAACCAATTTCTCCCATCAGAAAAATTATGTTTTAATAATGTTGCAGTAAATAGTTCAATAATCGGATAATCATCAATCACGCATGGTGGAACGAACTTTGCGTGGACTGGTTTGTTTATTTATTTAGGGTAGGCCTGTCGCTTATTTCGTCAGTAGGTTATTCGTCTGGTGCATAATGAATCTCTTCTTGACTCAAGTCTCAAGTGGCTTTAACAAAATGGGTCATAATCACCGATCTTGATTTTGTCCCCCCCCCCACACACACACAGATGAGTCAAACGGTAACATTCATGATACTTGGTGGTGAACTACTGCAGTGGGTAAAGTTGTGAATGAGGTGACCGGGGGGCGAAATTGTTTTTTTCCCAAACGACATGGCAATGATGTCCCATACGAACAGATAGGAATTATAGCGGTGTCTACGATGCGTGTACTGTGTATGTATGTCGTTTGGGGAAAAAAAATTCGCGACCGGGGGGGGGGGGGGTAGGTGGTAGGATGGGGCCAGTAGTTAGGTCAAACCAGGAGTCTATGTCATGAAATATTTACTGAATCACCCAGTGTCTCCTGTATTGCTGTATCAAAACTAACTGAGTGAACGTTGTAGAGTTCCAAAACTCAGAGGGCAGTGACGTGGGGTGCCCCCCCCCCGCTTAGACCCCCTCAATTTACCCCTGTAAATGATATCACAAAAATGAACAAGTAAATAGTTCTATACATTAAACAGCCCCCAAAAAAGCAACAACAAAATCGAAAAAAAAACCCCCAAAACAAACAAAATCACCCAAAAACACAACCAAACATAAATAAATAAATAAAATAACTAAAAACAAATAAATAATAAATGAAAAATTAAATACAACATATATTAATTATAATTAATAAACTAATGCCTTTAATATACGGCGAACTTTGTCGTTGCTAATTACAAAACGTTTATCTTCAGCAGTTATCTTTAATTACATGATTATAACTTAACCAGACGGATTAGCAATAATCCTAACCCGAGGCCTCCACTAGATAACGCGTTTCTAGTGAAGGGCGCCCTCAGTACCTATTCACCCCGATTAAAAGATTATGGCCGTTTTTATCGAAGGCTGCTGTATCATGGAGGTAGGTATTAAACAAATTTAGTTCCTACCTCCATGGTTGATCGACTGTCCAAGGCTACATGAATACATCACGTGCAATACCTACCATTGGGGTAAAAACCACGTCAAGGTCGTCGTCAAAGTGAATGGTCTTAACATGGAATAACAAGTTTATTCAAACTCTCAGTTATTGAGTCTGCATCAACTTAATGCAGTCAGTGCTCCGTTTTATACCTTTTCTTCCTCCTCCATGATCGTACGAAAATTATATCAGTGCCGCACAAAAAGTATCAATTTGCATTCATGAAAGTTTTGTTTGTTGTTGCAAAGCATATACTGTTTTTATTAGGCTTATATCAGGAGCGAACCTTTATTTTAGTAGTATGATTTAGCAATGGTTTGCAAAAAAATAAATGTTTAGATTCGTTGTGGCACTATGAGCTCTCGTACCGTCTATCAGAGAAATTGACACCCCGACCAAGTCATTAGCAACTTAAGTACAACCGTAGTAACAATAACCAATTCAGCCATGATTTAAGCGTGTACACCCCAATGCTCAAGATCATAGAGCAAGGATGCTCTAAAAATATAGATAAATAAGATTAATAGATAAATAGATTAACTTCCTTAAGGGCATCTAACGTGGTAAATTTAAGATAACTTTGAAGTAAATTTAGAAAAAATGACTAGAGTGGGACTTGAACCTGCGAATCTCCGGATTAGTGCCGGCTCTCTATCAACTGAGCTATCTAGCCCTATGTTGGCGCTTTCCTTATTCACCAATATCTTTGTTCGGGACGTTAGTCCATCTCTTGCAAATTTGTCCTTGTTCAACTCAAAATTTAAGAAATTAATTATAGACATATTATTTATCATTAAGAAAAAAATATGAAAATATAAACCTCAACTCAGAACCATGGTAGAGCACCGGTTTAATAGGCCCTACCTACTTTGCATTCTGGGCCAACTCAAGTTTGCAGCAAAAAAAAATAAGTTGATTGTCAATTACATCATTGCAACTCTTTTGTCGATAAAAGAAACATATTGCAAGCCTCTCCCTAAAACAGAAAACATGAGGAAAAAAAAGCCAGAATCGTTTCGTTTCGAGACTAAATCTGAGATTCAAGAGCGTGCGTAGCCACGTGCCAGCTCGGTGCTTTTTGTGTACCGTTGGCTTCACGACTTCATGTTACATGTTAGAACATGAAAAAAAAGAAAACCCAAAGTCGACTCTTGCATTTCCGGTTTGGTGATTAAACGCCGCAGCGATTGGTCGTCAACGGGAGTAATCAATATGAATTATTCATGATCATTTTGATCATTATTAATCCGCACCACGATCGCTCAGACTCGGGCAAATGCACGAAATTGAGTCTTAACAAGACAAATAATTCCTCTCAAATTAGAAAAATGATAAAATAATGTTTTTCATGTGAAATATTGGACAGGGTACTTAGTTCATTAACATTTATGAACATGAACATTTCCTTTTTTGTCTATTTTATTGTGGGCGGATTGATAAAGTAGTACCAATTGTATCAGCTGTTCCACACATGCACAGTTCTACTCAGGGCTATATGCATGCAGTGATCTCACCGCTGCGCTGCAGCCTGATCCTCTGCTCTGAAAATTGTGTCACTATTGATGCTTGTGTGCGAAGTTGAGTCTCGGGCAGGACGAGTAACGTTTGAGAACGATTTTCAATTTTGGATATTTAATGTGTTCTTGGACATTATATCTGCAAAGGAATACACTTGAATGATGCCAGAGACAGTGAGGTAGAGGTACGTATAGTTCTTATTGACTGTTGAAATTGTAATACATTTATTTACGAAAATATTAGGAGTGTCTTGGGTGCGTGTCGGAAACGGGGATGTGGTTTTGACGGGGCGATCGCGTTGCTCGTGCCATACCGGGCGATGTGTGTTTTGGTCGGTAGGCATGCAAGCATGCATGCCGTGGAGTCGGTTCTGGCTCAGTAGACAATTATCAGACAGCCATTGCAAGGTTTAGCATTACCTTTTTACACGTATTCATTTAAACCAGATGTTATATCTATTATGTCATGTTCAACATTACAGTATGTAGATTCGTATTTGTAAACCCGTTTAATTTTGAAATGTTTGTTTAAAGTTGAAGTTTTGTAATTTGTTTCTTTGCAAATTCTGAGGCCTGTAAAAGTTGTTTTGCTATTTCATCACTGTAAAGTAACAACAGTTTTTGTATCCACGTGCGCGGTGCTTCGCCCGTAAAAATGAATGTACATGTATATGCTGTAATGGACAAGTAAAATGCCGAATTCGATCACTACTTTTTAACTTACTTGCATTATCAATTCCAAAAATATCAACAATAACAAAATCGGTTTCGTACCAAAATACGATTGTTGTTTAGACCCAGTATTACTGTACTGGGGCGCTGTACTCCTTTAAAACAAATTTTGACATCTGACTGAAGATGTCAATTTTTTTTAATGAGTACAGCGTCCCAGTTACTTGGTCTAAACAATTGTCATATTTTGATAAATATTAACAAAAAAAAATGTTCTTCATGTAAACCTGGAAAAGTGGTTGTCGGATTCAGGATCTTTCCCACTGATAAAAACACCATCCATGCAATAAGCAAAAATTAAACGCACAAAAGTTTGTAAAGCTTTGTGAAATCATTGTTACATAATGTGTGACTTGTAATAACCTGCAAAAATAAAAATATAATAAAATGAAACACCTCAAACATCAACTGAAATTTATTTTCTAACAATATAGGCCTCTCCTATTGACTACTTGCATGATGAGCAGAGCACTTTCTGATACGCATTTATTCTGTCCGTCAGTTTGGGGGTCGAAATGTATTCAAAGGAATGGACTCCTAAAATGGTGGAAATGGTAGACGTGCATTGTGCGGGGGTGCGTTCGGTGTTTTGCAAGGGGGTCAATACCTTAGTTTGCTTACTGCAGAAGGCTGTCAGGCTGCCTATAATTTGTAAAGAAGTTTTGTTCAGAATATTTGTGTGAATTATAATGAATCACATTTTTTTTTATAGCTGAAACCGCTATGATCAGCTATGATCCCAAATTTTCTGTTCTTCTTCATTCCTGGTATTTAGATCTTTACTTGACAAAAATTTAAAGCTTGACCAAGACCCTCATCAAACCTCTTAGTTACATGTATATTTCTTAGTGGTGTGGAGTTTTGGATGAAAATTACCAAAATAAGTAATGTGCCTACTGACTGCTCAGAGAGTTTTTGTTGCTTCTGTTTTTGTTGTTTCAAGTACAAAGTCGCATTATAAACTACCAATTGTGCACAGGGCTCGAATTTGGGGTAAAATTCTACAAGACCGCAGGGCTTGTTGCTAAAAATGTTTACTGGACCAGAATTTATTCCACAAGACCAGAATCTTCATGAGAAAGAGCTTTCTACACAGTTTGACATGTAAATTGTTTTTATTTGAACAAGCACTAAGACTAAGAGAAGATTTACAATGTATCATTATTTTGTCTTGATACTGAACAGCATTGTACCAGACTAGAGGTCAACATTTGAACACCATTTCTTTCTGTTAAAGATATTACATAGTGGCTATTATTCAATTATAAAACACAAGACAGCCGGACTTGTTAGGTCATGAGTTTACTGGCCCGAGGCTAAAATCACTGGCCTCGGGCCATCGGTCCAGTGTCAAATTCGAGCCCTGGTGTGGTTAGATACAATTTGTGAAATAAAAACCGAAGGACTGACAATTTTGATGTGTGTGCTCAATACATTTTTCCTGAACCAATGTACAATTTACACATCTAAGAAAAATTTAAACCATAGGATTAATACAGTACGCCAGGGTTGGGCCGTATGAATGGAAGCTGAACCATCCTTGAAAGAAAAATAAACTACAAAGGCCTCTCAGTTACCCTGGAACCTTATAAATTTAGCTTCCCAACACAATTCTATCAGTGTGTACAGCCAATGCTAACTAACTTAACCAGCCTCCCAAATGTTTCCGTTGCACTGGACCGTAAAAAAGACTAGCGTTCTCCAAACATTCCTATGCCTCTCTGCAGGAGAGATATTCAATACTCTACTATTGAATGGAAAAGCACTAATGAAGTTTTGAGGTATTCGCTTGAATAGAAATCCGTAAGCTAGGGCAATATAAATTCAATTTGTTTGGGAAGCTGCCGATGGAAGGAACTAATTCTTCTCTGGATTATATAAATATAAAGGTTCAGAATCTACAATTATGGTTCCCATCAGCTTGCATTTTTATTTGTATAAAAAGAAAAAGTACACATGTAAGTTAAATTTTGTTCTGATTAAATAGATGTTTTGTAAGCAAGGAAACGGTGACGGAATAAAATCCTGGCCTACGTATATAATTTGTTTTCTTACCAGAGAAGTGGGATTCTTCACAAGATTATTATTTTGGTCTTTCTTTTTCTCCTTGAAAAGCGCCTTGCATCCTTTGGTAATCTGGCGCTATATAAATCCAGTTACTTATTGTTATTGTTATTATTATTATTATGATTTTTAGGGGGGCATAATTGCCTTGAATTTTTCCAGGCAGTTGTGGTAAAGTTTAATTTTGATTGGATTCCAATTTTGATAAATGTCAAACATTGAGAAAACATGTCTCCCATTGTGAAGTTGCAAAAACACACACAAAATTTGAAAGTGTTGGACTGTGATACTCAACAATTTATAATTAAGGGAAATGAAATTGGAATGCCAGCAGGCCAGCATGGACTTATTACATCAGTGGGCCACATTGGCTGTCTGAGGCCAGGGTTTACCAGGCTGCCTGCTATGCAGCTACTACCATCAGCTACCTTCAGTCCACTGGTGCCTGACTGCTAGGCATACTGTGAACACTCATAATGATGCAATAAAGTATGACCATTCAAGTTGCAGACGTTCTGCTGCAAACTTTTTTTGTGGCATTATGCACTTTCAAACATTTGTTCCTAATTAATGTACAATTTTCAGGCAACTCAAACAGATTCTAATGGGGAAGTCATTTGTACATGTATTTTATAATTTAAAAAGATAAGCTATTACTTTAAGATAATTGAATTTCTTTAATATTTTGTGTCAGTTGATGGAAAGCTTTCTGCATTAGTTTTTAAGCTAATGCCGTAAAAATTTATGCCAACCTTTTTAGTAATTTACAATAATTGTAAACAAAAAAAACATACACGTATGTAGGAAGCCAACAAGAATTATAATACACGTTCGCACTTTTCCCTAGTTGTTTACTGAATTTTCCACTTTCAAATACTTTTTGAAAATCCACTTAACAGTAAATCCAACTTTGTTGAGACTTGATAACAATTGTTATTACAATTTAATAGCATTGGTCAACAGTCCACTTTGTAGTGGTAACCCAACCTGAGGCAAGGCACCGGTCATTGTCGCTTAAATATTGATCATCAGTAGTAAACAAGATCAGATCTGCACCACTGGCCGCGCTAATCCCCCTGTTTTCCTCACTGCTGCTTTTAGAGCCTATCCGATCAATACGATGATTAAACCCCAAAACATCCACAGTAGCCAAATTTCAAAAGAGGCATCTTGAAGGAATTTGCATGGGTTTTCTTTTGCCGTTGGGGCGCTGTATGCTGTAGGAAGTTGATGCTGTGTCTACCACCAGGAGGTGGCATTCCCGAATCCTGTTCAATCACGTTTCTGCGTGCTCTTCCTTACTACTGTACCAAGTAGTTTTTTTATTGTGCTCCTGGATACGTTTGTCAAAAGAACTATTCCTCAAGCTTTGTGGAAGTTTTACTATGTCACATGTGGTTTTTGACCTTTAAACTTGAGAGGTTCATGTAGATTTACTAGAATCAAAAGCCATGTCATATTTAAATGGCAGACAAACATTGTCCTTGGATAAATTCGATGGACAAGAGTATTGTTATTTACAGTTTGTCTCATCCCTCCAAAAAATAAATAAAATAGTTAATTAGCATATTTAAAAAAAAATGTAACAAAATACACATGTACAAAAGTAAAGAAATTAAAGGAAGAAGAAGGAAATAGTGGAAACTACAGTTTATATTGGCTAACTTGTTTGGACAACTACAATTACTGTGTTAAAAAAAAAAAAACTCTGCATTTTGTTAGTTTTTTAAAAGTTGTCTGGTTACTCCATAGCATGTTTTCATCTTGAATGTTCTGAAAAATCATGGAGCAATAAACTGAATGCTCCATGGAAAAATGCAGTTGTGGTAAACTGGTTGGAAAGGGGAAACCCAGAGGAAATACAGAGGTTATTAATTACTTCCCCCACTGCTCAACATTCTGTGAAGTGTCTTGTTGAATACTTGACTAACAATTGTCAGCACCAGCCTAGCCTGAAGGCTGGGTCTCACTTGTTGGGTTGCTGGGGCCAGCTGATTGCCTGGAGCGACCAAGCCCCCTCAACTCATCAAACTGCTACTGTGGTCTGGTTTGAGGTTTGAAGTTACCATTTGTGCTTGTTAGAGGGGAGGTGTTGTAAAAGCAACATTTGTTCAATTGATAGCTGGAAGGGCTTTAGCTCTGGAAGTGAAATTTAGGGTTTGGGGTGACCCTTTGTGCAAATGAAGTAGGAACACTTAGAACATCCATGCAGGTGCCAAACTGTGTGGTCAGTTTGGTTCATGATCTGGTTTATGATTTATGCACAGTTGTTCATTACATAATTTTTGGATCCATTTTATGGTAAAACTTAATGGTAAGGCTCATGCTTCAAATAAAAATAACTTTTAGTTTTTTCCCTTCCTTTTTATGTCGTTTCAGGTTTCATTTTATGGTGTAAAGTTCACCAGTGTAGCCATGGCAATAAAAATGGCGCACGCTCATCCAGCCGTTTTGCTGGTCTTTGTCTTCTTCTTTGCCATCGTACGGACTACCAATGCGCAGGAGGCAACGTCCCATCAGAACTTTCAGTTCACAAAACCTGTATACGATGGCAGCATTCCTGAAAATGCTCCAGTCAGGACATACGTCATTACAGAACCAAAGACAGGCATCTACGTTCCCCTTGATTCTGCCATTACTGGTGTGAAGTACACCATTGAAAGTGAGAACAGGCTCTTCAGGGCGGCAGATGAAAGAGTTGGCGACTTTTATTTTCTCAGAATTCGCACTGTCCCATGTAGGAGCAAAGATGATTCCTGCTCAAGCGTTATCAACAGGGAGCAGAAAGCAGAATATCGACTGCAGGTGAAAGCTACTGGTCGCATGCCTGGCCAAACTTCACTAATTGCTTACACTGATATGGTCGTTACAGTTACTGATGTCAATGACCAACGGCCGTTATTTTCGGAGTCCGAATATTCAGCTGATGTTGCTGAGGATACCCCAATACAGACCAGCATTATCACAGTGGAAGCCACTGATGCAGATTCGGGAACAAATGGCGAGGTGTACTACAGCTTCAAGAAGCCGACGGACCAGTTTGCCATTCATCCAACAAGTGGGGTGGTGACTCTCACAAGACAACTTGATTACAAGGTTGTGCAGCAGTATCGTCTTGTCATCATTGCCAGGGATAGAGGGATGATGCCCTACAACATGGCCCCTCCCTTTCAGACAACCTTGAGGATACAAGTTGAAGAGGTTAACAAGCATGCACCCCTGATGACCATTCAGACGCAGTCACAGCTGTCTATAAACAGTGATGTTGGCACCATTTTTGCCAGCATCACTGTCAGCGATGATGACGATGGAAGCAATGGGCGAGTGAACGATGTCCGCATAGTTGAGGGAGATCCAGATAGTTATTTTGCAGTCGCTAACGAAGGAGGCAGCTTTCACATCAAGACACAAGGTCTCTTTAAGCACACTTCTCCCGCTGATTTCAATCTGACAGTCGTAGCATCTGACCAAGGAAGCCCGCCAAAGACAACTACACAGATAGTCCCAGTTGAGATATCAGGATCCTACAGTCATGCTATGTTCTTCCGGAGTCCACTGATGAACACCTCTGTCTCTGAACTTGTGCCAATCAACACCCCACTCATAAGTGTAACTCCTGAAAAGATGGACCAGAGCATAGCAGTGAGCTATGTCCTCGCTGACAGCAAGTCTCCTGTTTTCATTATCAATGAGCACACAGGGTTCATTACATTGAATCAGGAGCTGGATCGGGAAACCAAGAGTGTGTACAACATTACAGTTTATGCTAACGTACAGGAGAGCCAAGCTGTTGCGTATGTGGTGGTGTATGTGCTGGATGCCAATGATAATACTCCATTGTTTGACCAGGACATGTATGAAGTTGAACTCCAGGAAAATATGCCCATCAACTACCCAGTTATGCAAATAACTGCTCGTGATGCAGATATAGGGGAAAATGGCTTCATTTCCTACAGTTTAGCCAACATGAATCCAGTTCCGTTTATGATTGATCACATGACGGGTTTCATCAACACGAGTAAGATTTTGGATTTTGAGACGATGAGGCGAGAATACAGACTGCGCATCAGGGCATCAGATTGGGGGTTTCCGTTTCGCCGTGAATCTGAAGTCCTTGTGACCATTCATCTCAAAAATATCAATGATAACCGACCTCAGTTTGAGAAGATAGACTGTGTTGGGACAATATCTCGCACCCTGGGTGCTGGGCAATTTATTGATGTGATTTCTACCATTGATTTTGATGGAGATGGGAGAGTTTTGAGCATTGTTTCAGGCAACACTGGTGAACTGTTCGCACTGCACCCCTCGTCTGGTAACTTGACCCTTAGGAGGCGTATCGAAGACACAGATGGACAGTTTTATAGTCTTCGTATTAAGGCTAGTGATGGCGAGGGTTCTAATAGTTACATGTTTACCAACATCAGCATCAACAACAATCGCAATGTCAAGTCTGGCGGACACATGAGAGATTCCAAGGTGCGATGTAAGTCAACAACCGCTCTGGAAGACATCAAAGACCTTCTCCGTCGCAAGATAGAGGACGAACGCCTGTCTGAGCCGATGCCAGATGTTGACTTCTCTGAGCTGTACAACGCCAACCACCACCAGCCTCAGTTTGATGTGGATTTCCCATCAATTGTCTCCGTCCAGGAAGATGCGGCAGTTGGAAGTGAAGTTGTTCAGGTGTTGGCATCAGACAGCGATCCAGGATTCAACGGTAAAATTATATATGCCATCTCTGCTGGGAATACTGGTTCTCATTTTAGAATTCATTATGAGACTGGTTTGTTGGAAGTTCTGAGACCGCTGGACCGGGAGCAGCATTCAAGCTATGAACTAACAATCAAAGTCTCTGACCAAGGGCAGCCAAGGAATACAGAGAAACATCACATTACTATAAATGTTGAGGATGTTAATGATAATGCCCCAGAGTTTGATCAGATGGAATACGACGCCGATCTCTCAGAGGACACAGAAACTGGCAGAGTGTTCCTTGCTGTTCATGCTAGCGATCGGGACATTGGCCGCAACATGGACGTTCGTTACAGCATTGTGAGTGACTCCCCAAATTTCGCCATCAACAGCGGGACTGGTGAGCTGCGTGTTACCAAACCGCTTGATCGCGAAACGACTGCCGTCCACGACATCAGGGTCCAGGCCAGCGACATGTCTCCTGATAACCCATTGTTTAGCATAGCAGTGGTGCGGGTGTCCGTTCAGGACATCAATGACAATCCTCCGCAGTGTATGCGCCAGATCTACAGTGTCAATATGCGAGAAGACCTTCCCATCGGCACAGTCCTAATGACTGTTCAGGGTGTTGACCCGGACTTTGGGCCAAATGGTCTGGTCACCTTTAGTGTTGAAGACGATGTTGCCAGCATATTTAGCATCGACAGAGACTATGGAACGATGCGTCTGATCTCGGACCTAAACTTTGAATCTAAACAGACGTACGATATCTTGATCCATCTTCAGGATCAAGGCTCTCCGGCCAACAGTTCTCAGTGTCACGTCTTCGTTCAGGTTATCGACGTCAACGAAAACAGACACGTCCCGGCCTTTGAGAACTTCTACGCAAAGGGATCTGTACTGGAGAATGCAACCATCGGATCCTCTGTTATGACTCTGACCACAGCGGACTTTGATACTGGCATGGATGGATTTGTGACTTACTCAATCCGGGATGGCAGTGGACTTGGATGGTTTACTATTGATGACAGAGGTGAGTGAAATTTTCTTTTTAAAATTGTTTTTAATGCAAGTTCAAATTTTAGGGAACTTGCTCCAACAGTGTATTGACCCTCCAACCCCCCCCCCCCAAATCCTTGTACCGCAAGAACTTTCGCATGTCATACTTTTAAAACAAGTAAAGAAACTTGTGATTCTCTATAAATGTCAAAACTAAATCATAACATTCACACAAAATTTGGTCACATTAATCCATTTCAAATCTGCTGTTGCCAGCAGATTCAGTTTAAGGTAGGCATTTTTAGAGTACTGTTTGTAGAACTTGTATGCAAGCACATCAATTACTTGGTAGGACATGTCACCACAAAAGATAGGTTTCTCCTTTACACTTCATCATGTGTCATCCTCTGTCCCATCACAAGAAACTTGATCCCAAGAACTCCCTACAGACATTGTCTTGCATCCATTCAACACATCCACACAGTACGTTGGATCTATTTCATGCACCATATCGGACCTAATAAACACTACCGATGTAAGCCAATATCTCGCAAGGGATGCCCAAGCCTTTTCATGCATGGACTGTTTTCATTTGTCATTTATTGACTTGGAAATTGTCCCAGTGGATTCGATTGCAGTTTGATGTAGGCGCAGCTTGACACCTTACACTGTTTGCAGAGAAAATTTAGTGTTCTTTTGCAGAAAGGTTTCTGAAGTTTTTTGTAATGGTGATAGTCAGTAATTGTCATGTATACATGTAGCTTACAATATTATTTTAACTTAAAATTCAAGTTTAAAAAGCTCTGTCAGAATGGAAATGGTCTCAAGTTACATACATGATATAAAATATCTGCATTTAGAACAGTAGCTGTACATACGTAAATAAGATATGTGGGAATACAAAGCAAATAATTCATTTTTGGTTGAACAAAGAAAAATCGACTAGAGCAGGATTTGAACCTGTGCTCCGGATTAATGTGCTCTACCGACTGAGCTAGCCTAATGTTGTCGGTCTCCCTATTTTGTCAAGGTGTCTTTGTTCAGGGGTGTCAGTCAGAAGCCATTCAACCTGTATTACTGTTGTATAGCCAGGGATCACACCAAGGTTTACGATACAACCTGGGAAGCGGCAGCCAGAGGGATGACCTTATTGTATAGGACTTTTTAATTCTAAGGGGCCGTTCAGGATAGTCAGTATTAAACATTTTCAATTTTTTTTCTCGAAATTGTTTGCGGGTGGGTCACAAGAAATAACTGAAAACTGAAATTCAGTTAAAAAAAAAGAAGTAGTATGAAAATTAACAAACGAAAAAGAATACGAAAAAGTAACCCGCTGGCCAAGATCGGCAATTTAATTCTACTACAAAGTTGTTTGTTTAAGCCAGAAAAAAACATTAAAAACTACTGATTTTGGAAGCCTTTGGTCTAAAATATCTTGTTATTTGAAGGATTACTTTGTTCTCCAGTGTAAAGATTATATTATGAAGCTATTTAATACTTAAAAATCGAAATTTTGGGTGGTTGGTCGGGTGGTTCAAAAAAAAAATAAAAAATAAATAAATAAATAAAAATAATATATATATAAAAAATCGAAATTTTAAAACCTTAACTATTCTGAATGGCCCCTGATATCAAGTAGAAGGCCTAAACCACAAGGGAAACTGACTGGACAAATTTTAATTTGGCATAAAAAATATAATACATTGGGAATCTTCCCCTTCTTTTTGAATAATAAAATCAGCCACCAATGTACATTTTTCATTAGGACACTTAATACTGTTTAAACTGTTTATCAGTCCGTGCTAGTGTTGCCAATTTGTTGAAGGTTCGAGAGGTTAACGACCAACTTTCAGTGTATTCAAAGCACATCAGGCTGCCATTGATTGCTTTTCTTGATTAAAATGTTGGCTAGTAGTACATTCAGGGTGTGCTACCTGAAGTCATTGGAGCGAATGTAGATTCGAGAATCCACAGGAGCCCTAGATTGCCTCACAATGGTGACTCACCTCAGTCAGTCCCCTCTGAACTGCTGCCGATTTATACAAACCTCTCAAATAGTGCAATTGATTTGAATATGAATGCCAGCGCTTGAGCATGGAGTGGTCTTGGTGGGGCAGCAACATCGCATGCTCTGGGCATCACATTACTCGGCGGACACACTTCATAGTCTACTGGGTGCGTTTGGGGATAATCAAATTCGGGAATAATCAGGTCTTTTTAAAGTGTTGTGTTACTGTCCCGAATCCCCATGGGACATTTACAGGTGTGGATGCATAATGAGACTGGTTGGTAGGAAGTGTCTCATATAAGAATGTGTTAAAGTGTGACAGATGGGCGGTCAATGTGACAGTTGCTGGTTAATGTAAGATCACTTCCCTTAACATGAGATTTTAATCAAATTCATGCATGAAGGAGATAGCTATCGTGACTGGTACACATCGAGCACACAGGTGGTACCATGCTCCATGGAGAGCCATGTCCTAGCCTATATTTAAACGACACGCGGCCATGTTTCACTTGAACCAGTTCCAAGGTTTGCTGGCCGGCAGGACCCTGGAAACCCGCATTCCCAGATGTTTCATTTGGAGGAATTGTGATGTAAATGAAGACAAATCCAACGACTAAATACCCAAGGGCTGACGGTAATTCGCTCTTTATAGTTGGGTAAAGAAACCATTTGAATACCACTGGCATTGGGGTTTTATTCACGGTCTTCAAGAAAAGAGTAAAAGAACAAAAGAAACAAATGAAATAGGGCCTACAGAGTAGAGTCAAGAAAATCTTTTCAGCATGGACTCATGTAAAGTGTTAATAAACTTTCTATAAATAACGCATTAGATTTGATGTACTTTACAGTTTGACAAAAAGTAACACTCAACTTTTGAAATCAAAACTAAAAATTTTCGCATCAATAGATGATCTGTTATCAATTTGGAATATAAAATTTGCCTTTTTAAACTTAAATATTTAATTTAAAAAAATATTATTATTTTTTAAAAATATATAATGAGGGAGGGAAAGAGGACTTACTCACAAAGCAAAAGTGTGTCATCAATTCATACTTGTGTGAAAAATATTTCTGATTCAAAGATTTCAAAGAGCTCTGACACTTGTCATAACCACATAACAGTTTTTATCTTGTGCTCTTTATAATACCTAAGTTAACTTTTATGATTTGTTGTCCTTGGTTGTCTATCTCCTTGATTGTCTATGAAGAGCTTGTTTTGTTCAAATTTGCTATCAGCCACATGAAGGGCCGGCCACCCTTGTCAGGATTTTTTGCATTTTATTTGGTAGTAAACCAGTCAAAGTACAATCATAAAGTCTATATGACCACGATTATACTGTAATACAGTAGAAACAAACAAGCCACCACACCCATATTAAAGGCACTACACATAACCCTAACTCTCTATAGGTGTGTTTAGGGTTCTTTCTCAATCTAACAAACTCCAACACCATATATTATTATGCCATAAATATAAAACCCAAGCTGTTGGATTCTGATTATGCTGGTATGCCCGATCCCATTAGGATATAAGCTTACTACTAGTGCAGCCCTTAGTCCAACAGAATCAAACAAAACATACAGCTGGATTTTTATCATGGGTTTGTGGTGGTTGTAAACTGTTAGTAAAATTATGTCCAAACAAACTCAAAACCTTAAAACCAACCTCAACCAACCCAACCATACTGAGTTTTATTTGTGCGCCATTCAGTTTCTTCCAATACTTTGGGTTAACGTAGTTTATGGCTTAAATACAAATTATGTCATTGTTGGGAAAGTGAAATTTAGCCATGAAATCCATGAAAAGTAAAATAAATGTAGTAAAATAACAAAGTAAACCAGATAATAAAACTTGACTTTCATTTCCAGTTGCTTGTAGATAATTAAAGAATTTTGCCCTGAACTGACATTCATGTTTCTATGCAATGGTCACACAATTATGGGCTTGATTGGCAAATGGGGTTTCAAAAGAAAATAAGCATTCTTATCCAAAGTTCTAATTTTGTTTTAATGCTAATTTTAACAAACTATTTGTATGATGTAAAAATTGAAATTGTATTTATAACAACCTGCTAATGGGTATTTTGTTTTCTTCAAGAACTTTATAAATAGAATGCTAAAAGAAGGTGTTATTTCATAGAAAAATAGTGTTTGTTTGAGTTGTTTTCTCGTTTTCGATTCGCGCAAGCGCAAGACGTGCACACTGCACAGTTTATTGAAATTTTCTAAAAGCGATTGAAATAATAAAGTAATAATGGAATGTGGAAAACCGTGACCAGAGTCGGATTCGTGTAATCAGTTGCTCAAATGCATTCCAAAGTTAATTTAAAAGTTGCCGCGTCTTTACACGGTTTGTTTGCAGATTTTATGATAACTGATTACCATCTTGACAGAGTGTGAAATACATGTAGCGAAACTACTTATCTTAGAAACACATCTGGTCCAATTGAATTGCTAAGAGCTTTTAGTTGTTCAAGTTGCTTGGGGCTGTAATTTAACATCAGATTTGCAAGATATGTGTTTTTTTTCTGCCTCAATTGTTTATTTATTACATTTATGTACAGCTGATGTAGAGTGTGGAATTTGATTGATTATTGCTCTACATGTATGTAAATACAATACATTGTGCAAAAGTGGCAATGTAACTTAAATTCAATTCAGTTCAATTTTTATTTATTGATTCTTTTCTTCATAGTTGAAAGATATAAAAAGCTACACTGGTCACTTTATTGTTGATATACCCCTCAGCTCTTGATAAAATGAGAATGCTGGGTAACAAAATACTACACAAACTGCTCTGCTGTTTTCGTAATTGTACCAAATATCTATCGTGATGAGTGGTTTTTTATTTCAAAACATAACCTTATTGATTAGCTTCTCTTTGAATGTAGTGCTGCAAAGCGGTACATTGTTATAATTTATTGTACATAATAAATTGACACACTTGAAACCTTGAGTGTAACAAATATGCTGCCAAACCCACACAAAACATTTCAAAGTTAGGGGTTACTGTTGATAGAAAAACTTAAGACAAGTTGGAGATTATTATTGTTCAGGAAGTGGCAATGATACTTAATGTAATCATAACTCTGCATTTTTTACGTCAGCGATCACAGTCAACTGGAAAGGAATGTTTGTTTTATGACTGGTTTAAATACATGAAGGGTTGTGACATTTTGTTCAATTGGTATGGTTTTCATTGGTATGCCGGCTATTCCAGATTAAGCCGAGGTGTTTAACTTCGCCAGAGAGATAACCGCCAAGCGTAGCAAGTGATGCTGTCGTAAATAAATTCTTTGACATATTTTAGTGAGAGCATCAACCAAACACATCCTTTTGTTCCTGTTGTTGATGTTTTAAAGTAATTAAAAATAAAAGGGCAATGTGCACAAAGACGTCACATTTTTATTGCTTCTCTTTTAAAATGTGGATTTCCCAAGAGTGTATGAAATCATTCTAATAAATTGGAATATTAGAGATAACCGCAGTTTTTCGCAAGTGATGCTGTCGTAAAAATCTCGGACTGTTTTTTTAGTGAGATCGTTAATCACATCCTGTTGTTTGATGTTTACAATTAATTCAAAATAAAAGCAATATGCACATTGCTACAATTTTAATGTTTCCTACGTTGAATTGTTGATTTCCCACGAGTATATGAAATCATGCTGATAAATTGGAGATTATCAAACTCAATAGCTCAGTGTCCTATCAAGGACTCAATTTATATTAATTTCTTCGTTTGTTATTTTTCAAGTGCCGACTTTTGGATGAGCACTTTGTTACTTCATAACGAGATATCGGTATGTTAATTTGTTTTAAAGAGTTATTTCTAGCGCTGTTGTTGGTGTAGTGGTCTACTGGTCACTGCTAATTTTGCAATTTACTCTCTTGAATGGTCAATTCCGTCGGACGGCCCAGTCTGTTGTTCTGTTCAGGCGGTGGTTCCCTAGCCTTGGGTACCGACTGGTTAATTTATGCCTTTTTGTATCAGGTGCTTCATGTCTGGTCAAGGTAAGCTCTTGACCGTAGGTAGGAAAAAGATATAATTACGAAACACAGAAATTGATCGTAAAGACATGGTGCATCTCTGATGGAAATTGTCATCAACCCTCAAAGCATGAATAATTGTGAAAACAAAGTCCATAA
>CM021530.1:1838095-1857884 GCA_010994315.2 Pisaster ochraceus
GGGGGGGGGTGTGTAAACCAAAACATGTAGACTGTTATCTTGTTGCCTTTCATAGACCTGTAACCTAATTCATCAAACTGAATTTTCATTATCACATGAATAACATCATTCATCATCACACTAAACTTATGAATTAGACATTTGCTTTCCTTTTTCTTCTTCTTCCTCTTTGAGTTCGATGGCAATAATTTACACATAAAATTCCTCATCTGCGAAGCAGATGTTGCCAGTTCTGTTCCGTCAGTGCGTTCATGCGTAGACCTACATCAAGGACATTTGAATGGATACCTTCCCCATTTGGATGTCAAACTAACGGAGCGTCGCGTTGTCGTGAAAAAGATTCCGATGAACCAGTGATGCGCTGTGTTACACCGTGTCACTCGTATATAACACGTATTATACACTCCCATGCCAGTTTGCAAATCAGTCTATGTACAAGTTGATGAAATCTTGGGCTACTTTCCCAGCTGTTTTACCGCTTGTCAAGGATTAGTAAGAAATGCTGTCTAAAGCTGTTATTAAACTTATGTACATCAAAGTTGCATGGTCAGATGGCTGTCGACACTACGTCTATAATAGATTGGGAAGCAGCCTTGTCCATGCACATTGAATGTTAGTGTTCATTCAATCCATCTTGTTCAGATAGAACATCTTGAAGACTTCCATTAGTTGTCTTACTTACATAATTCACTAGTTTCTGTGTGGAAAGACTTTGCTGAATAAAAACTGATCAAAGTGAAAGGTTTCTTTCTTAGAGGATGATGCCCTTTTAACACATTGGTCATGTGAAAAATAAAATGAGTTGCTGAGCATCCTGCCATTTCAATTTCTGCAGGTCTGAAGTTTTTTTGTACAAACCCCACGCTCCCATTTATACAATCAACTGCACTGCCTGCTCGCACCAATGCACCATGCATGTAGTGTCCACGACAAACAGGCTGGCACCCAGACTACCACAACAAGAATATAAAGGTTAGGCCGGTGCAGTCCAACTGGCACTGGGGTGAGCACGTCAGCATTGTGAGTGGATAGGTACTCAGGGAGGCAGGGATGCAAAGCAAAGCATGTACTGTAAGTTTAAACATAAATTTATGGTCACCCCAGTAGTCTGCACCTGTTCAAAGCAACCCTTTTATATGAAATAAATGTAGGGAAAACCACGCTCTCCAGCAGAGTAATAAATTGAACTTAAATCCTTTAAAATTGATTTGCATCTAATGGCTTGGGAACAAAATGAGCATAACACTATCAGACAGCACTTGTTTTATAAAATTGGGCTCTTGTCCCAACTTCATAAAGCCTGTAAACATGAAAACGTGCTAAGCACAGACAATTCTTGCTTAGCAGAAACAGCTTACCAGCCAAAGTATTCTTGTTGCAACTGGTACCCCACTCATTGTTAAGCAGTATTTTCTGCTGAAACATCTTTATGAAATTGGGGCCTGGTCCTGCGGAAAAATTTCCCAATGGACGTTCTGATAAATACTTTATCTCAGGGAAGGTGACCTCCTCCCACCCGCCTTACAAGAATGAAATGTCAGGCCGACGCTCAAATTGAGGACGTGGTACGGTTCTATGACTTTAACTTCACATACACTAAATCAATATCATAAGGCGCAGCAATGCTCTAATATCAACCTTTGGTATTTCATATAATACATCAGCATCTTCCAGATTGCACAGGATTAATGCGTGGGATTCCTTACTCGGGGACTGTGAAACTTTAATTTGGAATGCAGATGCACTGAAGCACGGAAGAATTGGTGGACCCTCCATCGTTAGTCGCAGAATGCATGCAGTCAAACTGAGGCTGGAAGGAAAGACAGTCTGGTGCCTTAATGTGCATTACAGTCCAACACCTATAATCAGAATTTTGTATACAGGGAACCTGGCGTAAGAGGTCTAACTGAGTTTTATCATTCGATCCTAGAAATTGAAACTTGAAATCAGATTGGTCTTGTGAAATAACCTTGGATTTATGTATTTCTTGTGAGTCAGATTAATCCCTGGAATGCCATATTTAATTTTGTTACTACTGTCACCAGGTGTGGCTCATACAATTCTTCCATGGCCAGTTGTACCTTTTTATAAAGAGCAAGAACAAAGTAAATCAAACATCATTTGCCCACGCGTTGTAAAGCAGGCTCAGAGTGTACATCAGGAAGTTCAGTGTCAAAATGAAAATAATGAGCTCTCAATCACTTTCCAATGGGTACAGTGGAGTCCTTTCAATAACTTTTAAAAACTAAAAAACCAGTCATTATTTTTTGAATTTATGGGCGCAAGAGGGGAAAGATGCTGTTGTCCCAGCTTTGTGGTCCCTGAATCAATGTTCATGGATGGATAGCCAAGGATTCCCAGGAATTCAGCGAAATCAAACGATACAGAAGGGGCAAAGGAGCAGACTATAGATGTCTGCCCAACCCAGACAGACACCCTGTGGAATTGCTCAGCTATGGAAAATCCATAGTACATGGAACAACCAATATAACACAGATGACTGAATGACTTGATGTATGCCATTCTGTTCTTTCTTTGCAATTGTTTCCCTGTTTTTGTGTTTTAAATGAAATTCTATGAACCTTCAAATGTCCTGTTGAGACACTTATCTGAACATTTCCCCCTAAAATTCATCTATAAATGGATTTGCTCCCACTTTGTAGCAAATGGTTTACTTTTTTCAAAAGTCTCCTTTTTCCTGTTACATTGTAAATGGGTTCAAAATACACGCACATTAAACATTTTGCCCATCTTTTTGTGTAGACATTCCATGGCTAATGAAGCTTGTTGTTTGTGTAGAACGAAATAATAATACACAGACTATTTTAACTTGTTAACGAATGACATCCCATTCTTCTCAGAAGTGTACAAATGCGTGCAATTGTCACTTGTTGTTCAATAAAAAAAAGAAATCTGCACGTTGCACTCACAATCAACATGTTGCCGTGAACCACGATTATATCCATTCATGGATCCAATCATGGATGAAGAAATGTTCTTTTTGCTAGTTTTGAACTCCAGCCTTTTGTTCATCCAGTGAGAGGTAAACAATACACCGCGACCTCCCTTGACAGGCACACACCTTCAAGTGCTCAGTCACCTGAAAGCTATTGTCTTACCATGGTCCTATCGTTCACATGTTATGTCTGTAATGAGGTGAAGTAAAAAGGACTCAGCTATTGTGTTTCCCTCTGTAGCAACCTTCCGATTGGATCATGCATGAACGCAATTTGTTTACTGTCTGCCCGACCCAGGGCTCTTTTACTTTCCCCCTGTGAACTAATGACAGCGGCCTGTTCTTTCTTTTTCATTCTGCAATCAATAATCACTTTGATTGTCAACTGATCTGATGTAACTGATGAATTGATAATATAAATAGACAATAAGAGCACCAAGCATGGGCAAGACTTCTTGGCTGTAAACAATTCAACGAAAAGTTGGTTCTTGGAGCAGATTTCTACTTACTACTCTCTTCATGAATGACAAACAATTGTTATGAAACTAAATACGTTGTTTATTATACAGTTTTATCCAAGACCACTTTAAAATCAACACTTATTGTTGAGGCAAAGAATGATTATCACCAATGGCATTGAAACAGGTCCATTGTGTAAATCTCTTTTACTGCACAAGCTTTCCGTAGAATCTCAGAAAATTTGGGTTTCCATTTGTTGAATGTTCAAGGGGTTACTCCTGGTCAAACCAACGTGAAACCTTGAGGTGCGTTAGGATGTATGTAATTCTGGCCAGGATGTCCTTCGGATGACAGCTAGCTGTCAGAACGGGAGCATTGTCAGTCTATAAATGAGATGGGTATTAAGCAGTTAGGAGATGACAGCTCAAACCATCTGAATACCACAATCTGTAACCCCTAATCTGAAATAATGAGCAGGAATATTATTTTGTTTGGGGGGGGGGTTAATTCAGGGCTTTGCAAAATCATTATTGTTGAGTGCAATTAAAAATAAATTGTTTGGAAAGTTATGACACCTCGGGTCTTGAAACTGGAAGAGAGGGAACATTTTTCTTTCACAATAAGGTTGGGATGAGTGAATTTGTGAGGATGGTCTTACACAAACCATAAAGTGATTCTCTCGAATAGCTGGGGATGTAAACACAAGTAAGGGATTTCTTGAAGACCCTGTTTTATGGAAAATCAGGGCGCAAATTAGGGAGGGGGGATGTCTAAAGGATTGCAGGGGTTGTTACTCCAAATGTTTACTGGACCAGAAATTGTTTTACCAGACCAGAATCAAAATGAGAAAAAAACCTTAAAATTTTGTTGAAAAAACACAAAGAGAAGATTCAAGATCTACCTCTTTTTCCTTATGGGCAAGTATGCTTAACACACTCAACAGAATTGAAACATATTTATACTGAAAGTCGATATTTGAACGTTTGTTTCTTGTTTGAAGATACTACCCAGAGAGGTGATATTATTCAATTGAAAAACAGAAGACCGTTGGACTTGTCCAATGTCCAGTCGCAAGTTTACTGGATGGACCAGGGCTAAAATCTCTGGCCTCGGGCCTGTGGTCCAGTGTTAAATATCAAGCCCTGATAGAGTGGCTCTGCTGAAATGTTGTCAGTCAAGAATTGATTGTCATTGGATGCACTGATCCTGTAGGTCTACAAATCTGCCCAATTATGTTTAATGTGTAATTTTCAAAAAATGAAGTGAATCATTTTATATTTTTGTTATGCAGTTTGTTTTAAGTGAAAAGGTTTAGCCATTGCTTAGTTTATCTTCACATTCTAAGAAATTTAATGGAGAGATTTAATTTGGGAACACACAAACATTTTTGCAATGTGTTATTTTAATCTTGAAATATACTTTTTGAAAACAACTTAAATGTGTATTTTGTAAACTTTTTGTTGAATTAGGTGTAGACGTTTTCAATAAATCTGTGTACAATGAATGCATGTATTCATTTGAAGGAAATCTGTGTATTACATTGGTTGCATGTTTCTGTTTATCTCTTCAATCGATTTCAGTGTTGTTGGTTTCCCAGAATAATCTGCAGCAGTTTGACCTCCCACTAGATCTAAAAACTGAACATCAATCCTTCATTCTAAACAGGTTGTTATTTCCCAGTCAGTGTGAATAAATACAAAGGTGGTGCTTGGGAATCTGTGGTTTCAATTGTTAACCTGCAGAATTAAGTCGGTCATATAAAGTTGAGTTACTATAGTTCATCTTCCTTTAGGTGGTCGTTCAAGCAACTTGGGATTGGTCTGAGAACAATGGTTTCAGACTTGAAATCTTTTTCTACTTAAACCTACCAAACAATGGACGACTTGGAAGGTGTGATTAGATGACTGGTCTGGCTTTGAATAGTGTTATGTAAGGCCTTGTTGTTATTTACTTTGGCTGTCTTTGATGACATAGTGGTAGGCAGGGGATGATCACAGTAGTGGGTTTAACTTAAAGATGGATACTCAAAAGACAGTTTCTCAGAATAATAAGTACTTCAACATTTTACCACCAGGGAAACTTTCATGTTTATTGTCATCCAATTAAGTTTGTTCTAGTTGAAGCACGACCGGTGCCCCGTGAGTTTGGTGTATTTCTTTGGCAGACTGATATGGAAACCCGCTTTGGAAGTTAAGTTAAATCAGTGACCTCCCTTTAGGGCTTGCCTTCGCTATTGTCCCGCTCAGTGCCTCTTGTTTGTTCTGGGGTTGAAGCATTGTGTTGTTCGGCCTGGACCAGCCACCTTAGCTCACAGTCGAGAACAAAAGGAGGTGTACTTAGGCTGGCCCTCGTGTGGCCGGATGTGAACAGGTTGGCGCCGGGCTGTCTGCTGGTATAGTCTGATTCATTGTTGTGAGTGCATTGGACTGTAGGGGTCTGAGAATGAAACTACAACCTACAGGTTGATAAAAAAGCTCAAAGAGTTTACAACGTGTGGATACAGTACACCTTGCTTACATGTACAATGTATATTATAATATACTAAACTATAGGCTGAGAAATTTTGTTTTGTCGATGTACATGTACACTACTTGTTTCTTTGTGTCATGCACTGCACTCTAAAATTAGCAATTTAGTAGCTGACCGGGATCCCAGTTTCTCTTTTCTTGAAAAGTCAGCCGTGAAAATCAATTTTGTTTGAAGGTGGATTTGGACACTAATCGGTCACCAAAGGGCAGACTATAAATTACTGTCTTCACTAGCTTAACAGTCAATAGTCATCAATCAATTCTACAGGGAGACACCACGTCACATCATTACATATCAGTCTGTGCTAACGATGGCTGAATTTTCTATCAGTTATTTTTATCACAAAACTTCAGCATTTCAATGTTTACAATAAAACTTAACTAAAAGAATGATCAACCTAACCGCAGTTTGATTTCTTATCTCAACGTCCACTGGTAACCCATTAGTTCGGCAATTTCAGCATCAGGTACACAAGAAACATGGAACTGTTATTGACCCTAATTGGACGTTGACACCTCATTACCATATTATCAGGCTCTGAATCGGCCACTGGGCGGGCCGAGTGAGGGGGGAGGGGTGCCTGTGAGACATGCCCAACAAAAGAAAAGCGGAAATGAAGTCTAAGGCAATATTTGAACAATTTTGCAGTACTCAAGCAGATAGAAATATTATTGTTCTCTGTGCAATAGAACACAACCGCAACCTACTTTTTTAGTTTTTGAGGTATTAAGAATCGAGGCATAAGTTGACTGGGAGTTTGATACTCACTTCATGTTGCATTAACTTCAAACAATTAAATGTAATAATTATGAAACACAGAAACTTTGTGAGTTGCATGAAATATCTCTCAAATGCACAAGTTAGCATACTGGGCCAATACGCAAAAATCGTGGCCGGTAAAACAACTTTTTTACAAAGTTTTGGAAAATTAGCTTCAGATCAAATTCACAAAAATCTTCACGGTAAAACCATTTAGATATGCTCCAGATAGCACAGTAGGGCTTTTAAAACCAAAGATAAAAACCCAAGTAGAAAACATTCCGAGGACCTGGTTACATCAACAGGCTTGGCCAATTTTCCAAAATTTGGGTGCAGAGCGCCCCACAGTTTTTGAACAATCCTGGGGATAACCCTGAGTATGGTTCTTATTTATTAATCATGTTTTAAATGCCTATATTTTAGATATTTTTAATAAACCTTGTTGAAGATGTTGAGTGTATGAGACAAGCTATACCATGTTTTAAAGTCGTAATGTTTATTGACACCACAGATGTTGAGCAATGTTGCCTTCAGCTGGTGTGGGATTTCCCAGCATCCTCCAAAGTTTGAAAAAACAAACCCTTTTGAATAAATCTGTTGTACCCCGCCAGCCAAGAGCGAAAATTCTCACATGCCTCCTGAATAAAGACTGGAAACTAAATTAAGATCTGGGAAGGCCAAACAAAAATTCTTTTAATCAAGTTAGTTGAAATAATACCAGAAAAGTTTCCAGCACTATTGTTTCACGCTTGAAAAAGTTAGAACGTGAGTGGATTTCCTGTCCATAGAAATCGCAGTCATGCGGTTGAACTCTCTCTAAAATTGAATGAATACCAGCGAGACAGGTCTTACACTGACTGAGGGAACCCAACGTCCAAAACTTGCCAGAGTTTCTTTCACACAAAGAGTTCAAGGTTTGGGCAGTTGCCTCATTGTCAAAATGTTATTTTTTTGCAGAAATCTGAGCTTGGGGCCTTTTACGATAAACAAGAGTACTTAACATGAATCTATTGAAGCCACTCCCTGGCCGAGGCACTACAGAAAACAGGAACCTGCCTCTAAGCGGCTTTTACCATGAATGTATTCAATTGTTGGAGCAAGTTTTTAATCCCGATAAATTGCTCTCTGTGTCCATGGATTGAGCTAGAAATAGTACACAGCCTTGTCCTTTGACTTATTCTCCCTTGCTAGTTTGAAAGCATTTTGGGGGTTTTGTTTCAAATTCTAAAGCACTTATGATCTTAGGTATTTTTCATTATTGTAGGATTAGTAACAAAGGTGTGGATTAAATTGTAGAACAAAGCCAGGGTTCAGAAACAAGGTGAAAGGACACAAAAAAGTCCATGGTCTAAATTAATAAAGCCACTTAACAGAAAATGGTTTGTCTCAGTTTTTATTTTGCTGAGCAACTCAAACAGAAAACCTTCTAAAAAACAAAACCAGACACACCTTGTATTCATCACAGCACTGCTTCAAGAATCCTGGTTAAGTTAAGTTTCACCAAATTGCTATATGGTTTGTCAGTGGCAAATTGTTTAAATGGATACCAAAAGTAAAAATACTGGGAATATAGTTTTGTACAAAAAAAATAAAATAAAATAAAAATAAGTCATGAGATTCATCCACAGATGGAGGTATATATCATTTAAAAAATATCTTGGGTAAAAACTTAGTTAAAATAAGTATACAAAGAAAGTATAAAGGCAAGTTAAAAGCAAACTAACAAACAAAAAACATATAAATTTAATAATTTAATAATAATTAACAGCAAATTGATTGATAACAAGATACACCTGAAGGATTACAAGTGTTAAATTACTATTAAGCTTTTGTCTGAAAGTTGTTACCCATAGTGATGTGGCGTTTTGCTTTATCAAAAAGAAGGTACATGTATTCATGAATGAGTGATAAAGAACATCTAATTTTTGCGTTTTCCATCCATGAATTCCTAGAAATTAATCAAGAATCGATCTTCTAGGAGACAGAACAGTGCTTCCAATCTGTCTGGGTCAATAAGATTTACATTCTGGAAAGACATGAATAATAATGTTCATCGGAAACAATAATCCATCGTGCATCATGTTCTTTAGAAGCTGAATTTATTTAGGCCTACATTTTCCCAGGCCTTTCGGAGCTTGGCTCGGATTATATTTGGCAATAAGTTGTGCCATTTTATGACACTGCTTTTAGCCATTTTATGGCCTGCGTGACAGGTTTTCCCTGCCAAGTTTGTCATATTTGAATGTGAAAATTGTTACAGCATTTTTGATGGAAGGTTATATAGCCAAGGTAGGTGATGTTGACGTGTTTAGGGCTTGCTGTTAATGTTTTTATGGACCGATTTCTTCCTGTACTTCAAAACAGTTCACAAATCTTTTGCATCATGTCCCAAGGTTCATCTGCTGCTGATGGTTTTGGTAAAGTTTATTCCTGATTCTGATGTGAGAGATTAGTAATGAAAATGAAGCAGCTATTTTTTTTTAAGCCTTGAGTGAGTTGAATGCACTTAGTTCGCCCAGATCTCACATCAAATATATCCATACAATTTTTAATAAAAATTTTTATGTGAAACTTTCCAGTGTTACGGAGGGAAGGAATTCTTTTGGTTTGAAAATGATTGCCAAGTTTTATTGGGAACTATTCTGCAAGACTAAGTTATGGAGACCTTAAATCCGTCCATCCAAAAGTAAACAGATCAATAATAACAACTCTGGCTACACCTGAAATTATCTGGATCCATATTTAATAAAGCATTTTCGAAAAAAAAAAAAAAATTCATGCAGTTGATCTAGATTGTCAAATTGCTATTTGATACAGCGGCCAGGTCGTCATTTTACATGGATTATTCTTAGTCTGCGTGTCGTGTCCAATTTCTTTCTTTTCTCTCGATACCTATCAATGCTTAATTCTGCACCTGCTTCTGTTGCCACAGATTGTTCTAGACCAAAACACTCATCATACAGCAAATCTGCCCGTTCACATTTTTTTAGCAACTTGATGGTCGAGTGGGGAGCCCAATCTGCTCCCGAATTCCACTTGAAGGCGAACGCTGTACTTTTGGAATCAGTGCAAGTGCAACTTATTTATTGAAAAAAAAAACAACCCCAAACCCTCATACCAGGGCTGTGGAATTAGTCTACTTCCATGCCCTGGGGCCAGGAAGCCAAATCATGATAATTGTGAGTATTTGTTCCTTGGGTCAGGATAAGCTTGCACTTTGGGCCATTATTGAGTGGTATTAAAGTACATTTAACTCTACATTTAGAAACATTTTGATTGTCCCGCGGGATCAACATTAAAAAGCACCTTATTGTAGAATTCTCACTTTTGTATTTGAACTTAAGACATAAGATATCTACGATTGAACAGTGGAAGCGGTGGCCATTTCTGAAATTGTTTTTCTTTCTAAAAGTGCGGCACCACAAAGCGTGCCTTTTTGTGAGTTGACAGCAAAGTTATTGATCAAAGATCAGATACCCCTATAGCCCGGAAGTTTTCAATTTTGGCGGTTGTTTCCTAAATCGGTTGAACTCACAGCTGGATTATGGCTTTCAGAGGAAAAGTTTTGGCTACCGAATAAAAATCTTGACCTGGAGTTACAGCGTGTCCCAATTTGGAGGAATTTATTTTGGAAACATGGTTTTAGTGGGGGGATAAAGTTAAGAAGTTTAGGACTCTGGGGAAGTTGCTCTGTTCAGTAATCTCTGAGGTTTACTGGCTGGTGGCGGATGTTTTTGAAGTCGGGTTCCTGTTGGCAAAAAATGTTTGAGATAAAGGATAAATATTTGTGCACGGGGAGTAAATTGATCCAAATTAGGAAGTTGTGTTGGACTATTTCTCTTTTCTTGAAATTGTTTTCCTCTTCTTTTTATTCCCCTCCAGAAACAACTCTGTAAAGAAAAATAACAATTTAGACAATTACTTTTCAAGTTGGAAACCCCACCCCCAAAAAAAAAAATTGTGTATAGTGACTGAAAAGTAGCTCTGAGCTAGGTCAACTTTCCATTTCACTTGTGAGCTAGTTCAACTTTTCAATCACCTGTTTTCACTTCACATTGGACTGTGTGTAATTAATAGCACAGTTAGGACTCTACGAAGGAATAGCTACAAAATCAATACAATATTATTATAGTATTTTTATAATCAGAGGACCCACAATTCACTGTCCAAGTTTTCCACTTCCAGAGGTTCCAAACAGTACGAAGCTTCATTTAATAACGGAGAACAAATTGTGTTGGCTAGATCTCGGGTGCACCCTAAAGCATTTTGATAAAACAGATTCAATTAGCTGCATGAACGTGAACAAGTGCATCTAATACAAATTACTCCAAATCTCTATGCATGCCAATCTATGAAAAATTAAAGCCGGCATCTCTGTAGTGGCACTTAATTCAATCTGTGTTAGTGTTTTTGTCTCGGAACAAAGATACGATATTATTAAGGACAGGTGGTGTAACATTTGAATAATATTTATGAATGGAGCACGACACATGTATGCAGTGATCACCTATATGTTTATTTATTTATTTATTTATTTATATTTGTATTTATTTATTTATTTATTTATTGACCAAACCAACAGCGGACAAGCCGCCAATTACATGGTGGGCTGGATAACGTCAATTTCTTTACACCTAGAGTGTACACATTCATGAAGGTGTCAGTTTATGGCACTTTTGTACTACATATAGGCACATGTATTTATGTTTTTTTCCTGCGCTATCCATCTAGAGAGCTGTTACAAAAAAAATAACATTTTCTGGTGAACTTTTGGGAAGACTTCAAGTTTGACTCTGGACCCCAGGGCCCCCAGGGCCTCCAGGGCCCCCAGGCCAGTGGTTTTAGTGTCGGACCATTAAACTCATGACCTGTCAAGTCCGACAGTCTTGTGTTTTTCAATTGAATAGTAATAACACCTCACTATGTAATGTCTCAACAAAAACAAAGTATGTTCAAATGTTGACAAACATGGAATTGTGTGCGTTGGTTGGTGTGTATTTTCATGTGTACGCAATACACACTTTGCATTACGCACAACGCATGATGGACACATGGTTTTCCAGCCTTATGCTTCGACTATAACGGTACTGCATGTGCTCATAATTGCTTTAAAACAATGTGTGGACATCTGTTTTGTAGAACGTAGCATTTTTGTATTGTATGCTTCCCTGGCCTCATCATAAAAATCATTATTTCTAAGTATAGCTCACACAAGACAGGCAGCCAGCCCACTCTAATTATACCATGTCACCATCGGAGGTCTTAGTCTGGCGACCCTAGACTGGGGGTTTGACTGGACACGGCGGCTGCAGTGGTTGGACTTGCCTGCCGAGTCTCTAAAATGGCCGCCTGCTTCCCCAGCTATATTTGGGAGTGTTGGAATGTGAGGTTGGACGTAACCTGCGGTGTTGTGTCGCCAGGCAATGAACTTGTAGGCTGGACACATGTCAAGAGCCACAAATCAAAGCTTTACGTTCTTTTAATAAACAACTCATTAAAAGCTGGTCATATTTAACTTGGTACATGTTTTAACATTTGCCGGATGGTTTTGATGTACCTCGGCTATTTTTACAAAATATGACAGACAATTGAAATTATATTTGCGTGGATAAAAGTAATTACCAATTAATGATGGTTGCCAATCATAATCCACCTATCACTTTTGTTTATCGGCTGCACATGTTACTCCTAACGTTGTAAAACAGTATGAGTTCAGTGCGTCTGTGCTATGAGATGGAACTATCCACTGGACTTTCCAATCTTTCTGGGCCCAATGTCATAGAGCTCCTTAATCATAAAAAGTTGCTAAGCACAACAAAAATATACTTGCCAGAATAAGGTTACCAGCTAAAATACCAGTTTACATTTACAAAATTTAACTTGTATCCTGCTTATTTGTGCTTAGCAGAAAAATGTTAAGCAATATTTTCTGCTTCAGCAAATCTGGGAAGGTGGGCCCAGGAAACCAAGGGACCCTAGCACTGTGACCCGTAGGCCTGGAGAAAGACGGCAAAGAAATTCAAGATGTGGGAGGGAAACTTTAAAGTAGGGAAAACCCACACAGTCAGGAAGGGACTGAAAACCCAATCCACATTGAAGGCACCAGTCCGGGATTTGAACCGGGGTCATAGAGGCAGGGGGAAAACCACTAAGCCAACCAGAATGCGTATGTTTATGAAAAGGGTTGATTAGGCCAAGTTCAAACTAAATTTCTTTATCCCCGATGCAGAAATTGTCCATTTATTAATTTGGTGTGCTGTGGCTCCATGGGATTATAACACCATAAGTGTTAACATAACCAGTACGTGTGCGTCGTAGTTCAATTCCTCGTGTCATGTGATCATGACTGTGGTTGTGGTATCTTACTGGTCGATTTTACTGCGACGATAAGTTTTCACTTTTTGGCTAGGTTAGTTTGTCCAGGTTAATTTACCTGTGCAGAAGGTGGCCGGTTAAACTACCCATTGGACTCAGTTTAGTTACCTGGGTGAAATTTTTCTGGGCTGTTTGCACTGGTCAAGTCACCCATTTGCTCAGTTAGTTTACCCCCCCAAAATCCAGTGCGAACACAGCCTTAGCAAGTTGACATGTTTATGAAATTTGTCCCAGAGCTCACGCCGAGACTCCCGACCAGTATGTGGTCAATATATAATACAGGGCAATAGTGATCTATCGGTTACCTCAGAATCAGTCACATACAGTTTAATATCCTGCCTGGCTGTAGCCGCACCTGCTCACAACATTGAATTTATGACAGACAAAAGTCAAGGGCAAGAAGCAGGCACGGACAGTCAATAATCCCAAGTCAATAAAAATAACATCTTGTTTATTTTCCTTTCCAAAGGGGAATATTAGTCAACCTGAATGAAAAAGTCTCGCAAAATAAATTGCTGAACTTTATCGTGGAATAATTGATTACAAAGCAGGCCTTCTCATATTTTACTTTTTGAACTTTCATGAAGTCTGTTGAAAAAGGCCTGGGAATGAAGGTTTTGAGAAAAAAAAAGTATTAAATGTTTTTAAATCTTTGGCTTGAAATGAGGAATTGCAGCATTGCTTTTGGGTGTTGAAAATTTAGTAGCATTATTAGAGTATTACAGTAAGTTTAATGATATTTGACGTATTTGATTAATTGTTATTTCTCCAGGAACAATCCGTACATCTGAACACCTGGACAGGGAGAGCATCCCGTATTTCTGGCTGACCGTCTACGCTCAGGACCATGGCGCAGTCCCTCTGCACTCCATCATTGAGGTCTTCATCGACGTTGCAGACGTCAACGACAACAGTCCGCAAGCAACCAAGGCCATCTTCGAAGCCTACATCCCGGAGAACTCACCGGCGCTGGAGGAAGTGATTCGCGTTGAGGCAACCGATCCAGACGAGACGTCCAGCCAGGCCCTGACTTACGAGATCACCGCCGGGAATCCGCAGTTTGCAATCAACAGTTACACAGGTGCGTTTGCAAAAATATGTTGGTGACATTTTTCATGTGAACTGATCCGTGTAATCAGATACCTCATGTTCTTGGCTCTGTGACATTATTATGCCGAATCTACATCTGAAGCAATCAGTGTTTACAATGTACACTGCACTTTTGATAATGTGGACATTCACATCATGAAAAAAACAAAAACCCCAAAACAAGAAGTGTAAACATTTTTTTCAAAATAATTTCCATTTTCCCACTTTTTTTGTATAAGCAAAATAATTTTTTTGTTTATGAATCATTTGTTCTTAGCTAGAGGGCCTACAGCAATTTTTTTTAAAACCTCCTGGGCCCAATTTCAAAGAACTGTGTAAGCAGAAAAAAGTGTTTTGAAATTTTCTGCTAAGCAGAATTAAGCAGGATCCCAGACACAGATAGTGCGTGTGACATGCTATTTTGGCTGGTAACCTTATTTCTGGTACTTTGTTGTTGTACCTGGCTCCTTTTTGTGTTTTAAGCAGCTCTATGAAATTGGGCCCAGGAGGTCTTAAAAAAGTACAAGCACCTGAAACTGTGACTTGTACAGGATGTCACACGAAGATTCAAGCTCTTCTTTACCACCCATAGGACCTATTCACACCATTCCCATGTAGGTCTGTCAAATTGAAGTTTACTTTAAAAATTATCACATCAAACAGGGTAATTGTCAAATGGTGCCCGTGGTGGTAGGTCAGAGTCCCTAAGAATACAAGAAACTCTTGTTTTATTTAGACTACAATTTAGTCTTCACGGTGGCGGAGTTGTGTGAAAGTACGCAGGAATTGGCGCATCTCGTTTCTGTGTTTGTGGATGGCTGGGGGATGAAGTCGGGATTGACTGGGTCCTACCAACAGGTGAACTGCTGGGCATGTTTTCAGAGCTTACAGACTGATCTCCTCTGAGCGGAAACAGTTGTGTAATTGCTACCCTGCCAGATCGACCCTAGAAAAACAAATACAGTAATTCTTCATCTGTGTCCGTCAACATCCACCAACACCCCCAGAAAAAAAAGACAGAAAAAAAAATCAGCACCAAAACCCACCAATAGGCCATGAATTTTTTGTCATGGTTCACCTGCTGTACAGAGACGGTTTTTTTCTTCTGTGAGTTGATTCTCTAAACTAACAAGGGACCGGTAGTGGGTGACCATTCAACAAACACAGGCGCTTGTGTCAACCGGATGATAAAATAACACGTAATCTGTGGATTCCAGGGCGGGATTTTGTTTATGGTTTCCGGAAACAGAATCTTCCTGTGGATTTTTTTGTTTTGAGATGTTGCGGTATTCAAATAGAATCCTTGAAAGTATTTGTACTTGGCTATTCACTGTGCTAAAAAGTTTGGGGAGGGGGTAGAAATAACAGGTTCAATGAGGTGTTCAGGTCTAGCAAACTTTTTTCTTTCTTTCTTTTCATTATTGATAACTTAAACAACAGGTTTTTCATTCGTGGATTTGGGGGCTGCTACTCAAAATTACAGGCATGTGATTTTTCATTTTTGGGGGGTCGATTCCAGCATTTTCTCAAAATCTCCTCGAGCCTAAAACTTTGTTTTTCGAAAAAAGTACATTAGCCACCAAAGGGAGAAAGAAATAGTTCACACTGTACCCAAATAGGCCACACTAGTTTAAGAAAAAAAAACCTAGTTCTTATCCAAAGCTGTAGTTTTGTATTTCTGGTGATGCACAGAGTCTGAATTTGAACATCTGGGAAGTTCCAGGTTGAGAATAAGGGGGAACCCAGGCCGGCAAGCAATTTTCAGGAATTTTCACATTCGTCAAATCTCATCTCTGAAATAAGCATTCAGTGTGTCCAAAACATGTTCAGTATTAACATACCTCTAAATCCTGAAATTGCTGGATGAAATCTTTTACCTGACACTGATCACAGAGTGCACATTTTATCCTGTCTGTGATCATCACAGTTACCCATATACAGTGGACTGTACATACAAACATTCACATGCTGTACATGAATGTCAGGCTAAATCTAGGCTAATGAAATCAGGTGTGTAATATAGTCACGTCGTCGACCCATGGTTTTGACAGGCGGAGAGATTGCATGGGAGACATCTGTTGCCTTGTGGCGTATGATATGTTTACATGTACTGTGTACAGTCGGATATCCAGGACGTTGTGCTCTCTTTAGAGTCACAGTAAAGTGATGTACTGCAATATTCAACTTTTTCCATCACTGGCTGACTTCCAAACTTCCTTCTGATCTCATTTTATGATTGCTAACGTGTACAGAAACACTACCCTCTCGTCTTTCTACATCATCCCCTCTTATTTTTGTATCAGTTGTGTCGCTACACCGTGAGCGTCTCTAGGCTGATACCAGCGCATTTTCAATTATTGTTATCGGACAAATTAATTTGATGACTCTCGAACTTGACACTTGATATAAAACTTTGGTTCTCAATATTTCTGTGAGGTTTTTCTTTCAGGAAAGAGGTCATCATTGTCTTCAAATCAAATGCGATGTTGTTTCTGTAACCTTTTAAATTAATACAAGGCAGGAAAAGGAATAATGCTATAAAACAAAGCAAGATATTTTACCATAATCTGCTATTTCAGTGAATATTTACCGGACTGTTTTTGAGATACTCAAGGAAACTGAAAGGTTTGTGAAAAAACCCAATGTCGTACCATTCCTTTAAGTGTAGACTGTTTACAACTCCACTCACACCACTGCAGTCTTCGAGTTCTTGACATTCATGGGCTCTTATGCGGGTCCCTTGCAGTGGACCTGGACTCTCACCTCCTTGTGGGTACCAGTGACACTGAGCGGTCTGAGGTTGTGTTTATATGACGGACTGCGTGGGAAAATTGTCTCAGACATTTCAAGATCTGAGCGATGAAAAACTGACCTGATATTGGCAGAGTCACGCAAGGGTCAGGGGAGATGGTGATTTGTACCGGACTCTCCAGAACTTGACTTCCCTCTTGGATTTATCTTTGTGAGAATCTGTGATGTCAGTAAACCATTTTAACTGAGGTTCAAAACAAATTAGTTAAATACAAAAAAAATGTGTGGCTACAGCTGCAGAATTAGATCCCTCCAAAGTAAAAAAAAAAAGGAGAATGGTGTGCACTCCTCTTGTGAAGACGTTGTAATTTGAATTTATGTATAAGAATTACCATTCTGAAGAAGCACAGCTGAAGTACTTGCCGCAGAAAACCCCTGAATGGCCAACCAAACAGCATCAACATTATGTACTTCATAATAAAAAGAGAATTCTCAACTCTACTGCAAGCTCCCTGAAGGTTTTCATACCCTCAGTAAACACAGAATCTATTCACATTTCCACCCTGTTTTTGCCCCCGTTTTTTAGTTCTTTTTCTTTTTTTATCGCTGTGGTCGATGGCCCCTGGTGGGAAAATCCTCATCATTTGAAAGGTTCAGAACAAACCTGCATTGTACGGACACAGAACACTCAGCTCCTTAGGTGTGGAATGCACTGTTTGCACTGGGGAACTTTTTTGTGTTGGTCTTATTGACTTAGTTCCAAAGCAGTTTTGTTGTGTTTTTTTCGGTCGGAGGTCCAAATTTCACCAAAAGTGTATTTTTTGTTCGCGGCAGTCTACCTCTGTGGCACTCACTTGGCATTCTTTTGTGACACACTTCTTGCAGGTGTGTTTATAAACATCAACAATTGAGGAAAGCGCGGGTGCTGGTCTCTAGAACTCCTGGAGTGAAATCTCTAAATTATCATAATCCATCAAGGTGGATTTGCATTCATTTATCCATGCAGGAAGGGGGATTTTTGTTGGCAGTGGAAATACCATGTTATCCAGGATTCTTATTAAAGACTGGTAACTGCAGATCGGTGTCCACTTTCATGATACTGCTTTAAAAGCAGACAATACTGCTTAACAATTTTCTGCTAAGCAGAAATAAGCAGGGAACCACTTCTGCATAAGCAGCTCTCTGAAATTCGACCCTGTCTTTAAAACTGCCTGTCTTTGCCTTCGACCATGGGCAGTATGATGTACAATGCCCAATGCTCAGTGTTTCTTTTTCTTCTGTGAGTTGAGACTTCAACACGAACAGAAGATCCAAGATTTTGCAATGAAAGGAAGTGGGGTTTATTCCTAGAGATTATAACGGGGCTGCTGCCATGGAAGGCTGATCAATGGTGTGAGCTGGATCCTACCATAGGACCCGACAAATCCTGGCTTATTCAAAAGATTATGAGCCTTGATGATATATGGGCTTTAAACCGTCTTTAATCCAGATTAGTGGGGTATTTTAGTTGTAAAGACCTCAATAACAGAATTGCCTTCTTGGCAATACAACCATGCTCGAATAGTTGTTGAAAAAGTTGGAAATGAAATTGAAATTCCTGAGGGCTACATTAATTCTGGTTCCTGAGGCAACCTGTGACTAACTGGTATCACTAGAGCAAGAACAACCTCCCCAAACCAAAAGAATAAAAATAAAATTGGAGAGCTTTTAAAAAAATGTTATAGAAAGCTTGGTTGTCTTTGTTAGTAATTAGGTCGTTTTTCAGATACATTTGTCATTTTATTACCGAGATGGTTTCTTCTGTTAAGTGAATAAAAAGGCTGTACAATATTAAAAAGTAAATATACAAAAGTCATTATATTTGAGTAATTTGGGGTTGAACAAAGATAAATTGACTAGAGCAGGACTTGACCTGCAACCTCTGCAGTAAAGTGGAGCTGTACCAAGTGAGCTATCCCTAATGTTGGCGGGCAGGTTCAAGTCCCGCTCTAGTCGAATTTTTTTTTGTTCAACTCAAAACTATTTAAAATTTACCCAGTCAGTTTCCCTCGTGGTTTATTACTTGATACTATTATATTTGAATTAACTAAGTTCTCCACATTAATTAAATCTTTATTTTAGCAGAGACAGACAAATGTAATATTTTTTGTTTAGGTTTTGGTAAAAATCCGTCTTTATTGTAGAAAAGTTGCCAGAATTTTCTTTCCGTTTGATGATTCATGTTTGTGTGGTTGTGAGTTGTTACAAGCTCGCTCGTTTAACTTAATCTATCCTTTGTTGCTAGAAGCAGCCGTACACTTCCAACAACAACACTCACCCTCCAAATACTTGTTTGGGAGTAAATCCCTTTCATAGACTAATAAGAGAACAGAATTTACAGCTGATCGGCTATCGTCAATTGTTGGGATCACACTAATCCAGCCGCTTGCGGTTTGGGTAAATTCTATGACCAGAGTCTCCCCAGTGTTTGTCCAGTCCTGAGTCTTGCTGGACCTGGTCGTCTGGCCCCAAAACAGTCGCTTGTTTCACTGTGGATTTGGAGATGAATATCAGCAGCTGTGCTCCTCCAAGGTTTCTCCACAAATCATCTGTCGATTTGCGGTATAATGAAGCTGCACAAATTAGCCCTCATTTATTTCGAAACTGCGCTGTTATAATCCCAGCTTACTAACGATTCCCGGAAAGCACAGTGGATCTTTTTGTGGTATGTTCTGATCAATTCTGACTCTTCGAGATTAAGCACGATCCCTCAAACCACGTCTGCCCAAAAAGATGTCATCCATTCAAAAAGTAAAAATCTCTTTTAACAAAAACTCTTACACAAACCAAGCAATTTGAACTGTTGTAACCTCCAACTAAATGCACACCCCC
>CM021530.1:1896117-1908481 GCA_010994315.2 Pisaster ochraceus
AAAATCAGTCACTAAACCTCTGCGTATGCCTTTGCTGAGTTTCAAACACGTTCTGGGAGCAGTATTCCTGACTAAAATTTAGAAATCACCAAAATAAAGTTCTACCAAGTCTCCTCTTACAAAAGCCACGGCACTATCACCCCTGTTGTCATGGTCCACACTTCACACCCTTTGAGTTGGTGAATTTAAGCAAACAGTAACCCACTGACCCCAGCCTGAAAGAAGGCCTCCTCTCCAGGGAGATATTTTGTGTCTTTCCAGCCGACCCTCTCACCCCACCCCTGGCGAGCATGCCAACTCACAACTGCTTGTAGAGCGTGATGGACGGCTCGCCACTCAAGACTTGACAGGCCGTTAAATATGTTATGTTCAAAGGAAGCTTTGCCCCTGTATGTGCTTTTCAGCATGCCGTAAATCCAGAGTTTTTGGTTTTCGGTTACTGCCCATCATGTAATGTTTTGAGTATTTCTGAGATCAGCAATCCATCTCTTCTTTAATGGCATGTAATGACGGATTTTGTAAATATGTGACATGGAGCAAGTTTTGAGGTGCTTTACTTTGAAACAAAGCTTCTTGAGGGCAAAGCCAACAAACGTAACTGAGTTACAGACACAAGTAATGCACATGTACATGTATGTGCATCATAGGCCTCTTGCATTGTCTGCCATCGCTGAGGTCAACCAATGGAAACGTGCGCGCGTGTGCGCGCTGCGTACAACTCTCAGCCTGATAGGTCTTCATTGACCTCATTGAGGTAGCTGTTTTGGGCTTGTGATGTCAGCAAGTGGTCTATTAGACCTCAAGACATGGAGCGGCCATCTACTTTTTTTTCTCCTAAAGTGAGGCTTTAAGGGCAAATAGTCTGCCACCCTTTTGGTACAATGAAAATCGGTGTTCATCACTGCTATAACGTACAGGAAAGGTGACCATGGATGTCCGGGGTACTCCTGTAGTGGAAAGGACTTTAGTACAGTGATATTTGCTTCCATGTAAGAACTAGTGTTGACAGAGAAAACGTTGTGAGGCTCATTTTCGTCTGTGTGCTGGAATAAACAGGAACTGCTTGCAGGGATAATCCAGTTTTAAAAATACCACACTCTTGGATTTATCTGCAGGTCACGATTCATGATAATGGATACCCGTCACGGAGCGCCACCACGCACGTCATTGTCCACATCGAAGATGAGAACGACAACGCGCCGGTCTTCACCGAGAAGACCTACGCCAGCATCAACATCCCCGCCCGGGATCGTACCGACACTCGGGAGGTCATCTACCGAGCCGTGGCAAAGGATGACGACATTGGGCAGAATGCCGAGCTGAGCTACATCATCCTGGAGGGAAACGAAGCGGGGAAGTTTGACATTGAGCCGACCACCGGTATCGTCACCACCAGCAAGCTGTTACCAGCGGGAGAACAGTTCAATCTAGTGGTGAGTACCAGTGAAACTAATTATTGTTATTCAAAATTGGTCTTCTGATATCTGATACCCCCCCCCAGTCCTTTTTATAAAAGAAATCCCACTTGTTTGCACTTTTTCAGTTGTCGTCAAAATACCTTGGTAATTGTATGATAGGTTTTCAATTGTAAGGGAGGGAGAACGACCTATTATGGGTTTACCCAGAGTTTTTAAAAAGCCTGTAAATGTAACTTTGAGTTACTACCTCAGGAGTTCTATTGTGGGCCTATTTGTGACAAACCTAAAAATGACCAAAACCCATCCAAAAATACTGAAACAAAGTAACTTGTTTTCTTTCCATTAGCTCGAGGTTCTAGACAATGGACGACCCACCCAGCAACGGGGTCGCTTCAGACTGGTGATCCTGATCAAAAAAGCCATACAGCCGTCCCCCAACCCTCCAGAAATCTTTGACGCTTATGACAGTAGCGTATCAGAGAATGACGAAGTGGGAACATTCGTCACAAACGTCATTGCCTTCGATGTTGATGGGGATAATGTCTGGTACAGCATCAAAGGTAATTCTTCCCCTTTTTGTCGAAAGTAGATTGCCTTTGAAAAGTGTGTTACATCATTGGCTATTAGAAGACAAGATTCACTTCAAACTCCTAGTTTTTGATAAATACATCCTCTATCCATCTTGGTTTTGCGAGAGAAAAAAAAAGGAAAAACTAAATCAATTTGTTTTGGGTTTGGTGCAAGTTCATATGCATGTTTATTTCCGTTTTAGAAATCTAGATAAAGACTTATTGATTCCTTTGGGGGGGGGGAGTCTTCAATTGATGACTTTATCAGCATTTGAGACATAAATGATTCTCCGGAAGATTGGTATTGGTGGGAAAATGAGTGATCTTCAGATCAATATAAAATTTACATTTGTAATTAATAGTTTTGGATAATTTCAAATTCTGTACTTTGTCTGTAATTGTAAAAAGGGACGAAGTGTGGCCCTCAAAGTTTCTTAATTTTAAAAACACAATTGTATGCAAGGTATCCCTAAATAAGGGTAAAAGCCGCTCTTGGGAAGGGGCTGCAAGAAGAAAATAGTTAAGATGAAAATATCTCGGGGGAGCTGAAGGTATAGATTGGTATCCCTCTGAAAACAGTCTAGATTGTATAGGATGGAGGGAAAGATGCACCAAGCAAGGAGTTCCAAAGAGATGCAGTACGTGGAATAAAGCCCATGGAATGGCTCATCTCGGCAAAGCTAGAGTGTATAGATGAAATGAAATTTTTTTGAAATGTCAACTCGGTTTTTAATCTTGCCTTGACAGATGGGGATGACGATAAGGATTTCTTCATGAGACCATCGGACGGGGTCATCATCATCGCCTCAAAACTGGACGCGGAGAAGAAGCGCTCTTACGATATGACGATTGGTGTATCAGACGGGTTTAACGAAATCGAAACGCATGTGAGTCAAATATCGGTTAAAGTTGTTTGTACAGTGTAAAATAAAACAGGGTTTGCATTTTATTCTTTTTAAGTGCCTGGCCAGCAGGACCAGTTAGCTTGTCATTACTTGCCTGTCAGCTTTTTCAATTGTCCATATTTCAAAAATGAAATGAGGATACTTTTCACAACTAAACTAAACAGCCATTTGGAGTGAGTTTTGACTGGTTCATACATGTTTTAACTGGCGATTGGCCAGCAGAACTATGTTATAAGGGAAAACACTGGTAATGAATGTTACTACAATTCTGCTACTGGCAGTGATTTGGAGAGTCTTTTTTTTCCGCCATGCAACTTTTCAGCTGATCAGCCGATCTCCTTATTTTTGTTTCTCAGCCGTGCAGTTGAAAAACTCAGTAAAACCCTGTTATGCCTGGCACTTTCTTTAAACTGCAGTTGTATGCCTGTTTAATAAACCGTTGAATGATTGAATAAATGAATCCAGTTTAACTGATGGAATAATTTCATGGAGGCTCGATAAGGAAGAGTCTAATCTGGTTTTGTGCTTAATTGACTTATGGTAAGTCAGCGCATTTGGAGTGATGTGGAAAAAATTTCCCACCATGTTCATTGACAAAACTCAAGAAGTTTCAAACTAAATCATTGAAAATATTTAAAAACCTTAACAAAAGAGATTGTTTATGTGAACAAAAACAACAGCAGCAATTTGAATGATTCACGACTGATTTTAATTGTATATTAATGAAAAAGAGAGATTGATTGAAATACTTTGTAAACCAACAGATTACTGTCACTGTGCTCAATTCTAATGATAATCCGCCCCTCCTTGAGCAACTGGAGTACACTGTCAACATCTACGAGAACACCACGGTCGACACGGAGATCCTCATCATCAAAGCCACCGATCGCGACGAGGGAGACCGCATCACGTACTCCATAGACAGCGCTTCCAGTGAGTCCAGCTTGTCCAAATTCGCGATCCATTCCAGGTCTGGTGCCCTGACAACCACAGCGCCGCTGGATCACGAGATGCAGAGGGTGCACATCCTGACGGTGCAGGTCAAAGATCACACGTTTGTGACGCACCGTAACTACACGCGTGTCATCATCAATATCTTGGACTCCAATGATCACGCGCCGGAGTTCGGAGCGGACGAGTACGAGGGGAACGTGTTTGAGACGGCGGCTGTTGGAACCAGAGTTACTGAGGTCTATGCTTATGATAGAGACCAAGGAACCAATGCAGAAATCACTTACTCCATTGTATCAGGTCAGTCAACTAAACTGTGTCTGCAGGTTTTTCTTTTCTTAGCTTCCCCCCAGAACCTTCCCCAAACAATTATGAAGAAAAATAATAATTAAGAAATAAATAGCACACGAAAGAACATACATGAATAGAATAAAGCACCAATAATTAAAAAATACATAACAGACTATCCAGAAGGTTTTGAAATTATGTTGATGGAGAGTGCTCAGGTAAAATGTTTTGTTTTATATTTTTGTTATGAAATGAAGCGGCTATGATGTCTTTCAAAACGAATTTAATTTACAGAGATGTTTTAATTTCAAACTATCTATGAAAAAACAAAACGAAAAGAACTTGAAAAACCCATGACAATAAAAATGTCATTTTAGATTACGGGGTAAAAATTATTCAATGGTAATTTTCCAAGTAAAAAGGAACCTGAAAAAATGTTGAATCTTGTGCAAAGTATGATCTTGAAAGAAGTGAAAGGTTCAGAATGTTATGGCTTAGTTACAGTGGAGTCATTAAACAGAAAGTGTAGCTGTACCATATAGCAGAGCATGACCAGAGCAGTCCTTAGTCATTCCGTATCAAGGGGTTACCAAGTTCATTTTAGCTTCATCTCATACCGTTCCCTCTACTTTTGATTTGCCCCATTCACCTCGGTCCTTTTCATCTACCCACCCATCTTTACAACATCTCAGGTCATTCACCCGATGACAAAGCCCCCCCCCCCCCCATCCCCTTCAATAAGCAACCCCACTGGGTTACAATTTGTTCAATCCCACCCTGTGATCACTAACAGTTGGAGTTTTTGTTGTCGGACAATGGGTGAAGGAATCTGTGAGAAAAAACAAACCGCGGTTGCTTGGAATGGACCCTTTATAAAAGGATGTTGAATTGGGTGGATGATAGAGACACACTGTGGTAGCTTTGTACAGGTTATTGGTTATTATTACATTATCTTTTTGGTAATGAAACCCAAGGGATCCTTAAAAGCACCTAGCACAATGACCCGTAGGCCTGAAGACGCTCATGTAGAGAAAATGATGAAGAATTGTCACTTTTTAGACGTGGGAGGAAAACCCTAATAGGGTAAAAACCCATGCAATGGGGTAGGGACTGAAAACCCTATCCACATGCAGGGCGCCAGTCTGGGATTCAAACCGAGGTCACAGAGGTGAAAGGCTGGGAGGAAACCACTGAGCCAACCTGAATGGTTGAAATCGTTTTGCTGCAGCTGCAGTTGTTATTAAAACAGGGAGCATTGAGAAGTCGGCTGTCTAGTTGCCAGTGGGTAACAACTTGTTTGTTTCGAAATCCGTGGTCATATGTTGCTACTTGCGGCGACATGTTTGGATGGTTGTTATTACAAATTGATCGAAGGCAAATTATGGAAATATATATATATTTTTTTAAATTTCTTTGGGGTTGGGGGGTGTCTTTTTTTTCTGGGATGAGGAGAAGTGAGGGGAAAGTAGGTAGTCTCTTAGAGCTGGCTTTCTTTTTTTGCTGCTAAGAATAGATTTATTTGCTAATTAAAAAAGATCAGGGGACCAGTCTGAGTGAATGAACACAATGTTTCATTTTGACTGGTAACCTGTATGGCACTTGAAAGCAAGAAGTCTAGGTTGAAATCAGCCCTTTTGATGCTGCACCCAGAATATATTCATCAATTTTGCAATCTTTAAACATTCTTTTTAAAATTCTGACTATTTCATGTCGTCCACTTTTCACCATTATTTCTTTGATTTGTTTATTCATTAAATTCTTCCATTATGTCACTCATTCTTCCCTCCCTGACCCACAGTTACCAGGCAAGACAGACCAGAAGGTTTGGTCCGTTATTTCTTGTACAATATACAAGGCATCATGGATTCATGCATGTCCTGTAGTCATTCTTTGTGTAACCATGACAACCTAACCAACACACACTCGATGATCGTAGAAGTTTAGAGTTGTAGTATGTAGTTCATTTTATTCACCTCATTCTTCATGTAGTTTGATTCAGACGAAATATTGAGAGGAAGACCTCTGTTATATTTATCAGTGGTGTAGACATGACTGTAAAATCAGAGACCAAGAAAATCCAAGAAATTGACAGGGACCTAAAGACGCATCTGTGATCGGCAAGATTTTTTCTTGAGATTTTCATGAAAGCGGTGATGAGATATCATAGGCCTTTATCATGCTGACACCATCTTGGTCATGTGCCCTGTATCCATAACAGTAATGAATGCTAATATTCAGTGCACAAACATGGAACCTGACTATTTGTTCTTCTACCCTCGGTTTGGGTACAATGAGTTGAAATGGAGAAAATCAAGATGGCCGCAGCATGACAAAGGTGTATAGGCGTGCAACTTTTCAGTCTATGGCTTTCAAATTTTTGGTTTGTTCAGCTGTGCCATTGAAAATTGAAAAACACAGTGAAAAAAACTCTTGACGTGCCTTGCACTTTACTTGGAATATTGATGCGAGAAAAAAATGTACAGTTGAAAGGTTTTTTAATTTTACATGTTTTTGGGACGAGTAAAACGTGGATGCATCGACTGTCTAAGACTGTGACCTAGACTGAGACCAAGAACACCGCAATCAAGATTAAGACTTAAACTGACAACACAAGATCCTTGGACCGACATTAGTACCAGATACCCACATCACTGATATCAATAACGATTGTACTTAGAACTTAGATAGTCATGTTTTATACTCAACTAATTCTAAGCAATTTTCAGCCTGCAGTGATATGAGTGCAGAAAAGTTGGATTGATCCTAGGGTCATCATATATTAATTTCATCTTAAAAAGATAACAAAATACAGACATTTCATGACGTTTTTATAGATTAACTAGCTATGAAAATTGTTGATGCATTTTGTTTGCTTTGCTTTAGACTATAATGTAGATAGCAAGATTGCATGTTTTAAAAAATCAGTAGATTTAAAAAAAAAAAATCTTTACCATCCTTTACGTGTTCTATGTAAATGATACTCTATCTGCGAAGATTTTTTTGTCCTTTGAATAAGTGTCTTTTTCTCTTGTTGTTGAAAAAACAATTTCTATGCCTGTTTCACTTCAAAATTTCTGCGTATTCTCGTGAGACTGTAAAATGTAGTGCAAGAATGTTGTAAAATGGCAAGAAAGTTTCATGGCTCTGCAGCTTACCGAGGAATTCTGCACGTACAGTCGATAGATTCACACGGTTTACAGGGTGCTGTAAATGCAGAATTCTGCGGTAAGAAGTTCCATGAAATGTAGGTTTACTTGTTAGGTATCTGATTGCATGCGGTAGAGTTATTTTTGATAAAATGGTGACAAAGTTTTTAAAAAAAATATTCTGTGTTTGCTTGGTGGCAGGAAACATTGGAGAAGCTTTCCACATTGATCCTGTACTGGGTACCATCACAGTGGGCAGGGAGCTGAACAGAAAAGAGAAAGCCAACTACTTCCTCCATATCCAGGCCAGTGACCATGGTCTGCCAACCCTCAGCAGTCTAACAACAGTCACTATATCCGTCACCCTGTCCAACAATGCCCCGCCAAGGTTCACCGATGAGGAATATATGGTGGAGCTCTTGGAGAACCAGATGCCAAATGAGTTTGTACTTGAAGTGGCCGCTATCAGTCGGTCGTCGGTGTACTACCAGATTCTGAGAGGGAATGATTTGGATCACTTTGACGTGAACGCCAACACCGGCGTGATCACCACTGAGGTATCATTGGACTTTGAGGAGATGATGTTCTACAACCTTACGGTGGAGGCGACAAATCTGGTGGGGCTACACAGCACCACTCAGGTCTTGGTGCACGTGCGCGATGTCAACGACAACATGCCGCACTTTATCTCGTCAAGCTACGAGGGCAGCATAACAGAGTCGGCGCCATTGTCTAGCGTCGTTCTGGATCTGAATAATCAGCCACTGGTCATTGCAGCTTTGGACGCAGACTCGGACCACAACGCCCAGCTGGTCTATGAGATCATGGAACCAGATGCCCAGAGATACTTTGTTATCGATCAGAACACTGGCGCCATCCGCACGAGGAAGATCCTGGATCACGAAGACATCCCTAAATTCCAGTTCCAAGTTCAAGTGAGGGATTCCGGAGTTCCTGTGCTCTATGCAGCGAGTCCCGCCCATGTCACCATCAACATCATCGACATCAATGATTCGCCTCCAGAGTTCACTCAAGAAACCTTCAGGGCTGACATCCTGCTCCCAACCTTCAAAGGGGTGACAGTTCTGACCGTGGATGCTGTTGACTTGGACACGGTCAGTATCTCGCATCTTGAGTATTCCATCATTAAGGGCAACCAGGGCAAGGAGTTTGCCATTGATGGGACAACTGGTGTCGTGACAGTCAACGATGGGTCAGATATTCAAGGAAGATATGAAATTGGTGTAAGGGTGACTGATGGACTCTACTACGGCCATGCAGAGGTACAGAAAAACTCATATTATTATGTAACAGCCTTGGTTAATTTCGGGGGCCAGTTTTAAAATAATTTTCATATCAGGGGCCAGTTTTAAAATAATATTCATGTTCATGGGCTCGTGTTACAGATGGTCTCAGTTCAAGATTGGATTGGTTACCAGTTGTGCATTCATACGAAACACTTAATATGTAGCTAAATTGCTTGAGTTTTTTTTCAAAGAATTGTATTCGTCACACATTAACAACTGTTTTTATGAGGAATGCTAGCAAAAATATCCTAAAGAATTTAAGATCTTTTGAAATATTGATGCAAAATCTAATTCCTTGTTATTAACTAAAATTGAATTATTAAAAAGTTATTAAAAAAAAAATTGAATTTCGTTATTAATATTAACCAAAAGGTCGTAATCAAAGCAAAACCTCGTACGTCCTCTGAGCTGCGTTTTGCCTCCGATAACATCTACGCCGTCATCCAAGAGAATGACACAGACGTCCGTGACATCGCATTCTTGAATGTCTTGGGCAACGGGCTGAACGAGCCCCTGAGGTATTCCATCCTGAATCCCAATGGCAAGTTTCACATCCGACCAACGTCTGGCGTCTTCAGGAACACGGGGGTGCCTTTCGATCGCGAGGAGCAAGACCAGTACGATATCGTCGTTGAGGTAAAGAAACGTTAAGAACTGTTTGAAAGAAAATATCACCTTGCGGAGAAATAAAAGTCTAGTCAAGTGCTGAATCAAAATTTGGTTAAACTCCAATCCTTTTGGATCGTGGTTGAATATCTAACTCTGTTCCTTTTTTTAGCCTAAGATTTTCTTGTAAGAGGTGAAGACGCTATCTTAATAAAGAAAGGCCCATTCCCTGCTGTGACCACACCAGTAGATTTCTATCTGTGATGCTAAAGAATCTGTAAACCTCCTAAATGTAGCATCCTGTGTCTTGAAGAAGCTTCATACCCAGACCAAGAACATATTGCTATCTCTTGTTCAGAACTTGTCACTCATTTCTGACTTGCTTTGTCAAGAATAGTCAATTTCTGGAAGTTTTATTGTAATTTGTTAAATCTTAGATCATTTTATCACAAGGGCAAACTAGTATAATATAAATTTAATTGATTTAAAAAAAAATTTTTTTTTACAAGAGTCTGAGGTATTGGTTTGACATGTGCATCATTTTATTGATAGCCCTTTTTTTGCCCTACGACTGTTTTGTGTGTGTACAGGTCAATGATATGCGTGACCCACCTCGTATGGCCCATGTGATAGTCCACGTGGAGATTCTGGATGTCAACGACAACGTGCCTGTCTTTGTGCACCATCTGTTCAACGCCATCGTTCAAGTGGACGCCAATATTGGCGAAGTAGTCCGACAGGTAAAATAAATATGACATTTCTTGACTGTTGCTGTGAGTTTGTGGTCTTTTGTTTTAACCGCAAAATTAAAAAAATCAAAAAATTTTCCCCTTTGGAAGCCTTCACAAGAAGGACAGGATCTTCAAGTAGGATTTACAGATTGGCTGCAAATTGGAAAATGGGATTTTCAGCTTGCTCTTTTGAAATACTTCTACATTTAAATCCAGGGTGTCTAAAGTTAAAAACAGGATGCCCAAAGAACCTTCTCTGCCTAACAATTTGACTCACAACTGTTTGTTCATTGACATTGATTATTTTATTGGATTGCCCTTGTAGATGCTCTTAGTGCAATGTTCCTGGTTGATGGAATACATTTTCTCATTTGAATCGCCTTACTTCCAAAGCTCTTCATCTCCAGACTAAATTTCAATCTTCTACTTAAATATATTCCTGTTCGTCCTCTTCGTTCTGCTGGCCAATCTTTACTGATGCAAACTACTGCTCGTTGCACCTTCATTATGGAACGACGGACCTCTTCATATTCACATCATATTGTCCGTCTGGATTTATGAGTGGTAGTTTTATTGGAGTACAAGAAGTCAATTCTAATATTTGTCTGGCTTTTCACAGGTGACGGCAGTGGACAGGGACAAGGGTCTGAATGGGGAGGTGAAATATACCCTAGTGGAGGGGGGTGCTGGCCACTTTGATATCGACAGCAGCACTGGTACGATCGTGGTCAGACGCCCACTGGGTGCTAGCTCTCAAAACAAGAACTTCACCCTAAAGATTAAAGCCAGCGATAAAGGTAGTTTTTCCGTTATAGAAGAATTTTTCTGAATGTTAAAGGAAGCAATATTCTGATGGTCTGACCACAAAAAAACATTCACTGTTTATGATTTGTCCAAGTTTTTTCATGAGCTGTAAAATGGTTGAACTATTCTTCAACATTTTATTGGTGTGGAATCTGTGTTTAGACTTAACACAAATATTTTCTGTCCAAATAATGAAAAATGTGGACCTTTTTTCTGTCATGAATTTAATTTTGAAGAATGGTTCTTCATGAATTGTCTTAGGGTTTTACAAACTAACATTCTGAATTTGTCCCGCCATCAGGCCAACCACGCCGCAGTGCTGTTGTTGACGTACCTATCACTGTCCAGAACAAGGCCATGCCGGTCTTCCAGGAGCAGTACTACCACTCCTCAATCCCTGAGAATATCCAACTTCACTCTGCCGTCATCCAGATCCAGGCAGTCAGCCCCCAGGGCAGGGACGTCATTTATAGTATCAGCAGTGGCGACGAATTTAAGCAGTTCGACATCAATCCTGACACTGGTGGGTGGAAGCATCTCTACTTTTTCCATCTTCTAAGCTCCCACCCTTCTTCTTACGAATCTCAATTTTAAAATCACCTTCAATAATACAGACTAGGCAGTTTGGCTAGCGTGTGGCCCCAATCCTTCAATATCCTGCAATGTCACTCCACACCAAATTATTTGGACTTGGGTAGGATTGGAATGCCTGACCGATGATAAGCAGTTGTTATATGGGCCTACCAGCCCTAGTCCTTCTGAAAACATCACTTTGGCAGTTGGATATAGAAGGAGTTGGGACTGTAACGGTTACAGTGAGATTTCACTCGGAAAGCTTTTTCCCCTTCTTTTTCTTCTTCTTATTGAATATACTTTGGGGGGTCTGAATAAGGGCAACTAAAAAAACTTTAAATTTTTTGTCGAAACAACCCTTGAATATTCGATGGAAAAAGAAAAAAAGTTCTGAAGTGTATGTAGTAACTTTGATCATCAATCATCTAGATAATCAAGCTATAGATCTATTCAAATCTTCCCAATAATGATTTTAATTTGATTTCTAACCCTCTTTCAGGTGTGGTCAATGTGGTTGGACTCCTTGACTTTGAGAGTCAACAGGTCTACAAACTCACCGTGCAGGCCAGCGACACTCTCACTGGAGCCTTCGCCAACGTCATGCTTGACATCACCATTTTGGATATCAACGACATCGCTCCGAGCTTCCAGCAGAAGGTGTACCACACTACCCTCTCAGAGGCTGAGTCCGTTGGATCGACTGTTGCTCGGGTCAAAGCCTTTGACCTGGACTCGCCAGCCAACAGCAAGATTGAATACCGGATCGCGACGGAGGGTAAGATTGCCAGCTTCTTCCACCTGGATCCAGAGAGTGGCTTGATTCTCACCTCTCAAGTCTTGGACTACGAGAGATTCCCTCACCACGATTTTGTCATCGTGGCGTCCGACTCCGGCGTGCCAATGCTGAGCAGTGAGACCCGCATCAGCATCGACGTCGTTGATATGAACGACAACCCGCCAAAGTTTAGCCAGTCAAGATATGAGTGTGTCGTCAGTGAGCTTGCTGTAAGGGGTGGTTTTGTGATGTCCGTCTCGGCAACGGATCCAGACATATCGGATTCTGGCA
>CM021530.1:1913982-1933870 GCA_010994315.2 Pisaster ochraceus
CTTACACAGCTAGCGTAGAAATTCGGCACTTGCCTTGTAAGCGAGCAAGGGTGATCACAAGCACAGAATTCGCTGGTTAGCAGATCCAACATGGCAGACCATGGGCTGACTGTAGTATAACCACGTTTGTCATCACAGAGAAAGAGGTCCATGTGGAATCACTACTGATTGAAAGTCTATGCACCACTGTAGCAAAATTGGCCGAGCATGAAATTGCATAAATTAGAACGTGCAACCAATAGGTTATTGTCTTACAGTTATTGTAATTCTTCCTTGCATTTTCAATTTAAGATAGGTAGATGGTAGATGGCTTGATTATAAACCATTTTAGTATCACAAATGCATTTTTGCTTGCAAATGAAAACAAAAAGGGAGAATAAGTTAGAGGGTAAGAGGGTAAATGGCATGTCAGATCCTGTTCAAGCTTTCTACCCTTTCAAATGCATCTGGCGCTTGCAAGCAAACAGATTTCAGTGACATTAGATGGCATGAAAACTTAGTTCAAACATTTTCCCACATAACCAGTAGGCTCAGTCTAACAAAAAGACAGTAAAATGTTAAGCTTCCAGCATTGATAAGGGAAGCGATGCATTGTTCAGTTTTACCAACAAGCTTAAAAAGGGTTTCATTCTTAGCATTTAATTCTTGCTAAGCAATACCAGCACCGAGAACATGCATAGTGATAGAAAGTGTGGCTAGTTACCACTGAAACCTGTTGACAGTTTTTAGTTTTTGTTGCACTTTTTGGGGTCTTCTTATCTATGAGTTAGATATTTAAAAAAAAATCTTCTTCGTGACTGTACTTTCACATTTTTTATAAATCAGCAAGTGAGGTTTTCTCTGAGAAAGTGTTTTTTCTTAAAACAATACAGCCAAAATACACTCAAAAGCCTGTGATACATTTGTTTCTTGCCTCAAGTTTACACACATGGCACTGTTACAGCAACAGATTGTCAAAACAACTGGGCGTACCGCAAAATATTCAAAAGTACAACTTGTAAGTTGATAGCCATTGTCTCAACAACAATGAACAGTTTGTGGTGAGAAAACAATCCGCACAATGCAACAACCCAGAGTGAAATAGTGCGCTGTTCCTAGGGTAATAAACTAACACCCCTGAAGAGATGTCTGCCCAAACTTTCTTTATACCATTTTCTTAAAGGCAGGGTAACTTTTGGTAATTGTCAAAGACCAGTATCCTCATTTTGGTGTATCCCAACAGAGGCATAAAATAACAAACTGAAAATTTGGGCTCCAATTGTCATCAAAGTTGCAAAAAATAATGAAAGAAGAGAAGAAAAAAAGACCCCCCAAAAAACCACAAAAAAAACAAAAAAACAACAACAACTCACCTTTGTTGCAAAGAATTTGGCGCTTTCAGATGCCTGAGAAAGTGTCCATGCATGAAGCCTTCCTCAGATTCAAATTTTGGGGTGAAAAATATCTCTTTCTCTAAAACTACATTACTTCAAAGGGGGTCGTTTCTAAGAATGTTTTACACCATCACCAGCTCTCCAGTGCTTTCTATCAGTACGTTTTTGCAGATACTCATCAAAGGTATAGCCTCTTTTCAAGGATGAGTAATCTATTTAAATTTTATTCACTTGAATCAACGGAAATAACACTTACAAAAATGACAAATAAGGAGGCCGTCATTATGGGGCCTGATAGCTCTGTTTCAATCACACAGTTAACTAATTCACTGTGACATTCAATATCTACACAGGTGAGATTCGCACCAAGGTATCCTTGGATCAGGAGAAGCCCAAGGAGCGTGCTATCAGCATCCCCATAATGGCCTCTGACCCCGGTGGCAAGACCAGCTTCACCAAGGTCAACGTCATCCTGAAGGACAAGAACGACAACCAGCCTCGTTTTGAACGACAGCGGTACGAGGCGTTCATTCCCTCTGATTGGGAGATCGGAACCGAGATTATCAGAGTAAGAAATAATTATATCAGTAATAGATTAGAACAATCAGAGTGACTTTTATTAAGTTGATTAAATTTACTCTTTCTAAATTAAAAAATTGGGGCTCTCTGTTTTCTTACATCTCAGGTGTCGGCCAATGATGCAGATCTTGGGAGTAACAGTCTATTAACATACTACTTTGACAACGGCACTGTAGACAGTATCATCGATCAGTTTGAGATCAACACCCAGACAGGACTCTTGTCTATCAGACAGTCACTGCAGGGCAAAGGTCAGTAACGCCCTCCCACACCCACACCCACCACACCCATCCTTCTAAAATATTATTGATTAGTTACAAATGAAGAGATCAGACAATCTCTCCAGAGCCTATTTTCACAAAGCTGCTAAGCACAGAGTAATCATACTCAGCAGAAAGCAGGCTACCAGCCAAACTATTTATATGTGTATTTATTGTAACTGGCTCCACACTATTTTTTACTTAGCAGTAAAAACAAAAAGCTAATCGCCATTAGTAATCAGTAATTTCCCTCCACCGTGCACCACCTACCCTCCCCACCCATCACTGATCAGGTAATGATCACCACCCAGAGGAGGCTCTCAGCCAACGGACATTCTCTACTGGGAAATGGTCAGTAACCCCCATCCCATGTACCTCACCCTGACTTCATTTGTTACATTGTTCATAACGTCCTTATTATTATATCATCCCAGAGGGAGCTCTATTCCAGTTCTTCATGAAAGCAACCGACAGTGGAACCCCTCCTCTTGTTGGCCGTGTTCCTGTCAGCATCTACATTCTCACCACTCATGACATCACTCCGATCTTTGAAAACCGAGAACAGATGCGGAGCTTTGAGCTTCCGGAGAATCATGCCATCGGGGAGACCATCACCACCTTGAAAGCTCACAGCAACCAGACACTGACGTACAGTTTAGTCCCAGGCACAGATCTCCGCACCAACAACCCAGCCAAATTCAGCATCAGCCATGATGGCGGGGTGCTCTCCGTCACTAGCCAGTTGGACTACGACACCTGCAAGTGGTACAAGCTGATTGTCAAGGCAGAAACTGAAGAGCTCCCAAAGCTTGCCTCCTTCATTGAGGTCAGCGTCTCGGTTGTCGACATAAACGACAACCCTCCAGTGTTTGACGACACTCTCTACGATATCCGCCTCCCAGAGAATATACCTATTGACTCTGAGATCCTACAGGTACACGCGACAGATATAGACTCTGCAGCATTTGGGAAAATCATCTACAACCTCGCCCCATCTGAGGAAGATGAAAATTTTGAAGCCATGGAAATGTTCACCATTGACAGCGAGACAGGAGTCATCAAGACGATTGCGACGCTTGATCGGGAGATGATCTTCAGTTACATCATGCTGGTAGTCGCCACAGATGATGTCGAAGGACAGGTTCAGCACACGGCCGAAGCCACCATCCAAATCGTTGTCATGGACTTCAACGATTCCCCGCCTCATTTCACCCAGCCGACCTACTCTGGTCAGATCCTAGAATCTGATCCCATCGGGACGGTGGTGACGTCCGTCTTTGCCACCGATGCAGACCTCGGCTCTAACGCGGACCTGGTGCACTACATCACAGATGGGGATCCCTTCGGTCACTTTGCAATCGAGAGTAACTCCGGTCAGATCTTCGTGTCCAAGGAGCTTGACCGAGAACTAAAGGAGCTGTACACTCTCAATGTCACCGTGACGGATGGAGCCTTCATGGATTCCACATTGGTCTCTATAACTGTCAAAGATGTGAATGACAATGCACCAGTCTGTGCACAGGTATGTACAATGTTTGTTTATGCAATTCCTCATAACTTTTTAACCATTTCAAAGCTAGTGTACTAGAAAAATAGATTAAGATGTCTTTTTTCAAACCAAAGTTGCTGGTTCCTATGATACCGATTGGCAGCCATTTAACAATTTCAAAGCCTTTTCAAGATCTTCGAAAGCCTAATCCTCGTTTTCTTAATGACCACAGACCGTCTACTCCGACGATGTAACTGAAAGCCTCCCGCAAGGAACTGACATCCTGCAAGTCACGGCAACGGATGCAGATGCAGGAGACAACGGCGTCATCGTCTTCTCATTGAGTGGAGAGGATGCTGCCCTGTTTGCCATCAATGAAAATACAGGTAAGGTCATCGTAAACAATGGAACCTTCCTCCCGGCCCTTACTCTCACCTCAAAAGTTAATTTAAAAAAATTGTTGCGTAGCCTTTACTTCTGCAAAAAATAGTTCATGGCCTGACGTTTGGACCTGGCAGAGTCTTTCTTGGAGGCTAAATTACAACACAACACACTTACACAGGTAAACTGGTGTAACAGAAGCAGTCAAGTGGAAGGAAATGAAAAGAGAAAGAGGTAGAACGCACAAAGAAAAAGCAAGGGATGAACAATGAAGGGAACAAAGGGCGGCGGGTAGAGTGAAGGGGCAGGGTTATCCACAAGAAGTTGAAAACACAAAAGATAAAATCAAACGGGTGATCTACAAACATAAAGGTTCTACCGAAAGATTTCATAACAGCCCTATCCCGTACCTAACTGGATTGTTAAATGACATGCTTAAAGATTGATTTCTTTTTCTCTTTTATTAAATAATGTTTGTATATTGGTGGTTGTGCTAGTTTCTGTGTCCTGTTTTTTTTACATATTTACACAGCCCATGTTCTTAAGTGTTATAAAGTTTTTATCGAGTATGTTACTTTTTAATTTCCTTCTGTATATTGTAGGTTTTTTTTACCTATTGTAACCACTGTGCAATTCAGCCTCCAGGCTGCAAAATAGTGTGAACAAACCAATAATAATAATACTAATAATAAATAAAGGTGGGAAGGAGACAAATTAATTAGTCTGTTTTTCTGTTACATGATATATGAAATCTGTATTATGAAAAGGCTTTCTCTTACCTGTTTTCAAACTTGATTTCTCCCTCTAGGACTGATCAGCTCGGCCGGGGTTCTCGACTACGAGACTCAGCCCCTGCATCATTTTGAGGTCATCGCATCCGACGGGGTCTTCTCGTGCGTCTCTCAGATCTTCGTTGGGCTCCTGGATGAGAATGACAATGCCCCCGTCTTCTCCGCCAGCGTTTACAACGAGAGTGTCAGCGAGAACACAACCCTGAACACCCTGCTGACCAGAATCCAAGCTGTGGATCCTGATACGGGTACGCTGGTCAAATTGTCTTTTCTTTAACCACTTCATCAAAGCTCTTCATCTTCTGCTAGTGATGAAAACTTGTAATGAATCCAGCATTTGCAGAACAAGATTGAAAGTATGAATGTTCACACTGTATTAAGATGGTTATGGTAGAAACTTTCCTTTGAAATATTTTTGCCAGAAATACTCTAGCTTCTTAGAAATGAGAAAAGTAGTTTTTATTCTGCGTGTCTGCTTAAAAGAGTGAAAGCAGTTTTCCACTGTTTTCTTGTAACTCCGACGACTGATTGATTTTTTCACAGGTTTGTGTCTTCATCTATATTTTGGGTCACACAAAGTGCCGATACTGGTCTTTGATAATTCCTAATTTTGGTCGCACGCTTTAAAGACAAAATGAACGATTATTTAAAAATATTTTGGTAATCATGCTGAATGTTTTTTCTCTGTTTTGTTGAAGGCGTCAATCGTCAGTTCACCTACTCCATTGATACCACTGAAATTAAGAGCTTCACCATCGACCGCGCCTCCGGCATCATCACCCTCCGTCAAATACTGGACCGAGAGAACCGTAGCAGCTACAATCTGACTCTCCAAGCGATGGATACCAACAACCCTTCCCTGGTATCCCAGGCCGTCTTGGTGGTCAACGTCCTGGATGAGAACGACAATGAGCCTCAGTTTGAGCATGATCTGTACAACGTGACGCTGTCGGAGGATGTCCCTGTTGGTACCACGGTGGTAGCTGTGGAAGCGTTGACTAAAGACGTTGGTGTCAATGCACTGATTACGTATCAGATCATTAGTGGCAATGAGCATGGAAAATTCAGTGTGGACCCATTTACAGGTAAATCGTTATTACTTTATTTCTATATTTGCCCAACACCAGTGTACACTAAAGCACCGTCCAATTTCCAAGCTCTACAGGAGCGTAACAAAAATACACAGGTACCTCAGGTGGAATTCGAACCCACGACCCTCTGTATTCTAGAGCAGTTGTGTTCACAACTAGACCACTGAGCTAATAAAGAAATTGTAAATCATATTGTTTGTTATCACAATGCACCGAAAAGAGAAATGTCCCACACTAAAATGATCAAAATTCGTCTCCGTCTGACGTGACTTTAATCCTCTCGTTTATCTCCTTCTCTACTTCAAATTATTTCCCCCAGGCAAAGTGATGTTGGTGACTGAACTTGACTTTGAGATGTCCAGTAGCTACTACTTGACCATCAAGGCTTCAGACAGTGGCCTGAGACCACTGTCAGACACCACCATGGTCAGTGTGTATATCAGTGACGCCAATGATAACGTGCCCCAGTTCAGTCAGATCATCTACTACAGTGAGATCAATGAGGCGGCTCGGGTAGAAGACAGCATTGTGCAAGTAAGTCTCTCAGAGATGGGAAATTTCAGACCTTTTTATGCTTGACTTGTGAAAAAGTTCACTGTTTTTTTTTCTCTCTTTCTCTATGGTCATGTAAAATCATGCTCTTTGATCTACTTTTTTAGCGCTAGGGATACTGTTCCAAAACAAGTCCTTGAAGTCTATAGCTCTAGGGGTTACAAAAAGGTGGTAATGCCATCATTTCAACACCTTCTGAAATTTGAATTCCAGTTTCAAACCTTTTTGAGGACAAGTCCTAAACTCTGTTCTTGAAGAGGCAGTTTTTTGATAAGGGCACTTCTGGGGAAAAAAAAAAAAAACCAAACCCCCAAAATTGCTTTTGAAACTTCGTTGACAGCAATAAACAGCTTCCCTTGTATTGCCCAGCAAAATACCACACCAAATGAATTAGTTGTTACTCAAAATTCATCATTTGAAACTCAAAGGATGATCAGTATGAAATATTTTGCTGTGGAAAATTGCTGGATGAAATCATTTCCTGGAGAAGCAAGAGGCACACAGCAATTGTTGTAGTTGAAAAAAGGATATTTTAGACTTGTCCTTAATCTTTCAATACAAAGTTGTTGGTTTTTACTTCTTCCGTAAGAGTGTTTATTTTCATCATTTTTATCATCCCCGAAAAAGGCTTTTAAAAACTTCAACGCCGTCCGTTGATAGATGCTCAACTTTCCTTGCCTCATTTGTCTTTGTCTCAGGTTCTGGCGACGGATTCGGACAGTGGAGCCTACGGGGAGGTGACCTACTCCATCCTCCGTGGAGACCTCTTTGATCAGTTCGTCATCAATGAGCAGAACGGACTCGTCAGCGTCGCTGCGGACCTCGACAGGGAGCAGGTCAGTTGGCATACACTCGCCTTGAGCGGTCTTTCTTTAAAGGAGTGAAGAAGATGTTCAAGGAGCAGTGACATTCATAATAATTATTTTTATACCGTTCCTCTCGTCCTTAGATCTCTTCCTACTCGTTGATCGTCCGTGCCAGTGATGGAGGGGAGCCATTCCAGTTTAACGATGTATCCGTTCAAGTCTCAGTTGCTGATATCAACGACAACGCTCCTCGGTTCCAACGCTCAAACTACTCCTTGGTCAAAAGGGTGAGTCCTAAGGCAACTTTCATATTTTTCCATAATTGAAAACTTTTGACCTAATTATTAATAACCAACTGAGCTCTCTAGCTCTAGTTTGGCAGTCAGCCAAGATAATAACATTTTGTTTGTTGTTGATATGTTTCTAGGAGGACACGCCAGTCAACGCCCGTCTGGTTCAACTGAACGTCACAGACCCTGACACCCTCGTCAATGGCCCACCCTTTACCTTCTCCATCGCTCAAGGCAACGAAGAGAATGATTTCAGCATCGATGCTGATGGTTTCATCACCAGCCTACTCCCCTTCAATCTAGAAATGCGAGACAAGTACCAACTGACTGTTCAGGTGACCGATAATGGCAAACCCCCGTTGTCGGCGCTTACATATGTAACCATCCAGATAGTGGAGCCAACTAATGTGCCCGTCGTGCAGTCTCCGTTATGGATCACCATCAACTCGCATGAGGATGACTTCCCAGGTGGTGTTATCGGACGGGTGCACGCTGAAGACGCTGACCCATCGGATATCCTGGTCTATGAGCTGGTCAACAATATGGGAAATGTCTTCAGGGTGGACCAAGACAATGGGAGGATTCTGGCCCAGCCTGATCTAGATGAGGGCTTCTACCAGCTGAACATCAGCGTCAGCGACGGGCAGTTTACTGCCTACTGCGACGTCCAAGTAACCGTGAACCCTGTGTTGACAGAGATGCTCGACAACAGCGTCACGATCCGCTTCAGGGACCTCGCTCCTGAGAAATTCTTATCCTTCTTCTTCAATACGTTCAAGTACACCATCAGCAACATCCTGCGCTCTGGTGAATCAGCTGACGTTAGCGTCATCAGCATCCAGCAATCGGAAGCTGTACCCACCGACACGGAGGTGTTGTTTGCTGTCCAGAAGTCCGACCGGCGGGGAATCGCGTACTACAAACCCAAGTCCCTGGAGCGCCAGATCAACACCAGCGTGTCCAGTCTGGAAGAGCGGATGGATGTCAAGGTCCAAGCCATCGTGGCAGGCATATGCCCGGAGAATGCTTGCGATAAACAACGGCGTTGTGTGACCCAGGTTACCTTTGATCAGTCGAGTGTCACCACCCTAGATGCGGAGACTGTTGGGTTTGTGTCTGCCCGGCATAGCAGGGCTCCAGTCTGTGTCTGCAAAGAAAAGGGTAAGTATATTAAAGAATGTCTGGTATATAAGAAGAAGCTTTATACCAGACTTGGTGCTGTCTGTAGCTGTCAAAGATGTTCAGGGATTAGGCCAGCTTAGTGGTTGTTTTCCTCTCCTGCCTTTCACCTCTGTGGACCCTGGTTCGAATCCCACCTCAGACCCAGAGCCTTGCATGTGCATTGGGTTTTCAGTCCCTTCCTGGTTGCAGGGGTTTCCCCTGTTGGTGTTTTCCTCTCACAACTGAAAATTTGTCTTCTCATTTCCTGATCACCATCCTGTTATTAGTGTTTGCGCTATTGGATTTTGTAATGAAATAAAATGAATATTTTAGTACAATTAAAGTAAACCTCCCACAGTAGGTTCTGAAATTTTTTTCAAAGCTGTATAAAATTTAAATGTTTCACAAAACACTTTAGTGCAAAAACCAACACTTGTTGCTTAGCATAGAAAATTGACGCTTACTGGTAACAGGTTACCAGCGGAAATGCTGTGTTGGTGTACATGTATATAGACCTTTAATATGCTGCCACCATATTGGTTATGTTCCCTGTATCCGATAACAGTAATGGATGCTAGTATTCATCACACTGAAAAGGAACCAGACTATTTTTTTCTTCCAGCCTCGGTTTGGGTACATTGGTTCAGATTGGGGAAAATCAAGATGGCCACACTATGATAAAGGTCTATCGTTTGTGACCAGTTGCCTTGTTCTTACTGACGCACCGAATCCTGGACAAGTTGTCATGTTTAACAGCTTTATGACACCACACTTACTGGTGTTTGTTTTCGAATGTCATTATTATTATTGTTTTTAAAGTTGTTGTTTACCTGTTCTATTTGCAGAAGAGGGATGCGTTGATGGACCCACCCCTCTACCAGGCGAACCTACAGACCACTGTGCCAGCAATCCATGCCAGTCCTTCATGAACTGCGTTCAGGATCGAGATGGGTACAGCTGTGTGTGTGCTGATAACAGCCTCACATGCGGAGGAGGTAAGTTTGAATGATCCATCTTACCATCCCAGGGCTTGATTTCTTAAAGTCGTCTTAAGATGAGCTGACAATATCCCCATAGTGAATTGTACATTGACATCACACTTTGCTTAGCAGTTATAAGATTGTTTTGCAGTTGAGATCAATCTTAGCTCTTTGTGAAAGTTGACCCCAGTTCTATTTCCACTTAAAGCTGTTAGAGTGAATTTTTTTTTGTTTAACTCCACACTTGTCAAGCGATGCCTACCTTTGTAGCTTTGAAGAGATTAAAACAGAGAGATCTCTTGAGGAGTTGTCCGGTCGAATCAAAATCGATGAATATGTTACGATTTCAGACAAGTTATAGCTTATCAAGTTTAGTATTCTTTGTCCTTGATGCAAATATTACATCAATTAAACTGTTGTGTTACCTGACTGCTAATAACAACAGGAGTTGAACTGGCCTCTCATCACCGTGCTTGGTGGTCTAGCAGTTAAGTACTGTACTCTAGAATGTGGGGGTCTTGGGTTCGAATCACAACCAGGCGGCCTGTGGATTATTTTCCGCAGGACCCGGGGAGCATTGAGCATGCAGTGCGTATCATACATTGGTGCAAGGGTAAAATCAAAATAATATTCTTTATCCCTGATGCAGTTATTCAATCAATTAAATCATTAATTAAAAAAATGTGGCTCAATTGACCAATTATGGTAATTATATAAGATAAAAAGGATGCAGGTGAAATTTGAGTGCATTTCACATCAAAATGAGAGACAACTTCTGATTGGTTAATTTGTGTAGGTGATGCAAGTCTCCGTCCAATGAGCTTCAGCGGTAATAGCTTCGTGCAGTATGACCTACTCGACATATCCAGCCTGTCTGTACGCGTTGCCGTTGCCGTCCACACAACGGAACCCAACGGTGTGATCATGTATGGTGAAGGGGACGACTACAGTGCGCTAGAGGTATGCATACAGAGTTTGCCCTTATCTTTTTCAGTAACTAGCCAGTGGGTCGAGAGCCTTATTTCATAGAGCTGCTTAAAGGTGGCCAGCCAAAAAACCATGTCACATGTACCATCTGTGACTGTAATCCTGCTAATTTCTGCTAAGCAGGAAATTGATAAGCGAAATGTTTTGCTTAAGCAGCTCTATGAAGTTGCCTAAGGACCCAATTTTTTATAGAGCTGCTTAAGCACAAAAAAGTTGTTAAGCACAACAAAATTATGCTTACCAGAATAAGTTTACCAGCCAAACTAGCATACCACAAGTACAATTAATGACTGGTATCTTGCTCATTTCTGCTTAGCAGAAAATTGTTAAGCAATATTTTAGCAGCTCTATGAAATTGGGCCCAGTTGGCTTGTCATTTCTCTAGTCCATCTGCCTTTTCACTATAAAGTGGTGCTTTTGAACAGTAGTTTAGCCAGCCGGACTACTTGATGAGGATCTTGACTGGTTCTCGCGTGTTTCAACTAGCATTCCGCCAGCAGACCACTGTTTATCGGCTGGTACACAAACATGGGAGACCTGGGCTCCCTATTCCAATCATTTCATCAACACTAATCTCTCAAACGCTGTCTTTGAATATCAGAAGGCAGGGTAACCCTAACAAGGAGGTTTGTCAGGATCTGCAAACAAGGTCTCTGTAAAAGGTCGAACTTGTTTACTCGCAACACCTTTACATGTAAATGAAAGATCTCAGTGTGTTCAAATTCAAAACAATCTAGAATACGTCTAGACATTCTCAATCTTATCTCTCTAATCCCCATCCAGATTAATTCTTCCATAGCTTTGAAAATTCTCTAGATTTTAAAAACTGATGTGGGAAAACATCTTCAAATTGTATTATTATTATTCAATTATTTTTAATTGTTTTGTCTGTGCAGGTTGTAGATGGTTATGTTCAGTACACATTTGACTGTGGCAGTGGCCCGGCTAACATCCGCCTGACCACAAAGCGTGTTGATGATGGTGACTGGCATGAGGTGTCGGTAAGCCACCAGGGAAATGTTGCCACTGTTACCCTTGACCGGTCCTCCTCGGCGACTGGGAGCGCAGCCGGAGACAAACGCGCACTCAACCTCGACAAGATGGTCTTTGGAGCGAGGGTGACTGATAGAATGCGTGTCCGAAGGGAAACGGTCTCTGGTGGTTTTGTTGGATGCATGGGTGACATGAACGTGGATGGCGTCAGGCTGGAGCGATCTGGAGATGGTATCTCACCGAGTAGCATCGGAGAGTGTCCATCAAAGGTACTCAAAGCTTGCTCCAGCAATCCATGCCAGCATGAAGGGACTTGCCTGGATTACGGCTACAGCTACATCTGTGATTGCCGTCCGGGATGGAATGGCAACCGATGTGAGTACCCTTTCACCCCATGTTACCCAGACCCTTGCGCCAACGGTGGAACCTGCTACAGCACCGGCAACGACTTTCAATGTGACTGCCAGGAACCTTACACAGGCAAGACCTGCAACGAGGTTCTGTGCCCGGATGAGATCTGTCGGAATGGAGGAATCTGCACAGTGAGCTCGAAGACCTGCAACTGCTCTGGCACAGGTTATGGCAGCACATACTGTGGGTTGGAGCTGACACGCTGCAGCCAGAACCCATGCAAGTATGGCGAGCACTGTGAACAGCTGGCAGAGTCTTACAAATGCTGCAGTCTGTCGTCCAAGGATGAGGTATGCCGCAGCTTGGATCTAGAGAGCATCCCCAATATGACGGCTGGTCCATTCTCTATCGGCATGATGGAAATCATTGGTATTGTCGTGGCAGTAGTTATCGCTATCTTCCTTGTATTGATCTTTGCGTTGTTCATGCGTCGCCGTCGTAAGAGACATCAATCGCGCAATCTTCATTTGGGTAGTCCTGGCTACCCCATGGAGAAGCGGGACAGCAAAGGTTCGGACTACGACTACCAACCACCGAGTCCACCAAGCCCACGGCCACCACCGCTGCCTGACCGACCTGCTTCCTACACTCCAAGCAATCACAACTCGCTCAACAATCTGGACTCTGACAGGTACTTTTGTCAAATCAAAACAAAAACTTGTATCTAAAAGAATGTAGGGTTCAACGGGAAACCTCTGTGTGAAGTACATCCAAGGTCCTTCTTTGCAATTATCAAGAGTGCTTTGAATGAAAAATGCATATAGGTCTGAAGAAAAAGAAATTCAAAATCCGCAAATTCATGTTTGGCTTAGAAAATGAAAGTTTATTTTGCCACATATTTACTGTAGAGACCACTCTTGATCAATACATGCCATGTAACAGACCTACACCAAATTTCATAGCTCTGCTTAAGCAGAAAATGTTAAATGAGCAGGATACCAGTCACAGGAGGTACTGTACATGTGACATAGTAGTTGGGCTGGTACGCGTGGTTTTGTTGTGCTCAGTTACTGTTTGTGCTTAATCAGCTCTATGAATTTGGGTCGTGGGAAAAGAAGCTGATTAAAGATGAGTAAAGGGGTGAACTTGATGTCGGAAATAAAATAAGAACTTGTTTTCGCACTGTTACAATCTTCCACAGATATGGCTATGATGATGCCCAGCCTTACCACGGTCAGCCCATCAGCCAGCAGCCGTCATTGCCCCCTCTGCCCTCAAACTCGGCCTCCGACAGCGACTCCATCGCCAAGCCAGCCTGGGAGTTTGATGCGCCTAGTGCCCATGAGAGCTACGTCGATGGTATGTTTGCCATTTCATTAAGAGTTGACTCGCTAAAACAACTACCCTTTCCCAAGTTAAACTTAGAAAAGCACAACCAAACACAACTGGGTAGAGCACAGCTTAGTTGGGGTAAAAAAAAGCAGTGCAAGAACACGCATCCAAAGCAAAATACAAGCAAGCAAAGACAAAGGAAAAAAGGACTACAAAAGCTAGCTAAGCATGTAAAGTTAAAACAAAGATGTGAAACAGTCAAGTTTTAGAAAACACAGCATTCTTGTGCACCCTTCCCTTGGCAGAATTGCTATATTATTGCCATTAACCGTCCAGGCTGGTAAAGGCAAAGCATAATATCGGAAAGAAATTTTACAACAAAAATATTTAAGAAGAGCATTTCCAATACCAACCACAGAAACACTTGAGGTTCAATGCCAACAAAATAATACTTTTTGGATGAAATTTTGTCAAAGTTATGATCTAAGCGTTCACTTAAAAAGTTACTTTACCTTGCCCCCCTGTCTTGGGTGCTAATACATCCTTAGGTCGTGACAGTGCTCAGAATGCCCCTATCAACGCCCACCACCCCCTGCAGCACTCCCATCCCTGCATTTTACCTCCTGCACGCCACGGCCACATGCCCCTGGAGCCCCCGGCCTATGACCAGTACAACAGGGCAGCGGCCACCTCCATGAGCTCCATCAATACAGAGAATGACGACGACGCTTTACCTGGTAAGATCACGGAATTCCTCGCTTTAAAGTATACAATTTCCATGGAAACTAATTCGGTTTACCTTTACAGGCTTGCTCATGATGGACACTAGTGGGTCGATTTATCAACCAATTGCACTTTTGTAATACACACATCGTAAAGCGCTTTTTTTTCTCAAAGGTTTAATGTTTTTAATGTGTTTGTAAGAACTCCAGAGAGATTGAGACAGAATTAAATGAAACATACAACCCCAAGAAATGCATTACTTGTTTATAACAAACACTCAAGAAAGACACTCTGAGCAGTGTTAACAATATCTTAGTGACTTACAAATTGACTATAAATTGAAACAAAATGTTAGACCCAAAATCCATGTGTCCATCTTGCATAATGCGCAATGCGTAACCATGACAATACACGCCGAGCAATGCACGCATTTCCGTGTGTGCGTATTGCGTAAAAATACCCAGCGTCGCTTGGCGTTTATTTTCATTTTAAAGGATTGCGCACAGCGCATGACAGACACATGGATTTTAGGACTTGGATGTTCATAAACATTTTCAAAGAAGTCCACACAACAGTGAATGTGTTTAAGTTGTTTGACCCAACTACCTATTCTAGTTCTGTTTTTGCTTTTTGGGATGTTGAGGGGGGGGGGAGAGAGATGTTGGCTTAATCGATTTACTTTTGATGGAATTTGATTCATCAAGATGTGCTAAATGGCCGTCCATTTCAACTGCCCTGCCAAAGAGGACTAACTGCTGCCCCTTGCTTCTTATAACAGTTCCTATTATTTCTTCATGGACCATGACAAACTTATTTTCCCTCGTCTTACAATTAATAATGGACCCACTTTCCTTTTGAGATATTGAAAAAGTAATCCATTAACGTAACTTCTATATCAACTAATTAACTTCCACAAACTAATTAGTGTTAGTAACTTTAAAAGTCTCTTGAGTCTCCAATTATGAAATTAGAGAGTAGGTTCGTCAAGGAGTTCTAATGTTTTTAAAATCCCATCACTTTACTGACGACTGTTCCTCTGTTGCATGTAAACATTCATCTTTCTCATCCATACTTAACCATAACCGTTAAATTCTCATAGATTTTGCCAACAGTAAAATAGTCAGACATAAATTGACAAATAATACCATTATTTTTAAGTTCACATTAATTGTGTAGCATTTACTGACTTCTAACGTAGCAAGTATTTCCCAAACATATTGCAGGATATTGGTGTTTACGTTGATAGAGGTTTGATTTTCAAGAGTCATTTTTCTAATTTCCCCCGAAAGTCGGGAGGAAGTTTTCAACGGGAATGATTTGCGAGGTTGCTCTGTATTTCTAGCGTCATTGTAATGAAATTCTTCATAAACAGACCATGATGTTCAAGGATGTGCACAACATTGGTCAGATTGAGAACATTAATGTTCACAGATTTGCACTTCGCTTTCGTGGTGTAACGATGGTCAGGGCGGTCAGGGCGATGTTTGAAAACAGTTTTTTTCCACTATTTTTTTGGTGACTCTGTTTAACTGATGGAGCTCAAACTTTCACAGGTTTGTTATTTCATGTATATGTTGGGTCATAGAAGGTGGGAATACTGGTCATTGACAAGCACCAATGTTGTTCATGTGCTTTAACAGCCTTCCACATCAATTTCTCTCATCTAACTGCTCTTCATTTGTTAAAGCATACTCAGAGACTCAGTAAACTACTCAGGGTTGTGGTAAGCTGTACATCTGCATCAAAGTTTGAAATCAAAAATATTTGCTGAAAGCTGGGGTCATAGATTGGTAAATACTAATGAAAAAAAAATAGTGGCCATAAAACTTCACTTGGTAAGAAGCACTGCAGCTGTTGAAAGTATAAACTATTTTGAGAAAAGACTTTTTTTCACCAGAATTTTTTTTCTTCCGAGAAACGATTCATGCATGAATCGTTTCTCAGATTGTTCAGGGTTGACTGAGAATTTAAATTTCTGCGGCGTTTGTTCACGAATGCTGCAGCCAGGAAGGCGGTTGGTACCCGCTGTCACTTTGCTAAATGTGGATGGATTCGCCGTTCTCTGTGAAAATATTGTGACAGTTTTTTTGCTGCTTTCTCAACAAGTAGACATGTTATTCAGCTGAAACTTTCACAGGTGACTTTGATTGTATCTTTCTTGATACTTTAGCCATGTAAATCAGCATTACGTTGACAAAAACCAATCTATGACCCTGACTGTAATGAATTGAAAGCATCTTGCCTCCGTTGCATCAATACCCGGGGCTGCATCCTGCAGGACTGCTTCCATAGTCCATACATCTCGCTCCTGTGGGTAACCAGATAGTTTCTAGGTATTGGGGGCAGAAAGGGCAAACAAACCAAAGTTGCATCATGATCACCTGATTTGCACATGATACCATCGAATGAAAATGTATGAAACATTGCATTTCTTTGGCACCTTGTACTTATTCATTTTGCTTGCTAATAACCCGTTAACCTTCCCCCCTTTCTAATAACTGACAATTTCTACCCTTATTTCTGCCTATTCTGCTTTAATGCTTACCCTTTGGATGACACAGCCAAAAAGGTTGTGCCGATTACAGCAGATGAGGTCAATAAGTCGGCCCTAGAGGGAAAGCCCTCATCTCCGTCGACCCCGTCGTCAAACCAAAGCGACTCCGAGACAAGTCAAGACACTGTGATATCGTTTGAAAAGGGACAGTCACCTGTTAAGCTCTCAGAGAAACATCAGGCTCAATCCCCGTCAGAAATGTCCCCAGTTGTTCCCGTGAAATCCATCGGGAATGGCTCCCCAACCGAGCCGAGGAAGGAGAACTGTCAAGCACTCAAGAACGCCGCCCCAATTGTCCAGAAGTCCCCCAGCCCTAAGTCACCCAAAAAGTACGCCCCAAAGTCTCCAATCCTGAAGAAGCGGCCGTCCAACACTAGCCCTGTTCTTGAGACAGATATCGACGCCCCAATAGCAACCCCAAAAAGCGTTCGCTTCAACATGGAGCCAGAAATCAGTAGCTTTGAAGTGGATAGCTCACAATCGGACATCCAGACAGATTCCGACACTGAACGGTCCTACGCTGACATGATCGGTCTGAAAATAGAGCGTCGCAACGACGGTGGATCTGTGGTTACAGACGCATCAAAACGTAACTCCGACTGTGAAATCGGCTTCAACAATGTCCCACCCTTAGACTTCCTAGAGACTCAGAAGGCCCTCGGGGTGGAGGGCCCCGTCCAGATTCTTGCCGACGTCAGCTGTCAGACGGTGGACGATACTAACGAGTCATCGACGTCGCCGTCGTTCTTGGAAATGGCGGCACCGCTGGAGACCATGACAGAGTTCCACGATACCCATCAGACAGTTTACATCACTCAGAACCCAGAGGAAGATGAAGACGAGGGAAAGAAGAAGGGTTAGGATTGATGTCTTGTAAGATGTAGTCATCGGTCATTTTTTGAAACCTTCCTCCTTACATCTTGTAGTCATTCAGTCATCCTCTTCCGTCCTTTGTAATTCCATCTTGACATTTTCCATAATTCAGTTCCCCCTTGTTGTGAAACTGTAACCGAGTGGTATAATTTTTCCCGACTGTATTGCCAGTTCTACCATCGTAATCCTGTTGAATTATTTTGACCTATATATCTTCCAGCATGCTCTAACAAAATTCCTTGGTCATTTAGCACATGATATATTAACAGGTACACGCTTATTTTGTTGAAATTACAAGTGTTTTACCATCATTTTTCTTTCAGAATGATTTGTTTAAAACTATTTTACAAATATTCTTTATATATATTAGGCATTCAACTGTAGTTTTAAATTTTGTTTTTACTTTTTAACATTTTTCATTTGTCATATTTTACTTGTTAATTATTTTAGAGATCATGAAGTGTTGATGGTGGAGTAAATTGTGTGCATGATTTGCATTAGTGAAGTATCTTGTGGACAATTGTGACTTTTACGATACTTTCTCACACCGCATTGCGATGTTTGCGACAACGATACAATTAACATCTATTGAGACAACGATACAGTGGCTGAGTCATAACTCTCTTGTTTAAAAAGCATGGCCTTCCTATCTCAGTCTTTTTTTTTTATATCCCCCAAAAGATATCCCAATCCAAGTCTAAAACAAAATTAGTAAATATTGATAAGAATAAATAAAAACAATCGCTGCATATTTGCTAAGCTTCGCTTGCCAGTGGACAAATCTGAAAAGCTGTTCACTGGTTCCTCTTGCCTAATTGCCATATAGGCTCCCCAATGACAGACTACCAGTTTCGATCAAAACTACCGCACAGCTAAATCACAAATCACCTTAGTAGTAGTTCAAGCTGCTTTCTGTCGACACCCCCCCCCCCCAAAAAAAAAACCCCAGAAGATTCTTCTGTGACCTTTCACCCTTGTTAGTGCAGCACATTTATAATTTACTGCACACCTTCTTAGAATCTAACAAGCCGATGTTTTCTTGCTCTTTTCCTTTGGTCTTTTGGTCACGTGCGGTGACTCTTCCCACGCTCTGCAACCTGCTTTTTTCCTTCTAGATTCAGGAGATGTGTTAAGGCATAAAGGTACCCTCATAACGTCCGTTTCTTGATCACTAACAAACACTGGAGATTATAAAGAATACTAAACCTAAATTAAAGCATGGGATCGGTGCTTCTTGAAATACTCACTTTGTACAAAGGAATTAACATAAACGGTGTAGTTGGAGTAGACGGTGGCATTACCTGTCCTGTGGTTTCTTTTCTCACTCTACCGACTGAACACCTGGGTTAACACTCACGGCTTGTATTTAGACAGTTTGTACTTGAGGTTCCGAACACACACATGGCTGTTACTTGGTTACTTTCGAGTAACACTTCTTCTAAAAGTCAGTCTTTCTTTCAAGTTCACAACGCCATCAGTGAACTATTTCCCTGGGATAGCTAAGCAAATTGCTACACAAAATGTATCAGTTGCTGCTCAAAAATCATCACTTGCTTCTCACTAATTAGCGTTCAGTTTGCACAAAACCTGTTCAGTCTGAAAAATGAGTTGTTATTATAATGGAAATTGAAAAGGCAATTTTGCTTTATGCAATGGTTCTTGAAACGTGGTGCAAGAAACAAAGCAAAACATAACCACGAATAACAGGAGAGAATCAAGTCTTGGTGTTTCACAGCAAACTTTTGATGTGTGTATAGCTCCTGATGAAGACTGGTACCTTTCACATGTGTGTGAAGAGAACCCTGTAAACTGTCTGAATATGAGTCTAGGGACTAGAGCCATGACCTAGGAGGACGTGCACTTTAACACTACTGCATGCTCACCCACATCAGTGACTGTGTTGGGCACTTTTATGACCTGTGTTGGTTGAGTGTAGCTGGTTGGTTCTCAACCAAAGCTGCCCCAAGTGATAACAGTGCCCAACCTTGAGACAGTCGCGTCAATCTTGAAGGAAGCTAACCCATGAAATCATTCACCAACTCTCTCAGTCTTAACAAATAACGATAACTTTGCGTCCCAATCTCTCCACCAATCAGGACAGACGGTTTGAATACACAAGTCCTCCTGAATCCCTAATTGGTTGCCTATTCTTCCTGCATTACACAGCTAAACCAACCATGCTTAGCACGGAGTCAGCTCAGCAGTGATTTAAGATGGAGTTAAAACAGTTTGGGATGTTGAATTTGGCATGTGCTGATGGGTTTTTAGTGAAGAGACCATGTCACCTCGTTTAGAAAAAGAGTGACTTTGTTCATTCCATGG
>CM021530.1:1934870-1947295 GCA_010994315.2 Pisaster ochraceus
TAGCATCACTCTTGATTTCCACAACGAGAGCTTGACAAGTTTTTTTCTGTGGTATCTGGTGGGAAATAATATCTGTGTGAATGACACTGGTGGTTTTCTCTGGTAAAATGACATGCTGATTCCTTAACAACACTATCACAATAATGTGGCATGCTGAAAAGACAATCATGTTATCTGTGGTTGTTCAGTGACTGAAAAAAATTGCTGTTACTTTTGGCATTTTCCCATAAGTGTGTAAGGCCGAACACAACATATTTGTGGTTGTAGCTTGTGTGGCAATTGTTTTGGATAAAGTGTATCTTGAACTTAGCATGCTTTTTGAATGAGCCAGATAAGTTGCCGTTGACATCTATTTTCATTTTTCAGAGCAAACTTTACAAAAAAAGAGATGAAGCACCTCATCTGGAACTGCCCAAACCTCCAACCAGAAACAAATCTTGTTTTTTGTTGTGGCTGTACATTCTGACCTGTGTTTCTGTCTGTTCATAATTATGTGTCTGTGTATCACACACAGCGTTAAAATGCAGCCCACATGAACATTTAGAAAACAAACAATGCTTCAATCACTCATTCCACATAATTCTTGCAATGTGATTCACTTGTAGGAATATTTGCTTTTCCAACTGAATTTCATTCCTCATCTAGGCTTGAAACAGACCATGCACCTTTACCATGGGACGTCCATCTTTGTTTTCTTCCATTTAACACCATGTAACCAAACTGAGGCTGTGATGACAAGAATTGTCTGGTACCTTCTAAGAAATCGCTGTTAGAATTTTGGTAATGACTAGAGCAGTCCTGAGACCAGACCAGACTTATCTCATATCAGGAGAGTGAGGATTTTACAATACTAGTTCTTATCAGAATTAAATTCTACTCTGCAAAAGTAGATCAAACACACGGTGGTACTGCCAACCGAAAACCATAACTTTGATTGTGTAAACATGGAACTAGACAAAGATGGACAAAGCATTACAAAGGTCTATTGCCAACATTCCACTCATGTCATTCTCAATATAAATTTCTTTTAAACAATTGCATACAAAAAATAGTCTTTTAATAAGAAACTACTCTATTATAATTTAAGTCTTCAAAATTTACTTTTACTTTTTTTCCACTTTAACATTCCTTATCAACTGATACTTCACTGATTTTATTTTTCACTTTCTTTTCTTGATATTTTCGATTACTCTTAAAGAGTGGTAAACAACCTATTTAAAGAATCAGTTTTGAAGTTGGAAAAATTATGTAGCTCATCAAAGTACTTGGGCCTGATATTTTATGGAGGCAATTGTCTCCATGCCCCCTGGTCATTGCTTTGGTGCCCCTTCAGATGTTCTAGTATCAAGGAAAAACTTCCTTGCCCTTATAAAAAAAAAAAAAAGCATCAGGCCTGGGTTCGGTTTCTCAAGGCACTAAGACTCATCTTGAGTTGTCAGTATTTGCCATAGTGATTTGTATTGTGACATCATACTTTGCTAAGATTGATACACTCTTAAGATCAATCTTGTGGAATTGGCCCCTGTTTCCCGTCAGACATAACAGATACTCAAATCCATCTGTTGATCATTTATTCATGTGTATATATGTATATATATTTATTTTATAATTTTTTTAAATTATACATATTGATGATTTGTTTTGATTGAAGTCAGTCATGTAAGCATGTATTTTGGTTGTCCTATTATTTGTTATGGTTGCACTCCTCAGCCTTTTTCAAAACCACGGCTTAGTCTTGGGGCTCTGGGTTCGGCATCATCCGCTGTTTTAAAGTCCCGTACGGAAAGCGTACGCTTTCTAAACTACCAGTGAAGCCCAAACCAGAGCCTTTGAAACTCGAGCCGTGGTTTTGTAAATGGCGCTAGATATGATGTTACTAGGGATTAAAAGCATGGTGGTTGCAGATTCATTTGACCTTTGACTTTCTAAGGGAGCTCATAATAAGCGGCTGAGTACCCCAGCGATTTGGTGAAAGGTTTGGATTTTGTTTCAGCGTTTTTAAATATGTTCACCTGTTTTCTATTTACAGCTTACCAATGGGACAACAGTGATTGGTTGCCGTCAGAACCCCTTAGCAACATCCCGGAAATGCAATATGAGACGCCCGAGTCACCCACCAACACTAACCTCTCAAACGACGATATTGAAGACGAGTTTGTCGGGGAGGACACCGACTACCCTGCGGAGAATGAAGACATGCCGTACCCACGAGCACTTCGCGATTTCAGGCAGCAGTTAGAGAACTATCCACCGGTGGATGACTCCCCGTACGTTGGGCTGACATCGCACTATCAGCAACACCCAAACCAGTACTTGCCCAAACACAGCATCAGCAACTCCACACTGCCACAGCCCGATATGGAATACGATGACGAGATCACAGACGGGTTACCCTACCCTCAGAAGGGGCAGTTCCCACCCAAGTCAGCCGCCGCCGCCACCGCCGTCAACGACTTGAACTTTGACTTTGAAGGAGCCATCTCCAACATGGATAACATGTCAATGTCGGTGTACACCGACACCAACGGGTCTTGTTCGGACATCTCAGGGATGTGTGACCCAGACAGTGAGATGGCATTGAGTGAGTATGACAGCGCTGACGGTGACGATGAGGAGGAGAGAGACGGAGATCTTAACGCTCAGTTGAAGAACCTTCACACGGACGTGTGATCTAATGTCTTAAATACTTCACTCACTGGTGCTGGAAAGACATTCATCACACTGTAGAAATCATCACATTGGGCTGGTGGGTGGTATGCCATTGACAATGTGTTTTCCAATTTACATGAAAAGTACTGAAAACTCATCTGGTATCTGTGAGTGCTCTAACAAAATTAAAGTGAAGTCTCAAACTAAGATCAGTATATTTTGAAAAACTAGCAGAGCATTCCCATGGTGACCAATATTTGGGGTTGCCAATACCGCTAAATTCTGTCCAAGTCTTTTAGAAAGTTCTTGGCTTGTCTAATGTGGTATACTCCAACAATAATTTGCAACTAAAATGAGATATATCCGCTTAAAATGCAAATTCTCTGAGCAAGTTTTGTTTGATTGAAAACAAAGTTGTACCTAGCAGGGGCTAACCTCATAAAACTGTTAAGCTGAAAAATAGGCTAAGCAGGTAAATTATTGCTTAGCAGAAATGGGTTACTAGCCAAAATCACAATTTACTACACTGCTCAACACAATATTTGTTTCCTGATCAGTTTTGCTCAGGAGATCTACTTAGTAATATAAGCACAGAAAAATCTTGCTTACCTAAAACAGGGTACCAGCCAAAATTTCCATTGTTGTCTCTGGTTCCCAACCCATTTTTTGCTTAGCGAAGAAATTTTGCTAAGGTTTATTTTCTGCTTAACATCTTTATGAAATTGGGCCCTGGATGAAGGCAGTATGGGATTCGGGATGCAGTGTGATGATTGTCTGGGTCGGGAGAAATCCCCGTTTTTATCTCCATCAAGTAACGCTTGTAGATGCTTAAATATTTTGTATATATTGAATGATGGAAGAACGAATCATGGGATGAGATTTGTCTGTGGAAAGATCATGTCGTCGCTGACCAGCTTTAAGTATAAAAATCATATGTGGCACTCAATGTGGTTAAAGGATACGTCTCAGTAAAATAGATTATAAAACCATCAATTTAAGAATGGAATTTGTTCACCTTGAAAGAACGAATCCGTTCACAGGTCCACTGTTAATTTAGTTACATGGAGTAAAATTACACTAACATTTTTTTAATCACAAACACATTTTCTGGAGAAATTTTTAAAAATTAAAAGTAAAAGAATTAATCGCTCGGCAAATGGGTTTTAAGTCACTGCCAACTTTAAATTTAAAAAAATTCACTTGTTTGTACTGTTTGAATTTCCCTACAATTCTGAAATTGATGAAGGCTTTTGGCCAGAAAGGCTTAAAGCTGTTTAGGAAAATGTATAAGACTTGTGCTTGTCCGAAACAGTCCAGAATTCTCCTTGATGTGTCTATATTTTGAGTACGCAATTATTGGAAACAATATACACAGTTCTATTTAGCCAAACTATACCAAAAGTGAAGCAAGTTTGTATTCTGATATACTACCACCTGTATGTGTTCTACCCATATTAGTCAGAGGGTTTTTGGTCTTTGTACTTCAGCGAGCCTGTAATTTGTCTGGAGTTATCCCGTTTTCAGGATTTTTTCCTTTTATCAGAAAACTTGTGGCCCATTTATCATCCCATTAGTGCACAAATGTTGTATCTCGATTTTGCAAAAAAACGTATCTAGCACGAAAATGCTCTGTGCAAAAGCATTATCTTGACGCGTACTTTTTTGTTGTTGTACAGCTGAGCTATTTTTAGCAAGACACGATGCTTTGACAATTTCAAACTCGGCGAGTAACAAAAGTGCTATTGTATGAGATACAATGTTTTTGCACTGACACGATGTTATGTAACTCCTTATGATTAAACAAAGGTGCTCTTTTTCATTTCAGGTTCCTCTTTTTATGAAAAAAAGTTTTTAGAATTCTTGATGGGTAATATTACAGCTGGTTCAAAAAAGCTTGGTTGAGACTTCTGCAAATTCAGTTTGATGTGCGAGATGAATCTTTTGCTACATTTTACTAATGTTCTTCTAGAAAAATAAACAACAACATGAGTATCAACAAGGCAAACAACAAAACACCCAGTAATGGTGGATTGTTTTTCAATAAGGGAAGATCCGCGATGTATTTCAATAATTATCAAATAACTAGCTGCATTCCTCGTCTATGCAGTTACTCTGCAGAAAGTATTCTTAGTAAATTAGTCCATGTAGCTGTTGTACAGATCAAGAATAATGCCATAATCTACCACTGCCCTGTTCTGAGCATATTTCCTTTCACCAAATTTTCAAAATGGATTGTAAAAACCTACTCTTCTTTCATGATATTCCCTTTTCGATTATACCCTTTATATGAAAACTAATTTTCCATTTTGCAATAAAATTGATGCGGAAACTTATTCATTTTAATCTTTCAGGGGAGGGTGGGGCCTTATCTCAGGATATGCAAAAAAACAGTACTTTATTATTTCAATCGATGACTATAAACGCTTTGAGCTTCCCATCTTATGAATATGCAAATCACATGTGCATGTTTATGAATAATGTGAATGAATTATAAGACACAATGAATGCATTACTTTACTCAGTACTTGGCCAATTAATGCTTGCAATGTTGTAAAGACAGTTTTTGTTTCTAATGCAAATAATGTTTTTAGCAAATTCTGGAAATTATGTGAGAATTGTCATGTTTATTGAATACATATCTGTGATATTTCTTGCGCTTGTTAAATATCTGGAAAATCCCCAAGGGGGGAAATGGGGTGAAATCATTTTAAAAGTTTCAAGGTTGTTTGTACAAAATGAAGTCTCTATAAAAGATTTTATATATAGGCTGTGTATTGCTCATAGTGAAAAGTTTACATTCTTTCATGTGTATATACCGATGTGGTAATGTGTAAAGTGTATGCTTATGAATAATGCAAAAATACATAATGAATAATTCATGTCATGAGAGAAGGTTTCATTAGTCAGAACAAGAATCATTAAAGTATGAATTCGAGAGGAGATTTATTCATGTAATAACTAAGATTTCAGACTCTCCTATTTTTAGCTTTAAGGGTCATTCGGATGGTTTCTCTGTTCATAGCTTGCTACTTTAAACTATTTACATTTCCTTATGCAAATATTTTTCTGGCCTTATGAATATTCAGTGTTGTAATAATTATGAACAATATTAATGTTCTGTCCACTCGGTTCCCAGTCATGCCTTGATAATAACTGTTGTGTATAAGATTCCAAACCATAATGAAATTATTGTATTCAATATTCCCATTATAAGAATGGCTTACAGGGGGGATGTGTATTTTCTAACAAAATTGCAAGATTTATCTTTTGATCTAAAAAATTAACACTATGTGGTCGCCACATCCTTAAAAAGGAATTAATTCTAGTTGGAATTCCAAAATGTTGGTCTGCTGGAATAAATATAGAATAATTGGGGGAAATCCCCCAACAACAAAATCAATACAAATACAAGGTTGGAAATTGTGAGGAATGTAAAAGATTTTAACCAAAACAAAGTTGATGTTCAGTTTTAAATACATTTCTATGTGCCTCTCCTATTATTTCTGTAACCAAAGAAATAAATACTTTACACCACTTAAAAGTGAGAAGATTTTCCCAAGTTAAGCTGTTATGATTGTTAGACTCTTTAAACTCCCAGCCCCCCCCCCCAAAAAAAAGGGGTACTTTTGTTTTGTGAAAATCAGCTTGAGTTATTCTTTTAAGTAAGTTGTGCTGTTCTCCAAACCAACAATTTTAGTATCATAGATTTAGAAAGTTTGTAGTTATACTCAGTTGTGTTGTTTTTTTGTTTTAAAGTTTTTTAATTGAATTTTTAGATGTGGGTAAGTGATTAACATCCCGTTTAATTTGAAGGGAACATTATTATTTCTAAAATGTTGTCATTCTTATTGTTGATAAGTATTTGATTTGACATTTCAAATCTTTGTTCATGATTTGTCAAGTCACCATCATTATACTGAATTTACCCATAACGCTGATTTGGAACTTAGCGGGTCTAGGTAACAGAGGGAAGTTCGACCCCTTCACCTCACAGTGAAAAACCATGGTCAAATTTGACACTGTGACGTAGAAATGCTATACACCCGTACCAACATCAAAACCGTACAGACAAAAAGAAATTCATTGGTACTACAAATCAAGCCAAAACTAAAATTTTGTTTTCGTATGTAAAAGAAAATTATTGTCTTTGTTAAAGTTACAAGTTGTGTTTTATATCATTGTTGTCTTTCTACTTTGATCTGATGTTGATTTAAAATCATTTGTATGTAGTCATTTTTGTAAGAGCTTAGGCAATGCCATTTTTTCTCCATTTGTTAAGTTTACACCGGCACATTAAGTAGTATTTATTTTTGTTTCCTTAAATATATTTATCTCTTCTGTTGAAATGAATCGGAAGGTCTTGGGATTCATTTAAGGACAGAGGTTTAGACCTTGTGTCAAGTCCTCTTTTGAATATTGTTTGCGTAACAAAAACATTTGAGACTTGTTGTTAGTACTATTTTTTCTTAGTACTCTGTATATTTGATACCGTGTTTCTGGTGCTTATTATTTTGTTTTTGTTTTTTACCATCTTTAAATTTTTGAAATATTTTCTGCTTCTTTTGAAAGTACTGTTGTTGAAGGAAAGATAAGAATTTTGTTGAAGAAAAAAAAATCAAAGTACAACATTTATAAATTGTAAAAAAAAAGAAAGATTAAAGAGGAAATTAATAATGATTGTGTTTAAACTAGCCAAAAAATGTAAGTAAATCAAAGTTAATGGAAGGAAAAGATTAAAAAATATTCTTGGAACTGTAAAATAAAAAGTGGTTGGTTTGATGCTTGCTTTTATTTTGGCTTTCAGTGTGTGAACTGTTCACATTAATTACTTTTATTTGTTGGAGTCCTTCAGAGGGAGGGTAATGGCTATACCTTTGGTAATTACTCCACTAAAAATTAATGACCATAACAATATACTTGGTAAAGAGCACTGGAGAGCTGTTTATACTATAAAACATTGTTAGAAACGACACCCTTTGAAGTAATGTAGAAAAAGAGGTAATTTTTCACCTCAAAATTGGAACCCGAGAATGGCTTCAAGCATGAAGCCTTTCTCAGGCGTCCGAAAACATAAAATTCTATGCTACAAGGGTTGTTTTTCTTTCATTATTTTCTTGCAACTTAGATGACCAATTGAGCCCAAATTTGCACAGGTTTGTTATTTTTATACATATGTTGGGATACACCAAGTGAGGATAGTGGTCCATTGACAATTACCAAAAGTATACCCTGCCTTTAAATAAAGTAACAACTCTAGAAAAGGACAAACTAATTGAGCTGCGATGGAAGTAGCCAGACAAACCGCACTCGTTGACATCAAGAACTTCAACAATAGGGATCCTGGTGGTTTGGCAGATGGGAAAGGTTTGATTATCTTTTGTAATTAGAGATGTAGGTCCGTTTTTTTGCCGATTTGACCTGGAAATTAAGATTTCAGTAGCAATGTCTGTAGATTCAAGAAAGGAACGGCTGTTTCGCCACAGCTGAGCCTAACACTCGAAAAGCTTCACAATGACCGAAGCTCAAACTTTTTTCTGGGGCACGTTGTGCCCACCGACCCCAACTTCATAGGGTAACCACAAAGAGTAGCTAAGCACAAACAAACTATGCTTACCAGAATAAGGTTACCAGCAAAAACACTATGTCGCATATCTGTGACTGGTATCCTACTTTATTTTGCTAAATACTTTAAGAAGTACTACCATTACCTGCTTAAAAAGCTCTATGAAATTGGGAGCGTCTTAACCATGCTGCAAAAAGACTAGCGCGCTATAAACTGCACTTCTGTGTAGAAGCTGCTTACGTGTAGTTAGTCTTCTTTCGTGCTGGGCACCACACACTTGGAACTCATCACTTGAGGGCGTGCTTCCAAGTTCTTCTATAAACCTAAAAATGGCTGCTTCCACAGAGGTAAGTCCATGCAGTTTTATGCCCAAAAATTTTCATTTCTGTGCTCGGCATATTGAAAATTACTTTTAAAATATATTTAAGGCTGTTCTCTAATAACTAAGTGACCATTTAAGGCCACGTATTTGAGGGAAACTACTCTAAATGGCAGAATCCTCGAGTCTGTTAGAGTGGTGCTTGCTGCATAGCATGGAGCATGGCGGCAGTTTTGGCCAGACTTTTTTCTCAGCGTTCTGGCAAAAATGCGGCAAACTGCATAAACTAAAGGACAAAACAAAAATCAATCAATTGTGTTAGTTAGTCGTCCTTAATTGTTTTTTGATGTGTGATTGTGTTCTTTTCAAGGATTCATTTTTATTATTTTTGTTGTTTTCGTTTTCATTGATTGTATTTAATTTAATGAGCATGATGAGCATCGGAGTTCCTCTTTTTGAAGAACAAGTCAATTTTATCATATAGAGCAAAAACATAATGCTCTAGCCTATGACTATGGTTTAATTGATGTGGAGCATTTTAATTAAGTTTGATTGTGAATTGTTCTTAGTTTTAAATAAATTTCTTTGATTGTTGTGTTTTTTACTTTAATATTTTGACTTCATCTTTGTTTTAACTACTCTTTTCTTTGATTTTTGTTTTGTTCTTAAGTTTATAAATTTATTACTAGTTGACCCCTTTGGCCGCCCATAGGTGTGCCTCTCTGTGAATTTCTTTTTAATGATCAATAGATTGAGTTTGAATTCTTTATTTTATGTTTTCCTTAGGATATAAAGTTACAACTGGAACAAGCAACACTTGCTGGCAAGGAATTTCATAAATTGTTTTATGAAAAGTTTGACAAGAGAAGAAATGTAAGTAATTTGGTTATCAATTATCTGGTTTACTTAATGTTTTTCTCTGTTAATGCTTCTTATCACCAAGGAGTAAATGGGTACCTGAGACAGAGGGTTGAGATTGTTGATGTGCATGATGAGCAATCTAAGTGCCAATTTAGTTGCCGGTGCTGCATACTCCAAAGGAGTTGAGATGGTTTTAGGCCTTCTTTGAACTTTGAAGCCCAATGAACAGGGGTAGTAGTACTGTATAGCACTTTGACACAATGTTTGAAAGTGCCAACAGGGCTCGAATTTGACACTGAGCATGCCTGAGGCCAGAAGATTTAGTGCTGGGCTAGTAACCTCATGACCGGACAAGTCCGGCAGTCTTGTGAACAAAACAAATGATAATCAAATGTTGACTCCGAGTCTGAAAAAATATCTCTTGATTCTATTGAGTAATGAAGTATACTTAGTACACATAAAGACAAATTGAGATAAATCTTCTCTTACATGTCTTAGGGCTTGTTCACATAGAAACAGTTAAATGCATGTTAAACTGTGTCAAGGAGTTTCTTTCTCATTTTGATTCTGGTCTTGTAAAAACATTCCTGGTCCAGTAAACATTTTGAGCAATAAGCCCTTTGGTCTTGTGGATTCCCCCTCCCTCCCCCCCCAAAAAAAAAAAAAAATAAAATAAATAAATAAATAAATAAAAAAATAAAAAAATAAAATAACAAATTTCACCCTGGCCTTTTAAATGCTAATTGTTAGTATTATTATTTTCCTTGTTTATGCAATCAAGAGAAAAAAACCTTGACAAGAATATGACTTCTGAATATTCTATTATTTTCGCATCTCAGTTGCTGAATAAGTTGTATCTGGACACAGCTACCATGGTTTGGAACGGCAATCCATTAGAGGGAGGTGAAGCCATCATTAAGTTCCTCGATCAGTTACCAACGAGTGATCATACCATTGAATCATTGGACTGTCAGCCAATACCAGGTAGGGCCCTCAAATCACAAAACTAGGTCAAAATTATGGCAAATTGCATTTGTCACAAAATGTGCTTTATTTTAGTTGCCAGTTCCCGACTTTACACTAAATTGATTTTGTGATGATTTACTTTCGATGATTGTGTCTACCATGTTGTGAAGGAATGTAACTGACCATTCAACAAATGAGTGGGTTTGTCTGTAGCACTACATTAAGGACCTCAGTGTTGCAGAGCTGCCAACTCTCCCTGATTCTGCAGAAAGTTCCTGGAAAATCAACCAATCTTTCCATGTTCAGATAGACAAATTTGAAGAACTTTGCCTGATCATGGAAACTTTGTCCATGTTCACGTTGAATGTAATTCTAAATAACTCCCTGACTGTTGTACAAAATCTCCCTGATTGCAAGATGCAAATGTTGGCAGCCCTGCTGTTACAATATTATTACAAATTAATATCTCAGCTGTGTGTACTTCCAATATTGTATTTATTTTTGTGTCAATTTCCATTTTAATATGAAGTTTGTATCATTGTTTTGGACTTGTTCTTATCCACTGGTCTATCATTGCAATTTTTTAACCGAAACATCACTGAATCAATGGTGGAAAATGTGTTATTTAATTGTCTTCTAACCCTAGTACTCTTGGTAACATATTCCATCAAGTTAACTGACCAGTCCGAGTCAACTGCATGGGTTGTGTATGGTGGCACAGCTGTGCACAGAACTTTGCATACATGTACATGTACGTGTGAACTATGTACAAAGCATTCATCACTTTATATCATATTGCTAGAATTATAAAATCTTTCCATTCTGTCATTCAAAACCATAGTGAGGTAGTGGATGGTATTGAACGGGCATACAGTCCGAGGGTTGACTGTGTTTTGTGTAGATGCATTCACTGCAGGATATTGCAGGCTTGCATAGTTTATCCATCATTCACAACCACAGTGGATGATATTGAATGGTTAGACAGTAAGAGGGTCAGTCTAATGACTGTTCCTGTTTTCATCTTTTGACTTAAACTGCTGTTATGTTATTTAATTGTTTCAGATGTATGTTATCTATTTGTTCATTGTTTCGGTGCAATATTTTGTCACTAACTGCATGTGCCTGTTTACAGACAACCAAGTCTCAGACTATTTGCGCTGATACACGTAGTGTAACATTTCTCGTGTCTTTCTCTTGTGTAGTTCTTCCTTAAGTTTGAATAAAAAAATGTGTTATTTTTATTGATGGTGTGTCATGACCGCTCGGTCTTAAGCTCTGTTGTTTGTGATCAGCAGAGTGTGGGTTTGAGTCCCAGTCTTGACACTTTAACTGTCCTTAAAAGCAAGACACTTGACCGTTATTGCTTGGTCCTTCAGATAGGATGTAAAGCTGTAGGTCCTGTAAGTTGTGAAATGCATGTGAAATAACCTAGTTACACTGGATCTCTCCCCAGTATTTGCAGAAGATTGTGCCACTTCTTAGCATACCTTTCATAAAAAAAACAAAGTGCTTTTAGACGCTTGTTGATAAAGCACTATACAAACTTTATATTATTTCTATGAATATTATTATTATCAATACGTAATTAAATATATTGCATTTACAAGTCAATTTCAAACAGTTTGTAAATTTAATGACTTTGTAACAGCTTTCTAGGGGGCTGTGAACTTTGGCTGTCGGGTTTAAACACATCTTCTGAAATTGAACTTTAAAAAAACACATCTTTTGTTTCTTTTCACCAGCTGCCATCACACATGGCCAGACAACAGTAATGGTCATCGTTGGCGGGTGGGTCAAATTCGAAGGCAACAAACGGAACTTCCAGTTCACCGAAAATTTTATGCTCACGCGGACTCAAGCGGGCGTCTGGAAGATCGCAAGCGATTGCTTCAGGTACCAGGAGTGACGAGAATGTTATGCGACATACGGAAGATGCTTCTTCCACAAGGAAAATTGTATGCAGGGTTTGAAGTCTACGGCACCAGGAGAAAGGAAACAAGTTTGTAACTTCAGATTAGAGATATTCTTCTTGTAGAGTGAAGGGAATGTGCTGCAGGATTTACATAA
>CM021530.1:1991115-2002899 GCA_010994315.2 Pisaster ochraceus
ATTTGGCAGGCTTTGTAGAGAGACCCTAATGGGGGTTAGGGTTTAAAAACTTTAAGACGCTGTGCAAAGTTTTTGTGGGCTTGGCTATTTCCCCTCCCCCCGTAATGACAAAGTTGCATGTCTGACAACTGTGAAACATAATGTTTAGTAAGTAATCAAAGTACTTCTTGTTTTGTTCCAGGTCTGACAGGACCCCCTGGGGCAGGAAAGTCCACTTTTATTGAGGCCTTCGGTAAACAGTTGACCGAGGCTGGCCACAAGGTGGCAGTGTTGGCAGTCGATCCTTCTTCGTCATTTAGTGGAGGTGAATAATTTATCTCAGTGATCTGAGTGGCTTATTTTATGCCCGGATTTATTCTCAGCCTAAATCCGGAATCCAAAGCAGATTTTAGCGTCACAATTCTATGTTCAATTTTGCGGTGGCCAAAGAAGGATTTACTTAGCGGGATTCGAATGCACGACTTCTGAATTAATGTGCTGGCACTCTACTGAGCTATCTAGCCTAAATAATGGCAGTCTCATTATTTATTTGAATTTAAATTTACCCAGTCAGTTGCCCTTTTGGCTTATTAGTTGACAATTCTATATTCCCAGTGATTATTTGGCAAGAGTTGGGCACATTTCAACTGGAGCGAATTGTTAGTCTTTTCCTTGTGTTTAAATTATTTCTGTAAAGGAACATCTGTTTGAATTTTTTTTTTCCTGACACTGTTTTTAGGTTCATTGCTAGGTGATAAGACGAGAATGCCAGAGCTCACACGGGACCCACGGGCCTACATCCGTGCCTCTCCAACTTCCGGCAATCTGGGAGGTGTAACTCGAAACACAAATGATGCTATTGTTGTTTGTGAAGGTGCTGGCTTTGATGTTATTTTAGTAGAGACAGTTGGTAAGGAATATTCGACTTTAAAATAAAGTTTTAAACTTCTTTGGGGCTTATGCTCCCGTGGAATAAAACCAGAATTGAGAACTCTTAGACGATGTGTACACCATTCATCTCTCAATCAAATCTATTCTGCGAAAACATAGGATTTGAACTACCTTTAGCGGTTGGGCTAGCAGGGTGGTCTATTAGCAAGACATATGCTCTAGCAATGCAAAGGTTGTGAGTTCAAATCCCACCCAAGTTATTGCGTTTGGATTTTTTTTCCACAGAACTCGGGGGGAAATTACTGAGTATAACGTGCTTAATACACATCAGTGTAAGGGTCAAACCAAATTATATTCTTTATCCCGATGCAAAGTTAACATCTATTAACTTAACCCGTTCTTACTGCTTCTCAGGGGTCGGTCAGTCGGAGTACGTCGTGTCTGACATGGTAGACATGCTAGTCTTATTGATACCACCGGCTGGTGGAGATGAGCTACAAGGAATCAAACGAGGCATCGTGGAGAAAGTGGACCTCATCCTGGTCACCAAAGCCGACGGAGAACTGAAGATTCCAAGCCGGCGCGTCAAGACCGAGTACACAAGTGCCTTGAAGTTGATGCGGAAACGCTCACCTGTGTGGTCTCCAAAGGTATGCAGAGATTAATGCTATCTTAAAGATTTACTGGTCACCGTTTTGCTGATTTATAGATTGAATTACCTTTTTGTTGCTACTGGCGACTTTAGTGACCAAAATCCCACACAAAAATGCCTGTCAACCCAGAACACAATCAGGTTGAGCAATCAGGTTGGTCCAGTGGTTTCTTTCCCCTGCCTTTCACCTCTGTGGACCCCGGTTTGAATCCCACCTTGGACTGGAGCCTTGCATGTGGATTGGGTTTTCAGTCCCTAACTGATTGCGTGGGTTATCCCCATTTGGGGTTTTCCTCCAACACTAAAACTGAACATCATTTCTTGTTTCGTAATCACCATCCTGTTTTTGGCGCTTGCGCTGTTGGATGTGTAAACAAAAGTTCTGCAGTTTGGGCGAGTGTCATTTAAAAAATATGCACACACTGAAATTCTTCTTTATGCATCTCAGGTAATGCAAGTTTCAGCTCATGCTAAGTTGGGCCTCGCAGAGGCTTGGGCCACGATGCAGGAGTATCACTCCACCATGATCCAGTCAAAACTCTTCGTTCCCAAACGAGCGAGGCAGCACCGTATCTGGATGTGGAACCACATCCAAGACAACATCATGGAGATCTTCAGACAACATCCGGACGTTAAACCAGAGATACCTCGTCTGGAGGATGAGGTGACCCAAGGGCGGATCACTTCAGGAATGGCTGCCGACACCCTGCTGGGGAAGTTTAGGATCAGAGTGGCAAAGTCCAAGGAGGGTTCATGATGGTGGGACTTCTTTGCATCCTGAATGTAATATAATAACAGATTCTTAAAATATGCAAATGTAAATAAATATTAAAAACATCAACAAGAAACATTGGGAAGATGAGTGTATAAATCAGTGTGAATATTTCTTCGCAGTTGTTCAAAATTGCTCTGTGCAACAATATTGTGTCTCGGTGTGTACTTGTTTTGGATATGTTTTTGCTCTGACACAACTTGCGAGTGCCATTTCAAACGGACATTGATTTCATCCATGTTTTAAAAGTTTTAAATTATTGATACAAAGAAAACTAAAATTCTATTGCATGACAAAAATTGTTTTATTTTTATTTTATTTCGCCCTATCCTTTGGTCAGACTTTTGCTGTTAGAAGATTCTATTTGCTGTTTCCATTTATAGTAACTTTACATCCTGTACCACTGTCTTCCGCAGCACTAGGGTGTTGATACAGTGAGTCCCGTCTTGGGGGCCTTAGGTGTTATAAGCTGGACATGAATGAGCAGTTGGACAGGCGGGTTAAGAGTCAGGAACCTGACTAACTCGCCGCTCGGTAGCATGTAGGCAGCTGCTGGGCAGCAGCCTTGCTTGGGTGGCTTATTGTATACATGTATTCACTTACATAAAGGAGGTAAAACTACAAAATATCTCTTAATGTGCAATTTTTACGTTACATCATGAATATGTGCCTATTTATTCATAAAAGTGCGTGTTGGCTACACACACATAACACCTAGCCATACATTCACAACGTGAAAATATCATTCTAGACGTTGGCTTAAACGGTTAAGAAATCTTTCATAAATCTGCATTTTAAAAAAGATTTTGAGGAATTCTTTTTACAAACCGTTTTTTTCTTCACCTGATCTGCACTGACAGACGGCGGTATTTTTTTGACATTTGTGCCTCTCCTCATGATGTGAGTAAACACACAATGCATAGCTGAATGATTTGAGCTTGCACTGAAAAGGCAATACAAAGCGTCAAATGACTATGCATATGCGCTGCTGTATGCATTAGGCAGTAACGTGTAGCTTAACCTCACTATTGCACACTTGAGCTCTGGTGTTTCTGACCAGCAGAGTGTAGGTTCGAGTCCCAGTCTTGGCACTTGTGTCCTTAAGCAAGACACTGTACCATTATTGCTTTGTCCTTTCGGATGGGACGCAAAGCGATAGGTCCTGTGTGTTGTGTAATGCACGTAAAAGAACCCAGTACACTTATCGTTAAGAGAAGGGGTTCACCCTTGTGTTTTCTGGTATGGTTGGCTGCACATTGCGCCACAGCACCTTGTAAACCATTACACTGTACATAGTGGGTCTTATATTTGGAACATAGTTACGGATACCTTGTAGATAAAATAATGAGGGCTTTGAGATGCCCTCGTGTGTGATAAAGCTCTATATAAATCCTGTGTTTTATTATTTTTATGGTCACTACAGCAGCAAGGTAAATTAAGGTGCAAGTAAGGCTTTCTGATGTTGAAATGAGGAGGGGAAAGCACAGTTGAACATGAACATTGACGACCACAAATTGTACAGAGACACTTGACATTTTTCTTGTACTGCTTTGTATTTTTCAATAAATGCATATCGCCATTTTAATGCAAACAATGTTATAATCACATGCATTTATCATCATGATAGAATGAGCAGGTGTTAAGTCTGATATACATATACAATTAGGCTTGTCTTGACCTCACAAGTTTAGCCAGAAATACAAACATATCGTCGTGTCAGTGCAAAAACTATCACGCACGAAAATGCTGTGCAAAATCTTGGCGCAGACTTGTGTATATGCGGGCTATTTTAAGCGATACGATGTTTGAAAATTTCAAACTCGCGCGCAAAACTAAGTGTTATTTTAGATTGAGTTTTATGCACTGACATGGCGATATTCAGGTGGAAGGTGTGCCGAGGTTGGACTCCTTGGCTAATTGTCTCAACCTTTTTGTGAGTGCATCTTGGATTCCAACCTGGAGCCCAATTTCATAGAGCTGCTTAAGCACAAAATGTAGTAAACCAGAAGACAGTTACCAGCCAAAATACCATCAAATGTACCATCTGTGACTGGTATCCTGCTTAGTTTTGCTTAGCGGAAAATTGTTAAGTAATATTTTCTGTTTCAGCGGCTTTACGAAATTGGGCCCTGGGCTCGATGATGGGTAGTCTTGGTGCAACAATGTTTTCCCAAATGCCCACGACAATCCACCAATAGGTGGTATCAACTATCACCACAAAACTACTCATCTTTAACCGTCAAAATTGTAGCACCCCTATTAAACCCCTTGTATGATGCCACACCCAGCTAATGTCTGCCCATGGTGCACCTCTAACAGCACATGCCTACTGCAAAGTAGTAACACAATGGGAATGTGACTCCCAAAATAGTACAGCCAAGTTTTATTGTGGGTGATGGTGCTGGGTGAATTGGGTTAATAGGTGGATAAATTTAGACTGGGATCCACAAAATAACGTCTCACACCAAGACTAGATGGGTAGTCTTGGTTCCAATACCATGGTGTTTTTGTGTACACACAGACAACATGTGACGGATTATGAATAAACCCAAGAGGGTGCTGTGACTTGTAACACAGCGCCCTCTATGTTCATTCATTACATAAATCCAATTGTTGGTTGTGTGTACGCAAAAACACCATAGTCTTGGAACCAAGTCTGGATGATGGGGTCCAGCAGGGTTGACAGAGACTATTGACTTCTCTTGTCCATTTGTCCCTGCCTTGATGCCCCTTGTCTTGTTCTCCCAGTACCCCCATAGGGCAACCACCAACTTCAAGGCAACAAATTGCCCCTTACATCATTGGATTAAGCTACAAGCAGTTTCTAAGAAATGTGTACACTAAAATCTTGACTTGCAACACACACTTCTCTACAACAACAGTTCACAACTACATTATGTATACACCAACTGACAAGTTTTCATTACTAGGATAGATTCATTTAGAAATTACGTAGCACCATAATTAAAACATCTATAAATAATATTGGCAATTGGTAGAAGTTAAATATTTCCAGGTGTGTTAGCGCTTAGGGATGGATTTCAAATTACAGATTGCGAGAAAGACTTTGTTCTCCCTCATTTGGGAAAAACATTAGAAAAGTAAAACCTCCATCTGTTCTCATTTGATCTTGGTAAAGCTAAGCACAAACAATTGTGCTAACCAAAATAAGGTTACCGAGCCAAAATACCATGTCACAGTACCATTTGTGGCTGGTATCCTGTTCATTTTTTGCTTCTACAGCAGAAAATTGTTAAACAATATTTTCTGCTAAAGCAGCTCAAGGGCCCAATTTCATACAGCCTGTAAGCACAAAAACTTGCTAAGCAAGAAAGATCTTGCTTGGCAGAAACAGGTAACCAGCCAAAGTTTACATGAGCAGCACTGCAGCTGGTGCCCTGCTCATTTGTGCTTAAAGAAATAGCGGTGAAATAGGGGAACGATCAAACAAGTTTTATAACATCTGAAAATAAGGCAACCGATTGTTGTGGTTTTAAACAAAACTTCTTGTAAAAAGTGTCCAACAATCAAGCTAAAACTAAAACATTCATCAAAAAGGATGAGATGTCCAAAAGATTACCAAATCATAGAGCAGCTACAGTTGTACATTCACAAAACCATGCTTAGCAAGAAACAAGTTAACAGCCATGGTAGAATGCAATCTATATTGTTTCTGGCTGGTTCCCTACAAACTACCACTTAGCATAACATGAATTTGTCAAGAATTTGTTGTCAACCAGCTCTATGATATTGTAGTTGACCCTAATCCTCCCATCTCTATGGCATAACACCAACTTGGCAAGACTGAATTTGGCTTTATGAACTTATTGTTAAGGTACACTGTGAAATAAATGAGGAAAGATAGTGATAATAGTGCTCAATGAAGCAGCAAATACAACTAATAATATACATTTTAGTCTAGGTGACATTTTCAAATCCTTCGCTTCACTTTGGGTCAGTCTCACTAAGTGTGAATAAGCTTTGAAGCTGTGTGTTTTGTGTACAAACTTAAAAACTTATCTCCACAGAGCTCGATATAAACTGAGGTTTGAGGAAGGGCTTGGGCCAGTTCCACGGTTGCTCATTGAAACTGTGTGTCCAAAATTTGATTGTCCGAACGACTATTCAGACTTGATACGTTCAATTTCATATCAAGTCTCTGAAATCCATTAGGAGAATAAGCCTCATGATTCTTGTCAATCCTGCGGTCAGTAGCACTCCACACTAATGCTAGAAATAAGAACTAAAGTACCCCGATCTCAGACAAGCGTGTCAAATTTCACTCACATACGTACACCATGTCCGTGTATAGACTATACTACTAGAATGCTTTGGCATGTTGATGATGCGCTGACCATGTAAGTGGTGGAATGTATGTCAGACAGCCGGGTATTTTTAGCAAAAGTGATGTCATTAGTGCTATTCAACTTGAGTGCTATTCAACTTGACAAACCCAAGATTTCCCCCCAGGATCTTCCATCTAATTCCACTTTATACTAACTCCTTAATATTAACCTTTCTAATTAGTAGTGAGCTAAAATAGTAAAATCCACATACACATTTTAAACAGGATATTATATGTAGCACATGATTTTAACGGCTTTTTACTTTGCATAAAATAAGGGCTCGCAGAACCCGAATAAGGCATAATATTTGTCCAAAATTGAATTTTAAAATCAGCAACATGCATATATATAAAAACAGATTCCGTACCATGATTTCTCATGATGCACTCTCTTAAATTATATGAATAAATACACTGTACAAAACTAAAAATACTGATATGAGTAGATATGACATTAAAAAACCCTCTCTATTGCGAACTAAAGTAATCAAAATATTGCACTTGCTATTAAACAAAAGTATCACAAACAGTACATGTTAAAAACAAACTCAAATTTTCTACAGAAAACCAGGTCAAGGGTTAAATGCCACAGCTTAACCTTTGAAATCAACAGCTTACACTAACTCAAAGCTGTCCATCAAATTTGACCTCTCAATTAAGCCAATTGTGAGTTATGATTTTGAATAATGTCTGGTACACTGACTTGAATGGTCACAACGGAACACTCAAAATGGGATTACCCAGACTAAAGACAGTGTTGCTACAGTGCATGATTTGAGGGCAAGCCTTTATACAGCTACTCCAGATGGGCAAAAGCCAGGTACTATTGTGCCAAACGCATTCATTCAAAACTGGAAAGCTGTTTGCTGTCTTTAATGCAACTACGCAAAAGCTTGCGCCAAATCATGTAAAATAGCAAGTAACAAGTTCTGCTGTATTTAGTCTGAGGAAATCTAATTTAAAATCAGTCACTTTTGGCTAAGCAAGTCATTGTATCAGACATTATTCGAATCTGGTACCAGTCTTTGCCAATCTATGGCCGTGTCCAAAACGGCGACTTCGACTACAGCTACAGCTAGATCAGCGCGTCTGCCAGTGTTTAAGAATAGGCAGACCCGCGCGATCTAGCCGTAGCTGTAGCCGAAGTCGCCGTTTCGGACATGGCCTTATTGACAATATGACCTTTGTACATATCATCAAGCAATGACAAAAACTATAGATGGTGAAAGTCTCGCCCAAACTCAGAACAGTTTTAAGAACCTCGGGTTGCTACCTGCATTGCTTTAACACATGAAAGAAATAAAACCAAGCACAGACAGCGCACGAGAGACCTGCACGGTCTACTACCAATTTCACCGTGTGTTGTGATGGCATCCACTAACTTTGTTGCACCCACTAACTTTGTCACAGCACAACACAGCTTTCTCCGAGTGCACCTTCCATGAATTCGATTGCAAAGTACAGTAACTCACAGAACTCTTGCAATGTAAGTTAAACACAAGGTGGCTACATCAAACAATTCACTTGTCATCATGATAGCTGTCTAGATAACAATTACTATGGTGGTCCATCAAAGGGTTCAACATTTTTTAAGGACGTACAGAGAGTACAAGAGGCCTGGAATTTTTGAGAGGGCAAAGTCATTTTCAGTTTTCATCATGCTTTAATAGCTACTTTTTTGCTTCAGCTTGATAAAGTTGAGCTCAGGGCAATAGAGGTCACGTGTAATTCCAGGCCTGGTGCTACTTTTAATGGTCGCCTTCCCTCCACCCAAAATAGTACTTATTGGGTGTGTCAATATCAATGTGCACTAATACCAGGTTCATAATTAACATCACCCATCCCCCTCCCTTTTCCAACACTTGCCTTTTTTTCATCCGTTGATTCTTCTGCAGAAATACCCACATTTTAAAGCATAGTCATACACTAAAGATATAACATGGCCTCTGACCCTTCTTTCACCTGTCAAACTCTTCGTATGACTGTTAAAATTTTGAAAATTGTGGAAAGCCAACTGTCCAAAGAATCTGCAATCCTTAAACTACCTGGTCCAGTTCTGCTTAAAGCACTCAGACGTGCTTAGCAGAGGGCCCGGAGAAAAACCAATGTACAGCTCTACTCGCATGGCCTTTGCTGGGAATTGAACCAGGGCCAAATTGGTGAGAAGCGAGCACTTTATGCACAAGCCACCCATGCCACCTCTGATTAGATATTAAAAACCCAACTTGTAAGTTATTCGATTTTTAAATCATATTGCAAACCCTGAGTGCTTGCTCAGTAAACATAAACTCTGTAAGATTTCCTGTTTCTTTTAAGAAAAAAAAAAAGAGTGGTTATTCTTGCATGATTGCACGGTTGCTGTACTGAACTGCCGAAACTAACAAATAAATATACTTTATCTTGGCAAGATTCGATTTGACTTTCCCCATTTCAGGTTGTTTAGGGGCATATTAATGCACTTATTGCACATCAAGTCTAATAAAATTTCACTTAAGTAAACACCTGACTACATACATGTACTCTTAAATATTTGACATTTTGCAAAGGTTACTTCTTAAATCTTTGATAAAAGGTAACAATTTACTTTCTTGGAATTACTCTTAAAAGCAATGCTGCATGTTTTTAAGTTTTGCTAGAGGGGTCCAGAATGGGACACATTCGGGACTCTAGGTGGCAGCAGACTTGCCAGGTTAGGCCTCATCCATTTGTCAGATTTCAGGAAACAATTGGAAAGTACCCACTAGTCTGCTGCCACAGTGTCCCAAAGTCTCCAATTGTGCAGAGTATACTACAAGACAACCTCGTTCCAGGGGCGATTGATCTCGCCATGGAATTTTTTTTCCCAGCACGTGCTGCTTGCTCATAACCCCTGGTTATAAAATAATAGTAGTAGCCCATAAAAAGAGGCACCAAGTCAAAGAGTAACTGGTCCTCTATCATTCTTCTTTGATCTTGTGTTAGTCTAACTGTATGCAGTTAAGTGTGACCATGTAAAAACATGATTCATTTGAAATGGAATCGCGTCAAAATACTTGCATTTTCACACGCGCGTACTAAGCATCCTATAAGCGCTCTACAAGCGCCCTACAAGTGCTCAAAAGATTTTTAACAAGCGTGCGTTAAAACAACAATGCAGATGAAATGCATGAAACACCTTGACAAAAACTACTTCTGTTGGATGGTCTCAAAGTGAACTCAAAGATCTGGGCCCAATTTCATAAAGCTGTACAGCAGAAAATATTGCTTAGCAGCTTTCTTTAGAGTGGGGCATCAGTCGCAACAATGTAATCTTTATGGAACGTTGGCTGGTAACCTGTTTCTGCTAAGAACGATTTTTCTGTTTTTGTGCTTACAGGCTTTATAAAATTGTGCCCTGTCTACTACCATGAAAGCACTATCATAATGGAACACCGACAAGGAAAGCCAGTCAGTTGACATTCAGCATCCATATGCAGTAATAATATAGATAGAAATATATACATGTATTGTGTACAAACATCGAAAGCTTAACACTTGTACCATACGTCACTAAATGCACAGTATAATTTTATAAACATGTAGGGAACGATTTCATCCAGCAAATTTGCATAGCAAAATATTGAGACTGAACATGTTTTGTGCACACGATTGAATGCTAATGTTGATGTTGAGTAGCAAATGATGAGTTTTGTGTAGCAACTCATACATTGTGTGTAGCTTTTACAAGGGCAAATCATTTACAGGTAGAATGTATGAATGATTCTGGAGGATTCAACCAATTTCATAGAGCTGCTTAACGGCTGATTTTGTGCTTACTGCGCTGCTCATAGTGCTGCTAACCGTAAGCACACGAAAAGGCATGCCAACCTTCCGGTGCTTACTGTTTGCAAATGAATGACGTATCAATGCAAATATACATGTATGGTGAACACCACATGCAAGCTGACTGCCTAATTTTCTTGCTTACCTCTGAAATACACGAAATGCTTATGCTTAAGCAAACTTTGCTGCTATAGTAAGCATGAAAACTTGCTTACCCTTAAGCAGCGCTATGAAGTTGGCCTCAGGCCTAATACGCCATATTGGTTGTCAGTACAGTAGCGTTCATACATTTTACCCTCCCACTCTTGGTAACGTTTTCCAGCAATTTGACTAACCTTTTACGATCATTCAACTACACAGGCTGTGTACGGCGGCACAACTGTGCAAAGAACTAATTGTGTGCATGTGTGTACTATGTAGATTCATTCACCACATGGTATCATTGCAGACTTGTAATTTTTGGGGTCGTTCATTCAAAACCACTGTATATGGTTTTGAATGACCAGACAATACGAGGATTAAGAAAAGTTTCTTTGGATAATTTAGTTCAGCTGATAAAAGCGATAACTCACTCAGATTTTGTTTATAGGTGTAATCGTTGATGTACATCTCCCATGACAACACTCCCACCACTGCTCAGCATCGTCATCACTATCGGCAACAGAACGACACGCTGCTGTGGTCACGAATTGGATCCTCCAATAGTGTACTCTTGATGTCCGAATTCCGAACGTTGTTTGTCAGTTCAACAGCAATGTCCATAAATAATTTGTCAACGTTGTCAGACTCTTTGGCGGAGGTTTCTAGGAGACGCATGTCATGGGTGTCAGCAAAAGTGTCGGCTTCTTCATTGGTGACCTCACGGTCCGCAGCGAGGTCGATCTTGTTGCCTGCAAAAGAAAGGTAATGTTTGATCCGACAATCGCTACATCTGTAAATAGTTGCAGTACAGTGTCCAGTTTCATGGCCCTGCTTGCTGTAAGCAAAGAATCAATGCTTACTCAGCATACTTAACAGGTTAGCAAGGAATTTTTGGTCGTGTAGTTGCATACCTTATGCTACGAGGCATTTATTGCTCGGGCGGGAAATCCATGTGTTTGTCAGGCATTGTGTGTAATGCGTAGTGCCCAATGCATAAAAATGAAAGTAAATGCCAAGCAACGTACATAATTCATTGTTATACCTCAGTAACAAACTGTATAGTTTGATTGGTCGAGAACCAATCACGTGCCGTGCAACAAATACGCATGTACCACGGCTGCGGGGGTAACATGAGTGATGTTAACCGGTGTACATCACCTTGATCGTTCCCACAGTTGGTCGAGTTCCAGCGCTTAGTACGAA
>CM021530.1:2005885-2027791 GCA_010994315.2 Pisaster ochraceus
AGTATGGGCTAACTGGATAGATGAGGGGTTGAAGACGAGTATGGGCTGACTGGATGGATGAGGGGTTGAAGGAGAGTATGATGAGTTAGTGAATGAGTGGGCGAGGGGAAGTGGAAACAGGATCTTGTCCCTGTCAACAAGTTTCTTACCTTAACCTTTTCTCCACCAATCTCTACTGTCTTGATCATGAAATCAACACCAATAGTAGCACCTTGACCTGGTGGGAACAAACCCTACACCAAAGCAACAACACAAGTCAAAGTTAGTGTACAGTATAAAGCCATCCAATATCAGAAACATACATAATGGAAAGTTAAACCAGTGAAAATTTCAGTGAAAATGGCAATTGAGCATAACATTAGGCGAGATAGTATGAAAATGAAAAATCCTGAAAATTAGATAACAGATCTTTTTGGTGCGGAGATGTTTGCTCCCCTAAATATACAGAATGTTACATTTTTGAGGTTTAAAGACTAGATCTCTACATCATTAGAATTACCAGATTTGAAGAAATCGAGAAACTGAATTCATCGTACGACTCTTGACAAGTGAGGTTATTGTTGGTTGGTTTTGTTTTGGTTGGGTTTTTTTGTTTACCGCTTTTGTGACTAATGCATAGCGTTGGATCTGGGTCTTAAAATTTTTTGAAACTGTGTCAGATCTAAAGTCATGATCTACCATTAGGCACTAATAAAACATTTGACATTACCTGTGTAAATCGTCTGACCAAACATGTCTTTCCTACACCTGCATTTCCGATTAGAACTACCTTAAAAAGGTACTTATAATCTTCCATATCAACGACCTTCAGTGACCTCTGCGATGAAAATGGATTTAATAACGGACCCTTTCAGATCCAGGCAAGTCTGTCACTCCTAAATGAAAGAAAATATTTTATAATAAAAATTATTATCTTTATCAATAATAACTCACATTTTGATTTTGATTCATTTTAATTGCAAGTTTCAAAAGAGGGGAAAAAAAAGAGAAAAAAAAGATTTGGAATTACTCGGCGACCAGGAGGAGGCCATTGCCTCTGATGCCCTGGACCATATGTTAAAGGGCCACTTTAAAGCACATATTAAAGTAACTAAGTACAGCAAAAACTATGCTTATTAGAATAAGGGTACCGGCTAAAACACCATTTCACATGTACAATCTATGATTGGCATCCTGCCTAATTTTACTATGCTGAACATTTTTCTGCTTAAAAGCAGCTCCATAAAATCGGGCAGCGGTCTTGGATTTGGCACCCATTCAAAGTCTCCCAGAGACTTTACCAATGGAACCCTCCTTTGGCAAATGAAAATGGCCTTGCCCTCCAAAAGATAAAAATTCCAGTCCCAAGAAAGAAAGGACTTGGTTCAAAGACATGGTTTATGTACATAGCTGCGGCAACAATTTTACAAAATTATTTCAAGCGCAGACCCATGCATTGTGCAGGGCCAGTGTTTTTAGCGTCAGGACATTAAATTCATGACCGGACAAGTCTGATTGCCAAGTGTTTTTACAACTGAAATTCTGATAAACATCTTTCAATTCTGTTGAGCATCAAAGCATGGAGATCTATTTCTACCTCCATGAACAAAGTAACTATAACTACCCATAAGATTAAGACAAATGAGATACATTTTCTCTATAGTTTTGTGTAAATAAGTCTTTTCTCATTTTGATTCTGGTCTTGTCAAAACATTTCTTGTTAAGAAAAAATGCAGAGCTACAACTTTACAAGCCCCACAGTCTTGTGGATTTTTTACTCCAATTTGAGCCCTGATTTTTTGTATCTTCTCTTAGTCTACTCTTAGTCTTAGCTTACAAATAAGGATGTTAAAAGTGATCTCATTTTTAAAGTTCTGATGTTTACTCTCCAATATTCATCAGCACATTGTACGCTCATTCTAAATAGTGAACGTTGGTCCCAACTCCAGGTTATATTGATTATTAAAGTAAGTAACAACAAAAAAACTAAAAACATAACAAAATGTTTGTAAAAATAAAATAAACAAATACAAAAGGGAAAGGTAGATGTTGCTTTTGCTTTTGCTAGAAGAATATGCTCGCATATAGACTTAAATGATACGCTGAACAGTTATTGATGCATACGCGACTAGCCATTATTACAAAACGCATTAAATTGGAAGAAATTTTCAACCACTGATGCATCCTACAATTTCAAGTTCAACCTATTTCTACCACCTCCATCATCCATGGTTCAACCTACTCCTAGAACTATGCGGTTCGTTCCGCTATCCTCTGGAGACGATAGCGGAACGAACCACATATAGTTCTAGGAGTAGGTTCAACCAGCTCCATGGTTCAACCGACACGATCTGGATCTGCATTTTTATATCAGCTGACATTGATGATTGTTATCCCCAAAATAAAAATATTCTTCTTTTATTATAAAAAAATACTTACCAAGTTTACTCCATTTTTTGATTTGTGGCTCCCAAGTTTTTAAACTATTTTTTCAAAGGAATAAGAGTCCGAAATTCATAATGTACAAATTCGAAAAGTCACTTTTGACAGGTGGCAAGCACCATAATAACACACGGCACGCGTAGACAATTACACAAGGACGGAGGCAGCCATGCACAAAACAAATTGTGTAAAGAGGAACCCACCATCATAATACAGCGCAGTCACTGAAGCTCGTGTGCCACTGGATGGCAGACAATGATTTACACAAAGACCATCTGGAACAGGGCATTTACAAAGTCCAAAAACTTCACCCCGTGTGTTTAAGCTCACTCTCAGTGGCCAACAAAAGAAGAATAGACAATACGGACGGACTGCTGTTCAGACACACTCTACCCTCCCTTTCCCCGAGATACGGCTGTCATACAGTCAGTCACTCTAGCACTGCTCTGCGTGGTGGTACGTTTAGAGTACACCGGAAGTTGTAATATGCCCTCCTCAGTGACTTCATCATCACGTGATCCACAGAACGGAACGTTATCAAGGTTTAAAAGAGTGGATGTCACGGAGCTGGTGATTGGTTGTAATTTTGTAATAGAATTTTATATAAATGGTGTGCTTGGTCATGATTGTTCGTAAAACGTTCATTTTAGTATTAAATAAATATAAATTTCATTAAACAAAATCTGCATCAGTATCAAAAGTATTTTTTAGATAATTAAGACAAGTTTGATTGTTTTACTAAAAGAAACATGTTTAAATAAATCTATCCAATCACATGTCTTGTACCTAATTCTAAAGATCCTTGCTGCGTCACGTAAGCTAGTCACGAGAGAATGCACATTCGCCATTTTTGAGGGGCTGTGGCGTGCGGTGGCCACCGGAAAACCACCGAGCGCTTCCCATATTTCGTTAAATTTTAGTACATTTTCGTCAAAGTACCCCGCCAAATTTTCGTCTACCAACGTCTTGATACTTCTTTGTCTGTGGTCTTCAAGTTTCATCATGGCGGAGTTGGTAAAGAGAGAGTACGAGGCCTCGTTATCCGACCTTACGTTCAACAGCAAACCCCTCATCAATATGTTGACGATGTTGGCCGAAGAGAATGTGAAATACGCACCACAAATCGTTGAAGTCATCGAAGCCAGACTACAGAAGGTTATTTGATTTTAATAGATAATGTCTACATCAAAATCACATTAAATATTTCCTATTTTCTGTATGATTTAAGTCGTGTATCTGCTGTCAATTAGTTTTAAAATGTGGGTCTTTTGTTTTGTGTAACGTTAGAAAAGGGGACGGGGGGGGGGGCTAAAGATGGCGGCGAACAAACAAATAGAGGGCGCCCTACTCTCGTAGTGTACTTTGAATTTGATCTTGTTCAGGAAAGGAAAACAAATTTTGGCTATGCATCTGTTGGAGTTTTGTTTGTTGATAATCAAATTGATGTATTTAAAAAAAAAAAATATTGTTTTGGGCATGTTTCATTAATTAAGAATGAATGACATGTTAATATTGAATTTTGAAAAAAGTGAAAGTGAAACTGATAAAAAATTGACTTTCAAAAACTGCATCTTTCACGGGACAAAATTTTTGAATTGGGGTTGTTGAAAAACTTGAAACATGATGAAAATATTTGGTATTAAACTATAAAGGGGTGTACTGTAATAAAACATCAGCTCAAAGCACACATTATCTTTAACAGGAATGGCAGTTATATAATTGAATTATTCGATATACACTAACTAGTAACTGTATAAACAATATTAAAATGTGGTTAGCCATTTGATAGAGTATTTGGGGTCATTATTGTAGTGTTCGTACAGACAGGGAAGCAGTGCTATCAGGGCTTTTGTTCTTCCATTTTATTTAGGGGCCATTCAGACTTATCTACATGTATGAAATTGTGGGTGGGTAGGCCAAAAGACTAAAAGTAAGAAATAACTGAATCTGAAATCACTTAATAATTGACTTTGGAAAACTTTTGTTAAAGGGGGAAAACATCCAGTGGTCTCTCCCCGATCATCTGTCCATGTCTGTGTTTGCTGTCCATTAATTGTTTTGATAGCCGACCTCTCTGCCTGATGGGGAGAGGGCAATCAAATTTCCTTAACTACAAACGGTCTCATGCTGGAAGCCAGGAAAAGCCATTGAAAACTCCTGAGCTAGGGGAACATCGATCTAAGCTATTTGTTGCAACATGAGGCATCACTTTGTTCACTGTATGGGTATACTAAATAGTCTGTCAATATTATAATATAAAAAAAATGAGGTAGGCGGGTCAAACAAACCCTAAAAAGATGGAAATTTGTAAACATGGCTTACTCTGAATGGCCCCTTGATATGGTTGGTTTCCATCGATAGATACACATTCCATCCTGCATGGTTTTGAATGTTTGGCCAGCTCGCTGGTAAATGTTGCTTAGAGTAGGAGGGTTAACTATTAACCCTCTTAGGAAAACTCTGGGTCTTTGTTATGTAATACCTGAATCTAATCAATTAAACAGTTCAAATTCCAAGGCCAAGCACTCGACAGGCTATGTCATATTCCATCGAATTTCTCGTCTTGCTTATTGTTGTTTACAAGAAAATTATAGAAAACTCCCTGAAAGTTATTCTGCCTTCATGTATCTCCATGGATACATTTTTCTATGGAGCCATACAACCAGTTGGACCAAAAAACCGTCATTGTATTGTTTGCATATCAGCAACCTGCAGATTTTTTAATTCTAAAAATGTGCATGCCAGATTTCATATTGAGGTTTGTTAAAACAGGCTTACTCTCCAGTTTGCTTGTGAGGGGACAATTTTTCAAAGCCAAAGCCAAAGCATATTTAGATTCTTTCAAGTGGTTAACCACAATTTTTTACAGTAATTAACATCGTACAAATGATTTGAATAGCTGTTGACACGTATCACCCTCAAACTCATCAAAACCTAACAGCAGATTTTTCTAAAATTCAGGCTGGGTCATGACGCCATGCTGGATATTGTAGATGTTCCAATTTACACACAATGTTTGTGGTATTAAGCTGTTGTTGGATTCTGATAGATTCCTGATCTTAATCTTTCTTTGTTAATATTCTATCAGGGGGGTAGAGTTAATTGTACAAACAATAACTTACCGTGTCATATTTTATCCACCTATTTCTGGAGTGAATAAAGTTAATGTTTCTGGATCATGTGTTACTGAGGTGTTTTTTGTCAAGTCGGATTTGCTTTAAGGCAAGAAAAAAAAATTGAAGTGGGCTTTTGTAAACACTATGTTGAATTTATCTGTCTTGCCTTTTTGTGTAAGATGTTTCCAATTTGTAAGTTTGATAATGACGTGTGTTTCAAAAGGCTACTTTCAAATTACGGCGGCCTCGAAGGCCAGTAGTGGCCGGCTTTTGAGTGTACACAAGTGAAACTGTCATTCTTGGTTGTTGCATTACTTTTACAATGCTGTTCATGTAATGGCAGTCTTGCCTAATGGGAAAAACTGCTGCACCTGTTTTGTAGTTTTCTCATCAACACAAGAACACATTCTGTCATAATTTTAAAATGCTGTTGTCATAAGGTAAAACAAGATCATATATCAAAATGTTTTTAAATGAACTTGAAGCGTAACGCGAGAAAATGTAGTTATGAATTGTAACATCAACAAATGCTGTTTCATTGTAACGTTAAATCACTTATCCTCACTGCAAAATTTGATCTCTATATTTGAACTGTATGGAAACTGTACAAAATTTAACTCGATAAAAAAAGTGTGTCATATTTATTTAAGTAATGTGGATTTGTCACTCCTTTGTCTTTGTTTGTTGTTTGTCTGTGTCATCTTGGCAGTAGCACATCCAGGATAATCTGAAGGGACCTTCGAGAAAAATACCAAGAAATTTGTAACAGAAGTTGGAAAAAAAAGAACAAGTAATGATAATGTAAGGCTGTTCCTTGATTTGATACAGTCCTGGATGTGTGTGCTGTTGTCAGTTTTGATTTGAAGTGTTTGTTTTTGTTTTGTAGTCTACATTACTGGTCGAATATCGAGACACTTGCAAAATATAAACCAATTTTTAGAACTCGCAACTAAAAGACTAGTTCATATGCGATAAACTCAAATATCACTTCAAACTTGAAAAGAGCTGTTACTTGGAATCACGTGGCCTGCAACTACACCAGCTGAAGTGATCCACCTAGAAGAAGCCTCCACAAGTTCATCAGATTGGCAGGGCGTACATGTACATGTATGTACAATGTACATTCAAAGCTGAAGTTGAGGCTGTTTGGAGCAAAACTAAGGAGAGATGGATTGACAGGATGTGGCAGCTGTTAAAGGCAACACGGTGACTTTCCGATTGCAGAATGCTACTATATGGTGCTGCGCTTCTTGCAAAACTTGACTCTGGACTTAAACTTTTTGTTATTAATTGACACAGCTCTTGGTAGGTGGTTCAACATGCACATGAAAAAACAAAACAATATAAAGATAAAGCGCAGATGAGGATAATTTGGTTTGCCTTGCAGTTTGGAAGTTGTTGAAGTATAGAAAGTGGATTTCCAAATGAAGTCTTCGGTTGACAAATCCTTAGAACAGAGAACTTTTAGAGCTGGAATTACGTAACATCTATGATGGTGTCTGGATAAAAGAGCTCTAACAGAAAAATGCTTTATAAGAATTAAACGCCGCACTAATGCCAGAAAGATAAAAGTTCATGATTTAGAATTTATGTAATTCGTGGTCTCAAGTAGCTGAAAAAGAAAATACTGTACCAAGAAACATTTCATCCTGGTAAACATTTCCAGCAGGTCTCTTTACTCTTGCTTGATTTCTTTCACAACAGTGAGTTAAAACCTGCTTTAATCATGATAATATGCATATGTAAGCCTTCATCGTGTCTAATTCGTGATAGATTTGACTTTGGCAAACTTTGGTAGCTACATATTGTCAAAAAACATGTCCTGCCGACAGAACTTTCCTGTACATGTATATGTACACATGTACATGAACTTTCAATTGCCATGATAGTTTTTTTCTTGATTTCGTTTTCATAACATGCCTTGTCAACACAATACTACATGTACATTAGAATTTGTTAAATGTTGCAAAAAAGTTGCAAAACTGTGTTTTAATGTGACATGATGAATCCAAAGTGATCAAATTTGCACAGATGAAATTCATGCCAAATTCTAATGGCGACTAATTAACATAAAAGTGATGAAAATGCTTTATTCACGAGAGGCTTTGACTTTCATCATGTCATGGATCCCTCGGAGAGTTGTGGTTGCTTTCCAAAGCTATCTCTTTGAAGGTATTTACATGGTGGTACTGCAAGCCTGTCATGAGACTGCATGTAAGACCTGAAGAAGTGTGGTGATTTTCCATGGAACCTTTCCAAAGGCAGCTTGCCAAAGGCAGCATGCCAAAAGCAAGAGACAACCACAAAATTGCTGTGATTGCCGGTTGTTAAGTTCAAGGCCTGTGATATCATCTTGCAAGTTTCCGAAAAATTTTGAGGACAAAATCCTGTTTTCTATTTAACTCAATTGAAATCATTTGCAAAATCATAAAACATGACTAGAAATTGTGTCGAATGCAGTGGATAAAGGTTCAAGATGAGCCAAGCTCTTTATCAGCTTACCTGTGGTTGGGGGGGGGGGATAAAAAGTTTATTACGTCAGTAAGGAACCCAATTAATTAATAAATTAGGACCCATGCTGGATGTCCAGCATCAGTACAAATTCACAATTGAAAACATTGCAAAGAGTCTTACGATAAGACTAGAAGCATATTTTCTTCACTTCAAGATGCAACAGTGTACATGTGGAACGCTTTCAACTTGCTGTCACTGGTAAAGAAGTGTTGCTACTCAGTTCATGTTGTCTCTGTCACACAACTCCTAAAATTTCTGCAAAACTCTTTTTTTTTTGGGGGGGGGGAATCCATATCAAAACAGTCATTAATTTTGTGAAGTTGATAACATTTTCTTCAAGATAGAAATCTTGCCCCAGTTATAATTTGGCAAGTACTGATACAAACATGTTTTTTTGTTTTTTTTTAAGATAACCGTCTTTTGTTGGTGTAAAGAAAACAATACCATTTTGAAATTTATTTTTCTTATAATTAATCATTTTCTTTTTAAATTTCAAAGCTTCTTCTTTTCTTAGTGAAAAGTGAACCGTGAATCTTGAATCGGCTCATTTTTTGAATAATCACATTTCAATTGAATCCCTTTACAGGCATGCAACTTAACCGACATGCTGATTTTCTTTTTTTAGTTCGTTTCTAAAAATGGTGTCATAGAAAATTGGAAAACATTTCAAAACTTTGTGGGACTGGCTATTTTTAATTTTTTAAATTGTTTTCAGTCACAAAGTTGCATGTCTGTCATCAGCTAAAAGAAAAATGTCGTAAGGCTTTCAAATATTGGCAAGACTCACAATGTGCTTACACTTACTGTTTAAAAAGAAGGTGTTTACAGAGTGGGAATATAAATACTATTCCTAAGATATGTTGAGAAACCATTTGTATAGTTGCCTTTTTTTTAAATACACTTCAGAAAAAATGTCTTGCTTCTACACCTTTTGTCATTTCTGTTTATCCTGTGCACATGTTGTTAACTATGTTTGTTTAACCAATGCAGGCTAAACCATCAGAAAAGTTGCCAGTTCTCTACCTCATGGACTCCGTCATCAAGAACATGAAAAGTTGCTACCTGGAAGCTTTTACCCCTAATATTGTACAGACATTCTGCGGAGTGTTTGAAAAGGTTAGATATGATCAGCCAAGTGGCGGCCAATGTCTTTCCTTCAAGTTTTCCTTCAATTTTGAAGATCCTAATTGTAACATTTTCAATTTTAGTGGTTAACTTAAACGCATTTTCCATATAGCCAATAAAGAATAGTACTTAAGTGATTGTGCAGTGAACTGTCTTTGTAAATTGTAATTTTAAGCCATATTTGTTGTATGTTATCAAATGCGGCCATCGGTGGCGTATCTAGTAAAGGTTAGGGAAGTGATTGTAAAAAAATTAATTTACTAAAAGAATATTGCAATCTTATTGCCAATGTCAACCCTTCGGAAAATAATTTACATTCCTGTGCCCAGGGTCTAATTTCTGACTGGTATTCTGGTAATTTCTGCTTAGCAGATAATATATAAGCAATATTTTCTGCTTTAGCATTGCTATGAAATTGGGCCCCTTGATATGCTCCTGGTGGCCGTACTCTCTGACATCTACTGGCGAGGTAGAGCATTTGTTGAAACCTTACGCTAACCCTCATTATAAAAAGTACTGTTAAAAAGGGAAAACCCCTTTGTTTTGACAACCTAAGTGTATTTTCCTAACCCTAACCCTAGCGAATAAATCACATGGGGTTGTTGGAGCATAGGGGTGTCGAAATATAGAGCAGTCGTCTTTCGAAAGAGGTTCTGCTTATAAAGAGAAAACTCTGAAGCCCTGAATCTTATTTCTGCCATTTGTGGTGATGGATCATCTGTAAAAGCTCTTAAATACAACACACCCAGTGGTTTTAGAGAGTTTTATTTGTAGACCGAGAAGACCACTGTCCTATTTTCAACATTTCATCTTTGTGCAGTTGCACCCCTGAAACCCTTTCAATATTGCCAACTCTGCAACTATTGTACCCTAGGCCAAATTTTTAAAAATTTATTATGTTGGCGTTACCTGGCCCACCCTGGTATTTCATTTTTTTGGGGGGGAGAAGAAAAATAATAATTTAAATCTATGGAAATTAGTTGTTAATTCGTTTGAAACCATTTCTGACTGTTTCTCTTCAATTGTATGACGAAAGCACTACCTACCTATCCTATTTTTCTGGTTCGTTGCGCCATTTTTTTAGGCCTTAGTATCACACTAAATTCACTGTGCCTTTGGATTAAACAAAGTTGAAAAACTTTTGCCCAGAGCTGTGTACATGAACATGTACATGTATTGAGAGAGATGCCACAAGGAGGGACCAGTGTTCTTTGAACATGTGGTTGCTGGACACCATTGTTGGTCCAAATGTAGCACACGGTAATGTGCAGTCTAGTCTGGCATCCTGTGTGTGCACATGCGGGGTTTGGGGGGGATCTGAAATGGCTTCTAATTACAAAGTGTCGCAACTTTCTCAATACACAGCTCTGCTTTGACCCAGTTTCAAAAAGTTGCTTGGCACAGAAAAACCTTGCTTAGCAGAATACTTCTGCTTAGTAATGAAATTTGCTTAGCAATATTTTCTGCTTTTATGAAATTAGTCTTTTATTGAGCTTCTTTGAAATAGAAAATATGGGTTAGCAAAATTATCTTCAAAGTGAAATTCTGAGTCACAAACGGTATACATGTATACTATATTATCTTGGTTAATAACGAATATCTTTAAAGCAAGTTTTTAATGTACTTCAAGTTTGTGTTCTGAGTAGCTTTTTGAAATTGACGGCAGGGTATTTATGCTACGCCTTTTTGGCTTGAAAAGCTCCTATTGTTATTGAGAAAGACCAAGTACGGTCCCCATGCACTGTTGTCCACACGGTTGCAGTATGTCCATGGTGCGCCATTTTAGGAGTCAAATTGTATGTAAAGATTTGATTAGTGTGCAAATGCATACATAGCACCTAAAATTTGCACAACTTAATATAACAAACGGGTAAACTGACTCCCAAAGCAGCGCAGCAAGATTATTCTGGTGATGAAATAGGGGCTCAATTTTATGGCTCTGCTTACTGCTGAATTCTGCGCCTGCGATCACTATTCACTATTTAGCTTACAGGGTAGGTGCCGAATTTCGGCGCTAGCTTTGCAAGTGCAGAGTGCCTAGTAACATTGAGTGTGCACATGCGCAACCAAAAATTCCCTGCTAACTGGGGAAATATGCTCTATGCAAGCGTGGAATTCCCTACTTCCGTAAGTGCTAATTCTTTTGCTAACGGTAAGCAGAGCCATAAAATTTGGCCCCGTCGAATTGGGTCAATTTACCCAGGAAGAGCATTGTACAAGTTCCAGTGTTAAACGGACCACAGGGCCTTTGGTTCCATTTCATATGTTTAATTATTTCTCTATCATGTGAGGAGGAACTTGCCCTTGGTATTTGATGCTGTAACCGTATGCTGACAGCAAAAATGTGTAGACCATGACACATCGTTTACAAAAAAGAGTGACCATCCAGCGAATTTTCTGGCTGGCAAGATAGTACACTGAGAAATTTACAGTTTTGTCTTCACAATTAAAATACCATGTAAAACGAAGATTGAAAAAATAAAAGCTGAACAAGGTTTAGATACATTCCCTTGTATTAATCCCAAAAGTTTATTTTAAAAAAAAGGTACGGTGCAATGTCATGTTTTCTTCTATTGCGGAGGTGTGTACAATTCATGCCTACTGGAAATCCAGGCTCTGTGGCTTTTTTTTTCCCAATCGTGATGTCACATGTTACACGGTCTATGAGGTCATTACAAAGCGTTTAAAATCCATTTCATTTTCACTTCTCAGTCCTTATGTTGAAATTGATTAATTTGCCCACCTGTGACCAAATACAATAGGTTGACGAAAAAACAAGGCAGTCTCTTTTCAAATTGCGGATGACTTGGAGCAGTTTCTTCCCTCCCAAGAAGCTCTATGCCATGGATCTTAAAGTCAAGGAGCTGGACCCGGCATGGCCAGTTGTGGCAGACCCAACAGCGAGCCAGCATTCAGCTATTCATGTTAACCCCAAATTTATTAAAAAGGTATTAGAAAAAATTAATTTTGTGTGTAGTTGATAAGTGATAATAAAATGTTTCAGCATTATTTCACAATTAAAATCTGTTTTATAATATTTAATTTAATATATGTAATATTTATCTCTTTTATTCATATAATGGTGTATTACTAATATCAACTTGTTCTGACTGTTGCAAAGTGCCTGTTTCTATGTATGAACTTGTGTGGATAAATAGAATATTTGATATACAGTATCTACTATTAAAATGATAAACAAAAGTTCTACATGTATGTAATGATTTCAGTGTGATGACAAGATGTTTTAATCATCACTTTTAAGTAAAAAGAAACGGCATTATCCCAGCTTTGTAAGTGGGTGGGGTAGGGGTAGGGGTAGGGGTAGTGGGAAGGGGGTAAAACACAGATGGAGAAACGGAATAACATGGGAGACACTTGTTAAAGACAAGTTGACACACATTGAATTCTCCCGACCCCTCTTCCCCCTCCCCTACCGCAATTCCCAAATTAACCTCAAAGAGTCCCGAGGAGACTGTCATCATGGTTCTTACTTGTTTATCAGTAGCCTTGCATTCAGCACGAACAGTCATGAATGCCATTTCTAGTTGTTCAAAATAAGGGTCCGACCATTTTGACCTCCAAGCCTCGGTTTGACAACATTGATTTGAATGGGAAGATTTTAAGAAAGTTGTACAATGAATATGCTGTACAGTTTCAGGAAAACGGGTCCTGGGTTGATGGTCGTTGAAGTGGCACAATGCCTTCGGATTTGGCGCTTTGGGTTTCAAAAGCATTTATTATAAAATGAATATGGTTGGAAAGATGTTTTAAAAGTAGAATACATGTATAATGATCCACACAAATATCCTTCCAAAATGTGTGATTTTTATGAACTAACACGGTCCGCCGTTTTGTTGATCCAAATTTTTTGACTTTACAAAATTACATACTTTGTTAGTTCACATGTTAAATGGTAAAAGGAAATATCAAGGGATATTTGTGCACCTCATATTCTACTCCTAAACATCTTTCCAACCATATTAATTTCATAACAAACGCATTTATAGCCCAAAGCGCCCAATCCGAAGGCAATGTGTCCCTTTAATAGTTCAATAATATTGATTGAGGTTATTGATTAAAGTCGGCCTATTGATTGATCCAGAGAATTCCAATCCTTTCCCACCTCTAGCCTAATGCGGAAACACCTAAGCCAGCTGAGACCAAGGTAGTTCCATCCACCCCTACTGCAGCACTGACGGCAGTAGCAGAGGCAGAGTTGAAGAAGAAAGAGAGTGAACGCCAGGAGATGGAGATGAGGCAACAACTCATCAAGAAGCAGGAGCAACTTCTTCAATTGCAGCAGAAACGGCTGGAGTTTGAGCTTCAGCAGACGCAGAGCAAACTGGAAGAACAGGTAATAATGGAGGTTTGTCAGAGGAAGTGAGAAAATAAGATTGTTATCTAGGAGGGCCTAATTTTATAAAGACTGTAAGCTCAAAAACTAACTAAGTTCTGAAAAATCATGCTTAGCAGAAACAAGATACCAGCCAAAATTCTAAAGTTTACATTGTTATTGAAACGGGTACTCCCTCATTTGCTTAGCAAAGAAGACCTTTGCTTAGCAGTATTTTCTGCTAAACGGCTTTATGAAATTGGGCCCAGTAGAAGATTTGTGAAGGGGCCAATGTAGTTAACTCAGTAAGCATTATGTTCACTGGTGTTGGTGTGGCCAGATTTGTTTTGCCTGTTTATTTTTATGACTTGTGAGGATTGCTTGACTGATTGCAAAACTTCCAGAAATATACCTAAACTGTTCCATTTAAAAAATCGTTTAGGCTCTGGAGCTCAAGCAGAAGAATGAACAGCTGCTGCTGCAGCAGCAGGCGCTTCATCATCAGGCAGCAGCAGCAGCAACCTGGCCAGGAGGAATGCCTGTACAGCCCCCGATGTGGTCGGGTGGACCTCAAGGGATGCCTGGTCATGGCCCTCCTATGGTACCACAAGGGTTTATGATGCCGCCGTTCAATCCAGCCTTACCAATGCCACCAACATCGGCACCATCGCAGCAACAGCTGGTGACCCCTCCTATGCAGTCTGTTCTACCCGTGCAGCTGGTACCCCCAGTTCAACAGGTGGGTCAAGTTTGTGTTCATCTCTCAGGAAGTATAAACTGGTTTTGGGTTGCTTGCTCTAGCAGCCTGCAAATATATGGAGCCATGGCCTCTGTTCCTCTTCTTGGCCTTGGTGCCCCTTCAGAAGTTTTCGTAAATCCTTAAGGATTTTCCAATTGAAGTGACCTTTGCCAAATAAAATGGCCTTGCCCTCTTGAAGAAGAAAATCCAGGCCTGCTTTTTTCTTCCCCTTAAACAAGAGGATACATAAAGAGTCGACTCTCGTTACAACAAATCTGAGTATGGAACGAACTAAAGGTTCCATTTCCTTAATCTGAAAGGAGGAACAGACCTTGGGCACATGACGTCATTTTAGTAGGACACCCTCGGCTAGAGGTCAAAAGAAGATTGCTCATTGGCTGATCCTCTGCGCCGCGCATACACGATTTGTGTTCCCATTTTGTCATCATCGTTTTACCTCTAAGGTGGTAGGTGAGCATGATGGCGTTAATGCATAAGGTCCAGGGGTGTATTTGTAACCTTTTTACCGAAGCTGTTCTCTCCCTTTAACTGGGGTGTCCACACTTCGCAATTGAAAATAGTGCAACCAACTACAATGTATGTGAAGACATGCCAAGGCCCAATTTTATGGCTCAACCTAAAACGAATGGTGCCTTAACCCTTTAGAGACCAAAGCATCCGCAATCAGCTTGTACCTAAATGCCCATAGCAGCTGCAAACGGCTGCAAGATTTGACCTACTAATAGCAAGAGGTTAAAGGTAATGTACCAAATTGACTCCAATGTTTCCCATGTTAACAAAGAATCTACAATTCTAAAACATTTTACCTGATAATAACAGAGTCAAAAAATCAAGAAGATTAGCAATTTCTGGGCGTATGGTGATGACTAAACAGAAATTATTGGTCTCTAATGTGTTAAGCGCAGAATTCTGTAGTAAGCAGTGTTAAGATAACGGACCCTGACTTTTTGAGAAAATGATTTTCTTGTATGATGATGAAGTGCAGTAAGGTTTGCGGTAATGCCATGTTCATGCATCTCTCTTATGAGTTGGTTCTGAGAAGAACCGGTGGTGCAACGACTCAACATTTTCATGCTGTTAATCTTTATTCTGATATTCCAGGGAATCATGCCCGTAAGCCGCGATCCTCGTATAGCTCGTGATCCTAGACTAGCCCGCCGTGATCCAAGGCTTCGTGGGATCGCTGATCAACCCGCGCCTGCTGCAATGCCTCCAACACCAGTCGCTGTGGCAGCTGTCCCTCCAGTACAAAGCAAAGTGCAAGAGATAACACTGACAGTAACGACTTCACAAAATGCAGTAATCTCCAATGCCCCACCTGCCTCTGCAACTTCAAATCGTCAGTTGAAGAGTACAGTTACTATTGCACCGTCTCAACCTGTTAAATCTGCGCCAAAGAGCCCCAAGAAAGCTGATGATGTTGCAAAGGACAAAAAGCCCGCAGACTCCAAACAGCAGGGTGATCTTAAAAAGGAAGCAAAGCCCGACGAGAAGAAGGATAGTAAACCCGAAACTAAACCGCAAGACACAAAAGTGAGCGTGGAACCTAAACCTAAATCTGAAGGAGCTGCTAAGCAGGAAAAACCCAAAGAAACCAAATCTAGTGAGAGGTCACCCCGCAGGTCAAGTGATGAAAAGCACGATACCAGAGGGGATAGCAAAAGTAGAGACAAACCCTCCAGAGAACCAGAGCGAAGGACTAGCAGGGATTCCAAGAAAGATTTTGATAAGCGAGATAGTTGGTCGAGTAGGGAGAGAGATAGGGACAGGTTAAAAGACAGACTTCCCAGCAGTAGAGATCTGCCAAGAATACCGCGTCGCAGATCAAACAGATCACGATCTCGCTCCCGATCAAGATCCCCAGTCTCTAGATCACGGTCCCCACGAGGATCGGACAGGAATCGTGCAGGTGCAAGACGAGGCAACAGAGCGGATGAGTTCGGCCGAGACATACCACGCCCCGCTAAAGAAACAAAAGAAGAGAAGAAATCCGAAGCCCCGAAGAAGGACATTGACGATAGAAGTAGAGCACGACGCACAAGTAAAGAAATCTTACCAGAACCCAAAGAAGAAAGTAAATCAAACAAAGGAAAATCTGAAAAGAGGAGATCGCCGTCTAAGACTTTGGATAAAGATGCTGACAAACAGTCCGAGACTAAGGAGGAAGCTCCAAGTAAGCGTCCACGTTTGGATGAAGAAAGATTTGATGCTAAATCTTCCAAAGAGTAAGTCAAGTTGAAACATTTAAGATGCTTTAAGAATAGTTTGATTCTTTAGATTTTTCTCTTTCATTTGATACAAGATCTGGCAAAATAACAATGTGGATTTTTTTCCTACTTCGTCTGTAAAGAACATGACTTTATTTGGGTTTACTGTTTTTGGTCGTAAAGAATGAAAACGTGGTTTCAGATTCAGCATCTATTCCGTAATTAACGCTTAAATTTCACTTTTACAATGAAAACACATGCCAAGCAATGCACAATGCCAAACACTTAACGGACATCGGATTTTCGGCCTGTGTCTTTATAACCAGTAAATTTAACAATTCTCGCGAACAGCATTCAAATTTTCTGCAGCTTTTTGCAGAAAATATATTCTTGTTGCTAAATGTTATGGCGATTTCGCATGGCTAAAAAAATGCCTCGAGTTTAATTGAAAATAATGCTATATAAATTTGCATACTGCAAAAGCTCAAAGTGAAGTTGAATGTCTGTTTTAGCTGAAGAGCCAAATTGCTTCTTTAAAAGTACGCATACAATTGGAATTAGCTGTTTTTTTACCAAATGACGGAACAAACTTAAAAAAAACCCACTAAAGATCAGTTAATAGTGAGCAAATCTTTGAAGTAGTATAATTATCATTTGGGCCCAATGTCATAGAGCTTCTTAAGCTCAAAAAGTAGCTAAGCACAAACAAATTATGCTTACCAGTCTAAGGTTACCAGCCCAAATGCAACGTCACACATTCAATTTTCGGCTGGCATCCTGCACATTTTCGTTCTTGAATAATTTGTTCAGCAATACTTTCTGCTTAAGCAGCTCTATGAAATAGGGCCCTGGTGTTGGGTAGAGGAAGAAATGTTTGTTCTGTGCAATAATTCTGTGAGAGTTTTCTTTCTTTTCTAGGGAAAATAAACCAGATGAGAGAGAAACTAAAGTCGACAAGAAACCTGTCCACCGATTAGACAACCATCCTATGAGAGTAAATGAAGGCATACCACCACTGATGCCTCTATTAAGAAGCTTACCACGCTGCCCACCAAGACCACTCTTAGATTCCATGGACTGGACTAAAGACCAAGGTCAGGTTAGACCGGAGGGTAGGAGGCCAATGGTATCCCCAGGTGGTAGAGACAGAGGGCCAAGACGGCGACTCAGCATCGACCCTTCAGTCAGCATCCCTAAGGAACTCTCACTGGAAAAGCATGCATTCATCTTGAAACAAGTACGTGGAAAGTACAATTAGTCGCATCAGTGCAAAAGCGTAGCTCGATTTCGCAAAAATGTTGTGTCTTGCACAAATCATACGTGCAAAATGTATCTCAGCGCAATGTTTTGACAATTTCAAACTCGCGCATAATGTAAGTGATATTTTAGGAGATACAATGCTTTTGCACCGACAGGACAAACTGTTACAAACTTCACAGTAGCTTGTCGGGAATTTGTATGTTTGGTAATCACTCTAAAATTAAAGGCAAAAAAACTTAGAAGCATTTCACTTCAAAATAATGTGGATATGGAAAAAGATGCCAGCTTTTATCCCCCAAAATTTTAATCTGAGAAACGTTTCTGACTTCGGCAATGTCTCAAAAGCGTGACCACCTTTTTAAATGAAACTTTCACAGGTTAGTTTTATTGTGTATATCTACATTTATACAGGATTAAAACAATCAAATGGTTTCAAAAACCAAAGGTATACATTGCCTTTAAATAGAAACTGTATCTTCTTGTTGGCCTCGACATTTCTCCACCTTTGAAATATAATATTTCATTTTTCCCAGTTTGCATAGATTTTTTGAAAAATAAATCATTTTTTTTTAAATTGGATGATCACAGGTACAAGAGACACAGAATATTTTTGGTTCATAAATAGATCTGCCTAACACAATAATTTATTGCATAAAAATTATTCATTTCAACCATGCAGGCCGAAAAACAACTTCATTCTGGAGAGTTGACGCATCGCGAACATCAAGAACTTCTTAAACAGCTATACAATCTACATCAGTTCCAGAGGCAACAGCAGGATGACCAACATATCGACCACCCGCTTGATCCTCGGCATAGAAAGCCATATCCAGGGGATCCCAGAAATTCTCATGACCCCAGACATACGCTGGAGAAAGACATCGATCACCAAAGATTTCCTGTTCAGGATATTGATATGAGAGTTTTTGACCCTAGCCATCCAAGAATTGGATCTGAGTCAAGTGGTAAAGAAACGACAGGGTCGGAATCGGAAACCATTGATCAAATGCCAGTGGGGGATAAAGATGAGAGAAAAAGGGCTGCCGTGCTGAAGGATCGTGATGATAGAGTTCGAGATGTGCCTGGTGAAAAACAAAGTGAGCATCCATCTGCACCACTGAAGTCTATTCTCAAGACTAAGAAGCCTGTGCTTGAGAGTCCAATGTCACCTGAGCCTGAAGAGCAGAAAGGAAACGATTCCAAAGTCAAAACAGTCGGTGAGGCCACCTCTGATGCAACTGAGGAAACAGAAGATTCCAAGGAGAAAGAGCCTGTGACATTGACAAAAGGGAAAGAGCATCCTGATTCAAATGACGCTGCAAACCCGCAGCCAGAAACTGCTGCAGCTGTTGACAATCCTGTTGATGAGGCTTCAGAAAAGGTTCAGGGAAAGAAGAAGAAGCAGAAGAAGAAAAAGAAGAGCAAGGGATCCGAAGCTGAAGTCCAGATAGAGATTACACAATTTGAAGAAAACCTGGAAATCAAACCGCCAACATTTGATGAGAAGAAAATCCAACCCCTCATGGATATGGATGAGCGTAGAAATTCAACTGACAATGAGCCTGTGAACGTGCTTCCTGCTCCATTTAGAGAAGCGGATGATATTGAGGAGCTTTTCCCAGCAGGTAGAGATCGTGATGAACGCCGTGGTCCACATGGTACAGGGGAAGGAGAACACCTGCAAAGGCCATTCCAAGACCTTCCACCAGGCAGTGACCCAACCAGAGAAAGTCATCCAAAAGATCCCCGGCTCCGGAAAACTCACATTGAAAACCTACCAAGAGATAGACCACCAGGACCAGACTCGGTAAGAGATGGCCCCTTCAGAGATGGCCCATATAGAGATGGTATGCCAAGAGACCATCCTTACAGAAGTAGGTTTCCACAGGACATTGGCAATAGAGATAGTCCACCTAGGGATGGTCGGTTTAGAGACGGGCCACTCAGAGGTGATCTACATAGAGGTCCTCCATTGAGAAGCCCACCAAGGGAATTACCTTTCAGAGATCGACCACTTCGAGAAGGTCCACCTCGGGAAGGTGTATTTAGAGATAGTCCTCCTAGGGAAGGGTTACCAAGGGAAGCATTTCACAGAGATCATCCACCAAGAGAAGGACCATTTAGGAACAATTTGCCAGGAGAGGGTGCTTTCCGAGATGGACCTCCTAGAGATGGACCCTTCAGGGATGGTCCTAGAGATGGTTCCTTTAGAGATGGTCCACCAAGAGAAGGGCATTTCAGAGATGGTCCTCCAAGAAATGCTCCGTTCAGAGATGATCCTAGAGATCGAGAAGGTCATTTCAGAGACAGTCCAACAGGTCATCCAAGAGAGGGGCCAATGAGAGCTGGTCCGGGATCAGAAGGTCCTTTTAGAGATGGTCCACACAGAGAAGGAAGATTCAGAGAAGATCCCTACTGGGATGGTCCATTTCATGAGGACCATTTCAGAGAAGGTCATCCAAGAGAAAGAGGCTTTAGAGATGGTCATCCACCAAGAGACGGTCCTCCACCAAGAGATGTACCTTTTGGAGAAGGAGTACCAAGAAATGGCCCTTTCAGGGAAATGCTACCTCCAGAGGGACACTTAAGAGGTCAGTTTAGGGATGGTCCTCAAAGGGAAGGTCCTGTAAGAGAAGGGCACTTCAGAGAGGGACCACCAAGAGAAGGTTCCTTCAGGAGAAGCCCGCCAAGAGATGAACAATTCAGAGAGGGTGATCCTAGGCATCTACCCAGAGGTAACTCTTCAAGACACCCAGGGGAGCATTGGGACCCCAGACAGGGACCTCCATCTGACATAAGAGAAGAGCGATTCCATGGACCCCAAAACGAGCCAAGAATGAGGTCATTGATTGATGAAGTGCCAGGACGAGGTATACATACAAGGGATATGTTTGTAGCTGGTCAAAGAGGTCCGCAACAACTAGAGGATTCTAGAAACCTTGAACTTGAAGGAATGCGTGACAGGGATGAACGTCAGCCACCAAATCAAGAGTAAGAGCTTTTTTCAAGTATTTTTTCTTTTTATAAAATGCATCTGTTAAAAATTAAGTGTTTAAATTGACTGCTTATTTAACCTTGGGTTACAAATTAATGGAACAATGCGGGAAACTGCTTTTTCAACGATTTACAAGAACTTAGACTATACATAGAATGCCAAAAAAGGGCTTATAAGAGTTTCAAAGTACAATACTCAATAACGCAATCTGTGGACCTTCAACACAAAACAGTGTAATTAAGATCTTATCAATTACATTAAAGTTATACTAAATTTGGGATTATATTTTCTAGACTTCCAGTGCAATTGTTACCTCCTCAACCAACCCAACCTCCGATGGATCCGCAACACATCGATGGACCTCAAGCTCCAGGCTCCCATCCGCAACACATGGCTGTACGGCCAGGAGTACCCCACCATGTCAGACTTCCCATGCACCAAGGCCCACCTGGTCTCGATGCAGTTCGCCACTTGCAACCAAGCATGTTCTCGGTTACAAGTGTCCCCATGAACGTACCAAGGGCTGACTTCATCGGGATAGGACAGCAGCCCCATTTACTGCAACAGCAGCAGGCTCCAATGTTGTTGCCAGGGCTTCAGGGTCTCAATATTCCAAGAGGTCTTGGCGGAAATCCAGGACAGTTTCTTGGCCCACAAGTCATTTGTAGCGTTCCTCAACCTGGTCAAATGATTAACCCTGGCTTGCCAATTCCTGCCATGGCAGGAGCGCCTCATGTTATGCATGCAGATAATCCTCGGGGTAAGTTTTAGGGTTTTTTGGAAGAGAATTTATTGTCAAGATAAGTTTTTAATTTTGGAACATATTGGACAATTCGGATTCAAACAGTTTGTTTTATTGTGGACGTGTTTCTGAGGAATAAAACCTTATGCAACTTGATGTAAACAATCTACTATTTGAGAGAATTTATTGTTTATTCAAGATTACAAATCATTTATTATTATTTTTGTTTACAACATTATTACATACTGATCAGACATTCAAGACAGCCAATCAGTCTAACTATTTTCCACTCACACTATTCTGTTTCGAACAGGCACCCCGCCTCAGCAAGGAGGACAGCTCGATGTGAACTCTTTATTTGCCAAGTTAGTTGCTACCGGAATTCTTCCATCAACCAGGAGTGACTCACCCATGACAGCAGTAAGTTTTGTAG
>CM021530.1:2028791-2040066 GCA_010994315.2 Pisaster ochraceus
GCACATACTCATAGACTGTAGGTGTGGGTGCCGAGACACAGATCTGGCCCCTTGCCCCTATTTCTGACTTTGCTATGTTGGCAGGTATGAAGCTTGCGCCCCACGCATTTGTTTAAAACACTCCTCACCATGTTTTTATGGTACGTTTAAATATGGCCATGTGATCTCCTCTTGACTAACCCATTTATTGTATTGAATGAATGCTAACATGAATTTAACGTAAATGTAAATTTAAATGCTTTAAGTTTTTTCGTCCTACTTGTATTTAGAGCAGGCTTACCGTACTATCTTTCAACCACCTCAATAGAAAGCAAATGTGGCAATTTTCTTACGAATAATCCTTGACATTTGAATTATTTTCCAGGGCACCGGAACACCACCCCCTGTTGCTCCTCAAGAGGGATTTGATGTTAACGCAGCCCAGTCCGATCTAGATGAAGATCTCATGGTGCCTGAACTCGGACTGTATCCAGAAGAACTCAAATGGTAAGCCAACCATCAGGTTTCTCCAATAATAAGCCCATCCATAAGAGCCTTGTCACACGAGGCAACTTCTGTGGGCAACTTGAGGGCAAACAACTGCAGTGCATGCTACAAGACCACTTTGGTAGCACACGGGTAATTTTTCAAATGATGTCTTACGATTCCAAAGAAAAATATGTGAACATTCAAACGTGAATGGATTCTCGTCTTTGAGATTGCCTGGAACTTGTTGCCTGTAAATTGCCGCTTGTGACATGGGCATAAGGCTCTGCCCCTTAAATACATTGACTTATGAAAACCTGCAGCGCAGCCCAAAAAGGCTGAGGAAATGCCAACATGTGTTTTGCAACCAACTGCAGTGCTAGCAAAAGGATCACCTCGGTGGCCCAAAAGAGATTTTTGAAACACTGTCTTATTATCCCCTCTTAATTACGTTACTGGTTTTGTTTCTTTGTCGGAAAAGAATAATAAAGGCAGGGTATACCTTTGGTAATTAATCCAAAAATTAATGAAGCACTGCAGCTGTTAATAATGTATAACATTTTGAGACAAAAAGTCCCTTCAAAGGAATGTGGTTTTAGAGAAAGGGATTCAAAAACCGGTCAATCTGAGATACGTTCCTAAATGAAACGTTTTTCAGATTGACTTTATGTGTATTCCAATCACGGATTATTCTTCCTGTGTGGAAATAACCGCTCTAGATTTTCCACATTATTTCAAAAAAACGCTACCACCTTTGGAAATGAAATGTTCACAGGTAAGTTTTACTGTACATATCACCATTTGTGTAGGATTAGAACAATCGATTGGTTCCAAAAACCAAAGGTATACTTTGCCTTTAAAGTTGGCAATTTGTAAAAGTTTTCTTAAGTCAAGTACATGTATTTCCATCAGTGATTTATATACTTTTGTAGTAGCATTTTAGGCCATGTCCGAACTGTCTGCTACAGCTATGGCTAGGGCTAGATCACAGCATCATCATGCGTTGAAGTATAGAATGCCCTTAGCAACACCCTTAGCAACAGTCGTAGCTATAGCCAATTCGGATACGGCCTTAGGGTAAACATGGAATCAAAAGAAACCATGTTGTCAAACTTTACCATTATTAAACCCTATCTAATGTGTCTTCCCTTGCAGTCGTTACGAGGGTGTCATTAATCGTATCTATACTGGTACCCAGTGTTCATCTTGTGGTATGCGCTTTGTCATTGATGAAATGGACAGGTAATTATAAGCCTTCTCACCTTGTCTACACAGTTCTAGTTTATAGTTCCAAAGAAGCTTTTAAAGCAAAGGTTGTCCCTGTATTTTGGTATTGGTCTTGTGCATATGCTGTCAACAGAGCTGTGTTTTGAGAGAGTTGTGACTTAGGAGGGACCAGTATTCTTTGGTCACGCTGTTGCATTACGCCATTTTCGGTCCACATGCAGCACAACCCAATGTGTAGTCTGGTCTGGCACCCTACGTGTGCTTACATGTGTTTTTTTGGACCGAAAGGAGCTTCTAATTGCAAGTTGTTGCAACTCTGTCAACAAACAGCTCTGGCTATCAATAATGAGTAGGGTGCTCTCGGCTAGAGGTCAAAAGAAGGTTGCTCATTGGCCCATCCTGTGCGCGATAGATGTGCGTTTTCCATTGTTTTTGTATTGTTTTACCTCTAAGATGGCAGCGGGATGATGTCAATATGTAAGGTCAGGAATTCACAAGGCACTAAGATTCATCTTGCGATGAGTTGTCAGCATTACCAAAGTGATTTGTGTTGTGACAATCACACTTTGCTTAGCTATTAAGATTGATTTGCAGTTCAGATTAATCTTAGCTATTTGTGTAATCGAGCCTCGTTGTCTAAACTCAATATCACGTCATCCTATTTTTGAATTTTTAAATCATGCATCTTTACAAAGAGGACTAAAAAAACTAAGTTGTAATTTTTTTTTTTTTTTTTAAGTTTATAATTTTTTTTATAGACGGCAATGTTTGAAAAAGATTGTACTTGTAGTGATGTTTTCTTGTGAACTGTCTCTTTCAGATATCGGAAACATTTGGACTGGCACTTCCGTCAGAATCGTCGTGAGAAGGATGGAGTGAAGGCAGTTCAGTCAAGGAAGTGGTTCTATGAAGTCGATCAGTGGTTGGATTTTGAAGAAATTAATGAGATGGATGAAGGTATGGCGAGTCTTTCTCAGTTTTATTTATAACTTTTTTGTGCGTAGTTACTTTATTTGCTTAAGCAGTTCTATGAAATAGGGCCCAGGACTTGAGTTTGTTTTGCTAGACCGCTCAACCAGGACTAGCTACTCTGTTTTCATTCCCATTTATCATCTGGCAAAGATTAAACTAATGTAACATGATTGTGCTGAGTTTTTTTAATGAGGCATTCTTGTTTTGATATTTCTGCAGAGAGGAGCAGTTTCTTTGAGGAGATGACAGCGGAGTCTAAAGCCGATAAAGATGGCATCCTCTGTGTGGCTATTGATGGAAACATCGCTGGCGATGAGGTAATGCAAACAGTAAACTAGGGCAAGATCCTCCCATCATTTTGTCATCTTTCTTTATTACTCTTGAATATGCCTGACCTAACTTGCACTGTTTGCAAACTGATGTTCATATTGCCTACCTGTTCAGGGCTCCATTTCAGAAAGCACTAAGATTCATCTTAAGATGAGTTGTCAATATTGCCATGGTGATTTATATTGTGACATCACACTTTGCCTTGCAATTAAGATTGATTTACATTAAAGGTTATTCTTAGCTCTTTGTGAAATGGGCCCCAGGCATTTATCATGCATGAATACACTGCATCTAGATTTTGCTGGTATATATCATTTAGCCTTGTTATTATATTTGGCTAAAAATACATTTTTGTGTGTGTTCATATGTATATTCATATACTCATACATTAATATATTCATATATTCATATATTCATACATTTGTTTGTGGTGTTGAAGAGAAAGTTTGATTGTTGATCTATTTAATGCCTCAATATGTATTGACTGTATTGACTCGATTTATGCCCTGGTATTGACTCAATTTGTGCCCTGGTATTGTCTCATTTTTGTATCTTTCATTGTATTCTTGCCAATGATGAATCAACACTTTATATAAATATTTTTTTTATGAATTTTGCAAAATGTATATTTATTCTATTTATATTTGATATGCATGTGTTTGCAATTTTATCAAGTCTTTGTAAATTTAAACACAGTTTGCTCAATGTGTGTATCTTAGACTACAGTCAACCCTCGTTATAAAGAACATGTTATAAAAGGTTCTGCTTAAATTGCGCCAATTTCGGCTGATATGCAAACAAACACAAAATAAAAAATAAAACTTTTTTTTTTAATTACTAACTTCACAAAAAGCACCAAGATACAACTATTTATTATGTTCCAAAATGCATATTAAGGCTTTTAAAATCAAGATAAATACTAAGTAGAAACATTCAAAAACCTTGTTTCAATTCAATGTCCTTTGGCGAAATTTGGGCCCAAAATGCGATTAAAATTCTGTTCCCTATGTTCTTCAAAACAATCAACATTTCAATTACATTACAATTCTTGTACCCTTTTTTCTCTTAGATGTGTTCTTTGTGTCATGAGCCGTTTGAGCAGTTCTTTGATGAGGAGGAGGAGGTGTGGAAACTCAGGGACGCTGTCAGGTTCAACTCCAGGGTAAGTGTAGTCCAAAATGTCTTCACAAAATTCTTCAATTCAAAGGTTCTGTTTTTATAGATTTTTTGTTGTTGAATTTTTAATAATAATAAAGTGTATGTTGTAACTGGATAAACATTTGACATTTTTCATTCAACCTTGCTAGCCTAAATCCCTCTACATGTCCTCTTTGCTGAATTGAAGGATTCAGAAGAACTGGGGTTTTAAGGATATTGCAGTGGAGGAGGATCCAGAAGGATTGGGGCCATAATGGGTTTCTTGCTACGGGAAGATGTTGAAAAAATAGGGTCATCAGGCTGTATTTGACATAAGAGGAAAGAAAAGGGCTGATGTCTTATGCAGCTTGGCCCAAATGGGATTTAAAATGATTTGTTTGTTTGTGTTGGGGTGGTTTTTTTTTTTGGGGGGGGGGCAGTGCTGATGGAAAACCCCAGATATTCATAGTGTTCTGTTCATACCAGTGGCATTTTGTGTAACTGCGTTTTTGTTTTATTTTGCTATAATTTTACAGACATACCATCCCTCCTGTTTCGAAGATGCCAAAGATGTAAGTAACTATCATTGCATTAATAAAAATTGAAACAATCTCTATGACCTCCTTGGCCTTCGTGTGTTTTGGGGAGTTTTGTTAAGAACTGTCTTTCAGGTGCTTTTTTTATCTGATTGGTACTTTTTGCTTTATTTTTGTTTTGTTTTTCTGCCAAGTGTTTTGCAGAAACTGCATTTTAAATATTCTGCAGTTTAATGACATTTCATTGTTTGGCATTGTCACCCTGTACATGAACACCCTGTGTCTATATCATTAATGTTTAGGGCTTTTGTTGTAAATAAACAGTCTTGTGCAATTTATGTCTTGATGTTTTGCATTTTATTGAATTTGAACTATATTGTACTCAAATACTTGATCATTTATAAAGTTTACTCTGTCCTGGTGTAAATATGCAGAGACTTCATAAAGTTGCAACTTTATGCTCGCTCAAAAGTAACATCTCTTGAGCTGATACATGGCTGACTGAGTAAATTAGTTTATGGTAAAATCGTTTAGACTGTAGTAAACATTGTAGAGGTGTTGACTTATACTTATACGAGATTAATTACATGACGTACTCAAGAATACTCGGTATAACACTCCACCATGATATCAGTTTGTATGGATTTCATGAAATTGATTTTAGCATATTTTGGAGCTGCTGGTAAATGAGTTTATTTATCGAGAGTGTTCTCCAAAGTATTTCTTTGGCAAAACACTTATTTTTGGATTTTGATTAAGGTGTTTTTTTTTTGGATTTTTTAATTTTTTTATTTTCATTTTAACAACCTTTTGATCAATATGGATATGAAATTGCAATTATTGACTTTATAGCATCGACCCGACAATATACACTTGTATCCTCATACATTTATCGGTTTTATTTTAAATGGAAGCTTGAATGTGGGTTGTGGTTGTTTACATGCCATGTTTTTATTTAGGTTCATTGAAGTATTTATAGAACTTTATTTGTATAGATTAGAGGTTCCTTTATGTTGATGTTTTTTCTCAATTGATGATGTGCATTATTTAAATACTAAAATATTTGTCTTGTTTCTGTGCATCAACAGTCGTCACTTCTAGAAACTCCAACCCAAGGGGAGGAAGGGTTAGGAGCTTCCTTTGATCCTACAACAAGTCCCTTCGCAGCTATTTCTCAACAACGTACATCAACAACTCAGCAGGGACCATTGGCTGATAAATCAGTGGATCCAGTCAAAGACAGCACAACGTCAACTGTTTCCGTGAAGTCAGAAAATGAATCGGTGGATCAGCAGAGCGAGGTTAAAACTGAAGAAAGTTCATCAACAACAGCTGATCACCTGAACGATGACAAAACACAAATAAAGATGGAGTCATCCACACAACCTCTATCCACCGATCAACAAGTAGATCCACAAAGGAGATCATCTGTTGATACACCAAGTAGTGTTGATGCGCTGACGAGTAACAGTGTTGACACCGAATCATCAACTGTAGTGAAAGAGGAACCAATGGAGATGGATACCAAAGTGGATCAACCAATGGAGATGGATTCAGAAAGTACTGATGTCAAGCAGCCAACACCGGTTGACTCGGACATCAAGACAGAGCCATGTGTTGATCCACAAGTTAAGATGGAGGTGGAGTCCAGCGTTGCCGACTCGGACAATCAATCTAAACCTGCTTCAGCAACTGAAGAAAGCATGGAGGTGACCGAGCAACAGCCTGTCAAACTTGAAATCAAGACAGAGGATACAATGCATACCTCCGAGACTGTCTCTACTGAAGACATTGTGATTAAGCAGGAGCCTGTTGACGATGCAGAGTCAAACACTGAAACTGCTGCTGAGGCTGTGGCCGACCCTCCTTCAGACCCCACTCCTGTCTTCCAACAATCCCCATCAGTATTAATTCCAGGCTTAACGCTATCTGCTACACCATCTCCTCAACTGGCAGCAGTCAAAGAGGAATCCCCAGAAACTCTACCTTCCCCAGAAACACAAATCGCTACCACTGAACCATCTGAGGTAAAACCTACTGAAGTCAAAGTCGATGAACCGTGCCAAACGACGTCCACCAGTGAAGAGAGTGACCCTAGTGCAGCGGAAGCAGGCCCATCACCAGTGGAAACCAACCTAGTGGAGAATCAGGCCGAGCAGAAAGCAGACGACACTTCATTGGATACTAAAACCCCAGACTCTGAAACAATAAACGAACAACCAAATAACACGGACCCTGAGTCGCAGCCGGATTCGCAGCCGGATGCGGAAACAAGTAAATCAGATTCTACGGAGGATAATAAAGCAAGTGAGTTGGATACGAATACCCCAGATAAGGTTCCGTCTACCGCAGCTCCGGTTATGGGAAATATTCAACAGATTAGTGTCATTGGGAGCACTCGTTTAGATCCACAGCGGAGAAGAGACATGTTCTTCAGGTGATCCACAATGAACATTTACAATTAATCCATCTGAGATGAGGAAGATCAAATAGCTGTATTGCGTGCCAAACAAATTTTATTTTTCTATCATTTTAACGATAACTGTGGTACATCCAACATCACAGAGCAGCAAGCAAAAAACATTGCAAAACAAATGGATTTGCTAAGCGAAGAAAACTACAGGGAACCAGCCAGGAGCAATATACAGTACCTTACATTGTATTTTGACTGGTAACCAGTTACAGTCAAGTTCTGAGAAGTTGGCCCTTGATCTGACAAAATGTAAAACATTGTGAGATTTTGTTGACTATTGTTGGAAAATGCAAGAACCATTGTTTAGTTCTTGAATCTTGAATCTTGCATTAACCCTCCTATTCTAATTGATTGATGTGTGACCCGTGTAGATGTTATTGAATGGTCAGACAGTGGGAGGATTGACTGTGACCTGTGAAGATGCATTTAACAAATGATATATGTTGCAGGCTTAGGCATAGTTTATCTATCACTCACAACCACAGTGGATGTTACTGAAAGTGAATGGTCAGACAGTAGGGTAAAGCAGTTTGTGTGCACACACAAAACACATGTCTGTTTGATTTGATTGTACTCGTGAGGATGTCTGTGTTATGTCTATATGAAAATAAAAGTATGGTAATAAAAAATTAAAAAAAGATTTTAGTCTGAAAAACTTATTTTTTATAAACTTGATTGACAGTTCTAATAGTTTATGAGGAATATTCCCATCTTAAATACTGGCATTAAATACTGGCTTTCAATACTGGTATTAGTTTCTATTTGCTAGAGTGTGAAAACTCATGAAACCCTACCAAAGTACACACCATTTTATGATATTTTTCATGAAAACATTACCAGCTAATTTTGTTACATATTCACAGGTTGATTGCAAATTACACAAGGGCAAAGGAGGTCATGGCCTGGTCTGGCCTCGGTGCCACCTTCAAAAGTTTTCCATTGAAAGTGCCCTTTGCAAAATGACAATGGCCTTGCCGTGAAATTCCAAGCCTGGTGTTTATTTTTTAAGTAAGAAGTAGTTTCCAAAGACTTATGATAATTATACCTAAAAGGTGATGGTTAAATTCTCAATTCCAACTGCTCAGTTACAAATTCTTTAAAGAGGGGCTCCAATGTTCATTTGAGAAAATGTCATCGGACAAACAAAACATGGTTCTGTACATTCCAAAGAGGACTATCTGGCAGTCAAAAGGTCAAATTCAGTATTTGTTTTGGTTGAATGTTATCAAAATTTAGGAATGAACTCTTTAGAAAAGGCGTACAGACCACATATTTGAAAAGTGATGTCACCCAGCATTTTTTTGTATTTTGCCAAAAAAATTTGAAAGGAAGCGAATGGTGAAATACCGTGATATTTGTGTGTTTTCTTCATTTTATGTTGTATTACTTGGTGAAAGGCTTCATTTCCATACACCCCTCATAGTGGATAACACAATCTTAAACAGCGCCCTCACTGAGGTCAAAGGAAGACTAATCATTGACTGAGAGGTGTGGGTGGTGCATACACCTCTGCATTATTTGACCCCAGTGGTGCCGGCATGTGTAAGGGCCCTGTAGTATGTTTATTTATCATAAATGGAACATAGTGAGTGAAGTACCAAAAGATAAGTGTAGATTCAGTAATTTTAGCGGTATAAAATTTGAAAGTGAAATTGAAAAACAAAAGGAGAGCGGAAAAAAAGAAATAAGTATAAAGTAGAGCAAAAATTAATATCCCCTGATTTACTGTCAAGCATTTAAAAACTGCTTTATCTTCAAATACATTAAAGAATATTACATGTACAAACCAGGAGCAAAGAAATAAGAAATAATTTAAGACGTTCCGGTGTACGGGATCGTTAACATTTGGGGTGGAGGGGGGCGAGAGGAAGGGAGCATGGGCTCTGAGTGGGGAGGGTGAAGCCTTCCCTACTGCCCCTCCCCTACTTTGTTCTGATAATTTACCCATACAGACTACGCAACATGTTCCTGAATCTGACGACAGTTTATTTATCTTAATCACTTTTTTAATTGGTTGATCATCAGTCCTCATTGTTTAATGAAACAAACTGAATAAAGGAATCTATTGTATAAGAACTTGGTTTGTAATTGTTGTTTTTCTTGATTGGTATCCGACCTTTTCATTGGTATCATTCAGTGTATGATTGCGTCAGGAAGTTCCTCCAAATTATAAAAGACAACCACCTCTAGTTATTTCTGACAAGTTTAACAAACAAAATCATAATCATAACCTTGTGAAGAACTATCTTTCTGGTCAAAATATTTATAGTTTTATTGCACTACACAAGACAAAACTACTAACATGACCAAAACATCCATCAGTGTAAATTTTTTAATTAGTTGGCAACCTTTGTAGAATTATTTTGTTGTATTTACACATTTTACTATTGATAAATTAACTATTGCAAAATCTTTAAAATTTCTGAAAATAAATTACTTCTTCTTTTTCTTATAAAATGTTATCAAACTTTATCTTTGGCTTTCAATTATCATTAAAATAAACAATATTGCTCTCTCTTAATATTAATTAAACCAATTGATCAAATTTCAGCTACTTTTAAAAACAAATTACTTATAAATAAAGGATTGGTAAGTTTGAATCTGCAAGCTCACTGATTACAAAGTCTGTGCCAATCCTCAAGAGAAATGTGTCTGAAATACATTCAGTCGAGAAAGTTGCATTTGAAGACCCCAGATCACTACTTATTTAGAGCACTGCAATTGTTCTTGTGTGCATACCTACGTTACGTTAGGCATTATTTGCTTACACAGCTAGTGCAGATATTTGGTACTAATCCGGTAAGCAGAATTTTGCAGTAAGCAAAGTCATGAATCCATGTCCTTGGCCCAATTTCATTGTGAATAGAAAATATTGCTTAACAACTTTCTGCTAAGCAAGAATGAGCAGGATACCAGTCACAAATGGTATTATGTGACACAATATTTTGGCAGGTAACCTTATTGTGGTAACCATAATTTGTTGTGCTTAGTTACTTTTTGTGCTTGAAGGTAGGGTCAGTGATTGGTTTTTGGCGACGTTATGCTTATTCATAGGCAAAATTTTTAAGAAAGCTACAATAAAAGTCTCAAGTGAAAGTTTCAGCTAAGTACAGTGTCTACTTGCTGACAAAACAGCCAAAAACTGTCACTGTATTTTCACAAGAACATTGAATCCATCCACATTTAGCGAGGTGACAGCTGGTACCAACCTTGTCTCTTGCCGCAGCATTCGCAAACGGACATCAACCTTCAGAAATCTGAGAAACACTTCATGCATGAAGCGTTTCTCAGATTAAAAGTTTTGAGGTGAAAAATTATCCTACCATATTGAAGGGGATCCTTTCTCAAAATAATTTACACTACCAACAGCTGCAGTGCTTCTCACCAAGTAAGTTTTTACGGTCAACAATTTTTGGAGTATTTCCCAATCTATGACCTCACCTTTAAGTAGCTCTATGAGACTGGTCCCCTGTGAAACTGGTGCCCAAGTATAAGACTGGTTACTGTTCATACCATGAAACAACTGAACCTTGATATTTGAGTCAAGCCACACCAGTCTCCAGCTGAACAGAAACATCCTCTTTCAATATTTTCACATTCGGTTTTGTCAAGTTCCATATCGGGTGTTGGAATTTGATATCAAACATACCGGCCCATCGTCGGAATAAACTTTTTTCAGACAAGAAGCGGTGACTGCCATCTTTGGTCTCGAGTTGGTTTTGTTTGTACATCTCACACTCTAGCATGGATCGTCCGTAGTAATGGTATGGTACGTAGGAGTTTGGATGTAGCCTGGATAAAAGATCAACGGTGAAGGAAAATAACTTCTTTGTACTCTAAGGCACACTTGTCCACAGGCGAACTCACCCTCCACTATCCTCCACTGTTATGTCACTTCACACTAACATGCTCAGACTTAATGCCTGGCCCAGTTATAATTGTTATTTGGGCATACAGTCCTCAACCCTCCACTATCCTCCACTCTATGGTCACCCAAGTCCTGCAAGTTTGGACATGGATAAGATTGGTATGCCAGGCCCAGTGATAAGCAGTTGTTATTTGGGCATACAGTCCTCAATCCTCCACTATCCTCCACTTCATGGTCATCCAAGACCAAAATGTTTGGACATGGATA
>CM021530.1:2065353-2077315 GCA_010994315.2 Pisaster ochraceus
AGTGTTTTGGGGCTTGTCATAGACCATACAGCAGACAGTCAGTTACGCCGGTAAAGGATTTAAAACATGTAATGAGGACCGGATTTTAAAAAGCGGGTTAAATATTAGACCAACAAAACCGGAAGTCAGATATTTGATAGGATGTCTGCACGGGATTTGTGGTTATTGTACACCTTTGTCAATGCTGGCGCCATTCATGTCATAATACCTGTGTGTGAGGCTGCAATCATGAATACTGATACAAAAAAGGGACCAGACTATGTTCTCTTCAGCGTCAGTTTGGTAACCGTCAGGTTTGGATGGGAGACAAACAAAATGGTTGCAAAATGATAAAGGGAAGAATAGTGGGACGCTTCGGTGTCAATTAAGACTGTTGCAATACATGCGGTTAGTTTGCTACACCGCGCAGAATCGTAGGCTCAGTTCTCGAAGACGTCTTGGCCAAAGACTGTGTGTGCTAAAAATGAGGAACTTAAAAAACATCAAACCCCGGGGGCGCGACGACGCAGCGACGACAGCGGTAAACCATGCTAGTCTCACCTCATCCACTGATGAATGTAAATCATTTACCAGTATGCGGTGAGGATACGAACAAACACGTTGGCAATGTGGGTCCGTGCGTTTGGCCCAGTTGATCCGCCAAAGTGTGAAGCGATCGATCACATTTTGCTATGGGAATGGGAAGCTATCAACTTTCAAATTAGGTATTGACCTATAAACATGATCATATGGCGGGTAAATTATTAAAAGTGAAGGTTTTTCTAGGATAGCTTTTGTGGACATTGGACAACAATTGTATTGAAAAGACCGAGGCATTCTTTAGAGTGAATTTGCAAACTGCGAGGGTTTTGTGATGTACGCGGAGGTCACCTGGGCATTCGGGTACATTTCTTGAAAACACGGTAGTGTTGATCCTAAGGTGAAACTTCGGGAACCATCCCTCGAGGCACTTTCAAGGGGTACAGAGACGCAGGCGACCCCAGCAATGAAAGCAACACATCCTGTAAAATAATCTTGCCAAATTAGTCAATGGCCAAACAAACGCCCTCGATCCACCCCTGAAATTTCACACTTATTTATGTTGTCGATTCATCAAAGATAATTTTTAGACACTGAATGTGTATGGTGAACGTTCTTGTTTATCATACGCATTATGGCAAGTTTGTTTTAACAACACAGCAAATCATCCTATGCAACAATATCTCGCTACGCTCGCCAGCAAACAAAACAGAAACAAAAGTTTGCCACGAGCAAGATAACACAATAAGAATGAATAATGTATTTAGGCGCCCTCAAGGCTGCGATCAAGTCGCCAACGAAAAAACAAACAAACACACACCCCGTCAGACCATAAGTAAGACTATAACGACGGGCAAAGTTTGGTTTCGTCTATTGATTCCTTACGTGATAACTAGCAGCGTAAAAGCCAATATCATCAGAGATCCCACGGCATGTATACTGTTGGAAAACAAACTTTCCAATTATTCTGAACCAGAGGTGAAATCCATGCTGAGATAAGATCATTGCTAGTTTGTGTTTTTCCTCCAAAATGCCATGTTGTTCGAGCCTGATAACAGTATTTTTGTTCTATATTCTGACTTCACTGACTAATTAACAGCCGAAGGGGGTAGTGCATGGATCCTCACTAATCGCCTTATGAAGGGGGTCAAAAAAGAGCAGAACAAGTCAACGAACGGGAAACGGATGATCCGGTTTACATTGTAGACAACGTAGACTGATAACTATTTTTTTACAACAGACAATCAGGAGGAGCGAGTTTATGGCTGGAACATGCAGCATGGAGGGATACAACACTTCGTAAGAACAATTCGACTGACTGCCTTTAGTCAAATCAAGTTTACCGAAAACATAATTTACAATTTACTTTGTTGATGTATTGTAAAACTAGTGAATGCTTTATGGTAAAAAAATAATGGAAATCTACTCCGCGGCAGTAGAGCATAAGTTGACACACGGTGTTACAACAAACTGATATAGTGAAATTCAAAAGCAAACGAGCAATCTAATGACAGTGTTTTCAAAGTCCCCTAATCCTTGGCTGATGAAGCGGTAAATGTTCAGAAAAAAAACAATAGTTTTTCAACCCCCTCCTCCCCAGACATGCCCCTTGTCGGGCAATGCAATCCTAAAGGCTCAGTCCAATGCTTTGAATGGGAGTCTTGGCGCAGGCCCAAACATTATTATTTTAAGCGTCGTTGGTTTTGATATCTTCAAACCTCTTGGGTAATAACTATGTATAATGGGTTGGTTACACTGAATTGTAATCAGTTGGGGGGGGGGGACGAAGACATACTACAAATAGTTATATTTCTTGTACATTGGCTTTATATCTTCGTTTTCTTGATTTCCATAACATTGAGGTCATTTGAAGCATTATCCTCGAACCTTGTGGGGACAGCAGACCTGATATTAAGACGTGAAACTTATCTCGTCTTTACTGAAACAAACTCGCTCATTTTTGTGTACGCATGCGCAGAAACATTATCGAATGTCACGTGTGTTATTCGAACCAAACATAGCAAAGGCTTTGATACGTCCTAGATGGGTCAAAGATCGGAGTTTGAACGAATTAAAAAAGCTTATTGGTTCAGCTGTATATAGGCACAGTGCAAAAATATATACTTTTTGAAAACTGCAACCGAGCCTGCTGCCCCCCCCCCCCCCGCGGAAGCTTTAGGTGTGACGGTCACTAGATTTAGAATAGGGTCAATTCGTTACAAGAGGATTAATATTTAAAAAAATCAAAACTGCGAAAAGCTGAAACAGAATCAACACGTCATCAATTCCCACTTTCCCCTCTGATAGAGCAAATCCATTCATCGCTTGGTATACGAACACCTCTTTATTTCCCCCAAACTTGACACTGAGAAAAACCAACTCATAATCTGATGACTGAGAGATTCCGAATTCGTCCCCCGGGGGCCGAGCTCGCAGTATCGATTCTACAGTGGCACGGTTCCCGGACGGCTTGGCAGGAGTTGCCCGATAGCTAAACGTGGATGTCGATTTCAGTTGACGGGGGTGATGGAGGAAGGAATGCTGAAAATAGGTGCCGTAGTGAGTCGAAATTGTATTCGGTTAAAGCCTGCATAGGGTCGAAATTAGATTATTCCGAAGTAAAGTCAGGCAATTTTGTCAGATCGAGAGTTATAGCAAACTTATATCTTGAGGGAAATTATTAGTCAGACCTTCGGAATCGAAGTTAAAACAACGGTTATTAAAATGGGATTGGACTGGAAAAATAATATGTCTATTGAGATTTGGAAGATACGGAAGCCCGTTAGTGCCAGTCGCTATTTCATTTTCGAGCAGCTGTATTAGATTTTCAAAAAGCAGTTATATATTTTCAAGAGCAGTTATTTTTTATTTCCCAAAGCATTTATTTTAATTTTAAAAAGCAGTTATTTTTATTTTCAAGAATATTTTCCTAATCCACACGAGTAAAATGCCTGTGAGGTTGTTTTTGTCAGGATTCGGGAGAGTACTGATCAACCAAACAATCAACTAACCAAAATAAAATAAATAAATGATTTTAATACAAAGGAAAAGGGAAAAGGGAAGGCAAGGAAAAGGGAACTTGTTGTGTTTAAAAACGAATAGTTCCAGGAGTCTAAAAGCTAATATTCATATGATTGCCATTTTCGTCAATTTTCATTTGAAGACGGGAAAGTGGCCCGTGCATGGGCGTTAGACTGCAGGACTTGCAGGACTTGCAACCATAAGGTTGTGGGTTCGAATCCTACCAAGCTAACCGCTGATTTCACAGGGACTGGAATAAGTATTGTCGTCTAGTTACTGAATCACAATTTCTTGATTAATTTGTGCAATTCATCCATAGACGTTAAACCAATGTTTGTATGAGAGAGATTGGCTGTTGCATCTCGGCGTTTATATCCCTTCTTGGGGGTTTGCCGAATTAACGGGAAGATCATCTAAACAAACATACAAACAAACAAACAAACAGATAAGATCATCCAATAGACCTACAGCTACAGGTAATATACTAATTTCAGAGTGCCTTCATTCAATTACAGAAAAACTCAGGAGAACTTAAATAAATGATCGTTGTTTTTATGCAGGATTAGACCAGGCTAACTTGCGGCAAAGAGTAACAATACAATCGCAATTTCGTAAAGTCATAATTGCCGTTGATGCTACACTGATAAAACAAAATAATTCCAATTAATACCGGTCATTCGCTCAGATAATGTCAGTCATGCACTGAGCCAACAAAACCACTTAAATTTCGCCCTTAATGATTCATGTTTCTATAGCAACCGCAACCATTTATCAAAAGTCTTCATAAATACAAACGTGTAGTTCATGCTCAGTAGTCTTCTTGCGTTTCTAAGCAGACTAATATACACGTTCTAAATGTGAGTGGTCGCAGTGGAATTCAAGATGGCGAACAGACACAACGGGAAAATGGAGCGAGACTTTTCGGCTTCGACCTCAGTTGATGATGAAAACTACGACGTTGGAGCTCTAAAAGCTGAGCTCGAAAAGGAGAGAGATATCTAGTAAGATATTAGTTTTGTTGTGTGTTATGTGAATTCGATTTAGTGGTTTCAATTATATAGCAAAAAGTCTGACAAACGTGTCTGAATGCTGAGTAGGCCGGAAGATAAAGCAACGCAAACCAGCGCTCGCTGGCTGACCATAGCTCCCGTGTACATTCCACATCTCGTTGATAATTGATGAAAGGCTATTTACTACGAATACGATGGCAGTAATAGGTCCGTGTAGTAATAGTAATTAGTATATTAGTCTGTATTTTGCAGGTACTGATGACTGAACATGCGAAGTAATTGGTTTGGGGCATGGGGGACTTGATGAATATCGAGAGCCACGCGGCACTAGTTCCATAAATATTTAAATTATATTATAATTAATATTGTAATGTAGTCAATTTTTACTTTAGCTTAGGCAGTGAAAATTTTAGACCCATCAGGTACTGGAAACTGGGGCGCTCTACTATTTTTTCTCTCGAAATTTTGACATTGTTTCCATAACTCGTCCCGATAGGGTGACACGGCCCAGAACTTAATTGTTTCGCTTTGCAAATCAGGCGCGCGTGACAGCGGTCGTACACTAGCGCCCCAGGCAAACATTCATAGTTAGACTGTACAAATACATTTTTTCATCCCCCCAAAATAGGATTATTGTTTTATTATTAAATTGACCTTTTCTTTATCTTTACCTTAATTTAATATGCTTTAAATGACCATCTTGAAGGCGGAAGCAGAAAATAGGCCCACAATGAAGCAGAACTTTATATTCCTTCATTTCAAGTTTCCATTTTTTTAAACAAAAGAGCAATTCTTTCAAAATAATCAATGCTACAAATATGCACCAAAGAGTTAAATTTCTATGCAACAGATACATGAAAAGGAGGATCGAATGAAGGAGACTTGAGTTTGTTGAAGAAGACTAAAAATAAAGATCTTAGAAGCTGAAGTAGAAACTGGCCCATACATCTTAGATCTTGATGTCTGAAGAAAAATCTACCGTTTGATGGTATGTTGAATTGTGAAATGGCGAATACTGAACACACAGAAATGCAAACTACTGAAGATAACTTTTAAAGGAGATTTCAGATGATCACAAAGAAATACAACCACAAAATGTGTTGTCTGTAGAAAAATGACCTGTGAACTGCAGGTTGGAGTTTGAAGGAAATCAACAATGAAAACTTGAACGAGTTACAGAAGACATGCTTTAAATGATCTTGGAGGCTGAAGCAGAAAATACATGTATACCCATAATAAAGGAGAACTTTTATATTCCTTCCTTTTCAAGTTTCAAATTTTTTAGCAAAAGAGGAACTGTTTCAAGGATTTTTCTAGAGGGAATAAAGTCGGAAATTGCCACACGATAAAAAGGCATTTTGCAATTTTTACTATTGCTAGTAATGTATCCACTGCCTAATCAAAATGCAATTTTCTGCATCTTCATATTTTTAATTCCCTCTAACTAGTGTAAGTCTAACATTAAAAAAAAATCCTCAGGAACAACAAATTAGAAAAAAGGAAAAGGTAGGGTATAATACTATCCAAGTTGAGGAGTCAACTGTTAATACCAAAAAAAGAATAGATTTAATTTTGGGGATGAAAAAAAGCCCAACATAAAGGCAGCATAGGATCTCATTGCGGGAACAGGTCATTGATTGGCCAAGCAGTTTGAGCATAATGTTATTCCTCGCAGCTGACAGGTTGTGGACAAAAATTCAGGAATTTAAAATGTTCTAATTGTCAGTTTCTCATATCATCAAAGACCGCAATATGATCTGCCAGCAAAACAGCGTGTCTTTTTTACAATTTGTATAATAACAATTAAAAGTTTTTGAAAAAAGAAAAAGACGCTGGGAAGGAATCGAATGCAGAATGTGATAAGTGGAGTGATTCCACATGGCTATGCAGCAGTGGTAAAAAAAACCCTGCAATTTATATGCTATCCATGTCGGCTACTCATTTACTTGTCAAAGAGGGTGCTATACAATCTCTGGCCTGAATAGCTGTTAGTAAACCTTAGCTAGTACAGGAAGTATCCACTATCTTAAATTTTATGCAGTCAGTATGCACTCAATTCTGAACTAGACAGTTAATTATTCTATGTTCTTATATCAAAACGTATGTTACTGTGGTGAGTTTCATCTTTCACTGCAGTGAACTTTGATTTTGAAGCTCGATTTGAGTATTGGCCAAAGACAGGCGACCTGTCTACAGTTTCAAAATGTCAATGTTGAAGCCGGAAATTAACAACTGTCGCAGCGTTTGCTTTGACTGGGTGATCACCATCTCAATCCCTAGCAACTTCTTGAATCTTATTTCTGAGCAAATTTACTTATCCCTAACAAAATAGGTCAACATTCCGTATCCGACCATCACTATTTCAATAGGTTGGAGGAAGGCATCCATCCATGGTTAATTTTAGTCTTATCTACATTGATTTACAGGAAATGTATACAAAATGGAAAGTGGAGGTTGCATTCAGCAATTTTTCCATTTGTTTTGAACAAAAGTTAGTCTAAAAATTCCTATTTTGTATTTGATGGCTTCTGACTGGCACCCCCATAGATATCAACAAACTAGGGCGACCGCCAACATAGAGTTAGATAGCTCAGTTGGTAGAGCCCCGGCATGTCAATCTGGAGGTCACAGGTTCAAGTACTCCTTTAGTCAATTTTTCTTTGTGCAACCCAAAATAATTTACAAATTTACTGATTTAGTTTCCCTTGTGGTTTATTACTTGATAATTTTATTTTAAGATAAAATATTTAGAAGTAGGCCCCCCCCAAAAAAAAAAATACAGTGTATAAACAATTAAAATATGCTGATTTATTAGCTACAATAATCAAGATGGATTTTGAGAAATGTTGCCAAATTTGAGAGTCGGGACCAAGAGCTTTGAATATTGCTTCTAGATTAGATAATTCTTTGATTTATTGAATTGAAATGGTTCATTAATAAACATTGTCAATGCAGCCAGAGGGTGATTTAAGAGTATTTGTTTGGATAAAAATATGTACAAACTATGCATATATTAAAAATTTAACATTAAAATTACAATCTCCAATGGAAAGAATAAATATAAAACATTATATCAAAAATAGAAACATAATGACTATGTTGCAAATGCACAAAAGAAAATAGAATGAACAAATTAATGTAACAATCATTAAAGATCACATTTCCCTAGACCTGTTGAGTTTTATAGCTTGTTTACAAAAGAATGTAAACAAATAATATAAAAATGTATCATTTCACCCAATTCCCAACAATCATTCCAGACTGCTCTGGTTTACTCCTAGACCTATGACTGAGGTTGGTTATCCGAATTGGTGGCTACAGCTCTAGCTATGACTGTTGCTAAGGATGTCCTATACTTTAGTGCTCGATGGTGCGGCGATCCAGCCGTAGCCGTAGCCATTGCTGTAGCTCTCATCTGGGACACTGCCTTATGCTATTGCTATCACAGTATCAGCTTCACTAGTAATCAACCTCGTAGTTCTTAGTGTAACCAACCAACCTCGAAGTTCTAGGAGTAGCTTCAGTGTACATGCTACAAAAATCTTCGTACAGTTTTCAGAAAAATAAGTAGAACATTCTGATTATGGATGTGCCCGGAAGCATTGGATAAACTCATGCCACGCAAAGGGCATGCAAAAGTAGATCAAACCAACCAACAAAATATTGACTCCCATCAGCCCCCAGTCTAACTTCGGCATTTTTCTGTTTTTGAGTGCATCTCAAACAGATGACACTATTCAACACTTGAAGACTGAATATTTAGTTTAAGCCACAGTCTTAAGTTGTCAGACTTTCAGATGAAAAAATGTTGCCACTTAAAACCTGACAGACACTCAACATGCAGGTGTTGCTTCGACTAAGTGCCATCAGATAAAGGGTCTGAAGTAGTTTTTATTTTAGTGCTTTTATTCATAAAATCCATTTTTGTTTTCTCAGTGATAGTACATTTTGTTTTTTCATTCTCAGTGCAATGCTGGAAAGCTCTGTTGGCGATTTGAAAGTCACGGTTGCTGAAATGGAAAGAAAATATGAACTTGCAAATGAGGAAGGTGAGTTTACAATTTTTTTTACTACAGTTTGAAAACTGTGACATTTAACCTTTATTATGGCGAAGCCATCTTGGTTTATTTCAATGGGAGACTTTAGAACACTAGGTGGCAGTAGACAAACCTGGTACAACTCTCCATTGTTTACAAAGTTTAAATGGATGTGCCTAGAAGCATTGGATAAACTCGTGCCGTGCAAAGGGTATGCAAAAACAGATGAAACCAACCAACAAAATATTGACACCCCCCATCAGCCCCCAATGCTCAAATAACATTTTCTACTACAGCACAATATACCTGTGGGTCTTAACCATGGTTAAGATCCATGAATTGGTTTTTCAGCTCCCACCTGTGCCCAATTTCATGGTCCTGCTTACCATGGAATTCTACGCTTTAAAAACTATATTCTTTTACAGGGCGCTGCAAGCACAGAATTTTGTGGTAAGCAAAATACTAGGCCCAGATTGCAAGATTCCCAATTGGAGTTTTCCTTTAATATCAAATTTACTTAATATTTTTTTTATAGCCATCTTTCCATGAATCAGCAAACCTGTTTGGACAGTCCTATGAGCATATTTGAGGATCACATTTCTCAACCAAACATTTATTTTGTTTAAATCAAAGTGACTACACCTGGGGGGGTTATGATTGTGGCCACAGGTGCAGAAGTTAAAATTCTAATTTGGTTATGTCCGATATCAGATAACGAGTGGAAGACGCGATGTGAGACCCAAGAGGAACTCAACCAACTTCTTCATAAGCAGATCGAGTTCATGACAGAGCGGCTGGACCAGTCCCGAGACAGCGGCAAAGATGGCTTTGAGAGTGATATTCGATCTTACGATGAACTCTCAGAGGTCAGTGTCATCTTTTTTATGATCATTAGGGACTTTTTTTTCTTCTTAATAATAATATTGGAATGTTAATGTAAATTTTTTATATTTTTTTATTTTGTTTTTTTTACTCTGTATTTTTATTGCCATGCCTGTAGTTGGTGGTTTTTCCGCTGGTATGATATATAAATATATATCAAAATTTAGCACAGACAGGTTACCAGCCAAAACACTGTGTAATGCATACCGTTTGTGGCTGGTTCCTGGTTAGTTTTTTGCTTCGAAGAAAAACTTGCTAATCGCTATTTTCTGTTCAAACAGCTTTATGAAAGGTAAAAAACCTCCAACATGCAAATTACAGTCACCCCCAAGGCCAAGTTTCAAAGAGGTGCTTTTGAAAGCACAGAAAGTATCTAAACACAAGCACACATTGCTTACCAGAATAAGGTTACCAGCCAAAATACCATGTCAAGTTTACAGTCTGGGAGTATTATCCAGCTTAATTGTGCTAAGCAGAAAAATGTTAAGCAATATTTTCTGCTTATAAGCAGCTCTATGAAATTGAGCCCTGAATGTCCACTTACAAATATGAATGTTAGAGTCACCGTCTAGAACTTAGAAAAAAACCCACTTTATTTTAATTTCTCCTGAAAAGAAGTTTGTGTACAATGTATGCACGTCCATGGGATTTTGACATTTGCGTAATTTTGTTCTCGAGTTTGGACGGCAGTCTGAGACTTGAAAAATTTCAGAGGAATTACTGAGATGTTTTTTTTTGCCCGTCTCTCTCGGTCAATTTGGTTTCTGCCTCTTCTTTTTATAATTGGAGTAATTTTATCTCCTTGGGAATTATGTCCGAGCCCAAGCCAAACCCAGTATTTGCATGGCCGTCCAGAATTGGTTTTGACAATCAGATTTTGGAGGCGTCGGAAATTGGCCGTTTTCACGTAAATGTCAGACTTTTGTTGGGAAAGGGGTGTTGACACTCAGCATTCAACAATTTCTACTAATAAGGCCATGTAAAAAAACCAAAGTTTTTCAGCTTCTTCATTTCTGGTCAGGAGGGAATTTCTTTTTTCTCCTTCCCATTTTAATCAGTCAATACATTGCCTGCACTCACTATGCATTTAGCGCTCACCGAAACAGGCTGGCACCCAGACTACCACAGTAGAAAGAAATAGATAGCAGCGCGCAAGGAGCACCATGCTACTTGCTAGTCAAGTTCTGTTCACCGCAGTGACGATTATTATTTAGTTTGTACAGCAAGTGTTAAAAAGTGGGGGGGGGGGTCGGAAGGGGGCTTAGGAAAATAAATAAATAAGAAAAATCAGGGTGTTTTTGCCAGTAAGGTGGAGATGTTAAGCAACTCTCCTTTTTTAATGGCCTATCTTGGCAAATTGAGACGATCTTGTCCTTTTGGTGTAATACTGTAAACCCCTTATTCATGTTTTTGTAATTTGTTTTGTCTTATATTTTGAATACTAAATTCCATTTGATGAAGCCAGGCCAGGGTATTGCCCTGCTAGCTTTATTACATTGATTCAAACGGGCAAAGAAAAAACACAAAATAGCATACAATGAATGCGAGCCAATGACCACTTTGATCAATCAAGTTTGATTTTCTTTTAAAATAAGACTAATTATTATCGGAACATGCTCCACACAAAAAATGTTAGCAATGGTTGTATAAATGACATTCCGGAAAGACCTTTTTAAATGAACAGCTCAATAAAGTTAGCGTTTCAGTTACAGCTCTATTTAATGAACGTGCACGCATGCTAGAATTTCACAAGCACAATTGTATGCATTACACGGTCTGGGACAGTACATGGTCAGGCGGAGAAATTGGCATTGAACAGTTAGAAGTACTTTTGAAAAGGAAAATTGGAATCTGGATATTTACATGTACATGTAGTAGCCTTTGACAACACCTGTTGAAAGATTAATCTGCAGCAAGATGTGCTTTGAGAATCTCTCCAGGCTACTTTGGGCTCGAAATACTTGTTTGCACTGCACCGCTGGCTCATGTCCAGTAATTTTAGCACTGGGACATTAAGCTCACAAAAAAGTGTCAAAAAAAACTTGACTACGGAGGATAGCATGTTATGTTTGCTGAAACCGTTGGGGAAAAAAAGCTTGGAAATTACACTCAAATTACACTTCTGTGAGTTGAGCTTGCAAGTTTGTACTCTATACAACTCAAACAAATGTATTCGTGTACACGAGGTGCACAAATATGTTGTTTTTAGCTTTTAGCTCTGATCTTGTCAAAATACTCCTGGCCAGGTAAAAACTGTGGGCCGCACCCACAGTGCAATGAATTAATTTTTCTGTAATCTGAGAGTTGTCGGATTGATTCTTGAAAACTAGACACCGGTGACAATTATTTGTTTGAATTATCAATTAAAAAACCACAAGGGAAACTAGTAACTGGGATAATTATTGGGTTGAACCCATTTTTTTTTACAAATCTACCTAGTCAGTTTCACTTGTGGTTTATTACTTGATAATCAAAATAGACAGTGGTTTTTAG
>CM021530.1:2190576-2203355 GCA_010994315.2 Pisaster ochraceus
AGCACAAGATACTCCTGTCCAAACAATTTGGTGAAATATAAGGAATGTAGGGACTTACCCTTCTGGCCAAATGATGTCATTGTTCAGAACACAGATGACATGGAGCTTTCTCCCACACTCTAAGCAGTCCACAAACCTACAAAGATAAATAGCATCCACGTTAACAAAATCACATCACGCCAATTTCAAAATGCTGCTAAGCATTGACAGTCCCTGCTTAGCAAAAATGAGTTACAGGCAAAATAAAAAAACAACTTCATGTACAAAGAGCCCAACTGCTCCTCTGTAACTTGCCTATCAATACAGTGTTTCTTGTGCTAAGCAGGGTTCAATGTCATAAAGTTGTTGGGCAGAAAAAGGTGCTTCACAAATAAATCTGCTAAGCGAAAACAAACGGAGTACCAATCTAAAGAAACATACATCGCATGACATTTTGGAATGTGACCTAATTTTTCTCAGCAATATTTCTTTGCGCTAAGCAGATTTGTGAGCTCAGCAGCTATACGAATTTGGTCTCATTCCTCTGAAGCTAAAGCCAAGGTGTACCTCATCAGTGGGGAAAAATTGTAAGGACTAGAAAGTGAAACTTACGGCTCAGGATCAAGGTTGTCGTTCTTCATTTTCACAAAGTTCTCCTTCTTTATAGTACTGCATTTTGGGTAAAATGGCGATAGAAAAAAACTGATAAATCGAGTCTGAGATAAGGAGGTTCACCCACACAAGAAAACCAACCCCAGCATCCAACACCTCACCAGGCAAACATGAGGACACTCGATCCCACTTACATGTCTGGCATGGACATTCTAAATTTTCAGAAATTCCCCACATTGTAAAGTCGGCCATCTTTGCAGGCAACAGAAATAACTTTTCCAAACACTAACCGATGCATTATATAAATAAATACCATGCGCGGCAGCCGGAGTTTGATCAACTTCCATGCATGATTGGTTGGTTAACAGCTTGGCCGTGTGGAAAAATTGGAACGTTCGACACAGCTCAAAGCCAAAACCAAAGTCGCCTGAAAAGATGGCGCATTGACCCTTGTCACTTGACATCACCACTGCACTAATCTTGGTTGCGCCATTTTGAAAGTCAATGTCCCTGCACCTTGTACAGCGAAGCGTGTATTTTAAGCGATGCCGCACTTACACGCTTACCGTAAATTTGACATGTAACTTGACTGCCAAGATGGCGAGTGGTGGCAGACAGGATCCGCTTGTGACATTAATGCAATAATCACTATCAGGAACTCTCCATAGAGCAACTTTACAGCTCTAGCATTTGTATTGAAAATATACATGCATCACTACTGCAGGTATGCAACTTTGTATGTGCAACAACAACAAGCACAAGGGAATGATGGCCGAGCAGACTAAACTTGGCAGTGTTTTTCGGTTTTCTATGGCACTACTGAAACAAAGTTGTTTTCAATAAATATTATAGAATAAGAAGTTGAGAAGTTGCATGCCTGCATTTAGAGATGATGAGGTTTGGTTTGTTTTGGAGAACACAAGAAACAGGCGCGATGTTTGGCTTGTGGAGTACAAAAGCTGACCTACATGTCATTATTGTAAAGGCTTTTTTTTTTTCAGGCCATTTAATAACAATTTTGCTGATTTTTCTGAGGGCTCAAAAATCGAAACTCAGACTTAAGCAGAAAAAATGTCACGCCTGAAGAAATTATATAAGAAGAAATAGTAAAAACTGAACAGGAAACTAACCTTATTTCATAAAAACAGCTACTTTAAAACACTTGGAAAGAGAGAGAAAAAGAAACCCCAAAACACACCCAACTACCTGGCAAAGTAGGCAGCCAAAAAGGGAAAATTTATCCAGTACTTTTGTAATAAATTTTGTTGTGGCCATTTCAGGAGCAAAAATGTGAACAGAAACAAACACAAAACAGACAAGAACCACATGTTGAAAAAGATACATCAATTTTCTGAAGACAAAAGTCATTTTTTTTTAAACAAGAAGCCAGGGATGGGTAGATTGGATAATTTCAAATGTAGGAATGGACAACAAAGTGGACTAAAAAGGCAAGTTGTTTTATTTCTGAGCGTGGGGTCACTGACCCTAGGTAGTCTACATAGAGTTTAGACGAACTGCTTGACAAGGACGTTTTTCAACTTTTTTTTTGGGGGGGGGGGTCATCTTTTGTGATTGCTTGGGTCAATAACATCAGCCCCCTAGGTGGCAGCAATGGAACCTCTCAGCAAGTAGAGCCTTAGGGACCGGTTAAAGGTGATATTAACCTTTCAAGTTGCTTAGAAGAGGAGGTGAGTCTCTGGTCATTTCCCATCCACCAGAACCTGTTGGGGGGGTATTGGCAAATATTAGGTTTTTTTTGTAAAGGCACTTACAATACGGTGGAGTTGGTATTGTAAGTAAGGCGGGGCCGGGCGGGGATAGGGGTGGGGTTGGGGGTATATATTAACCTTTTTAGTTGCTTAGAAGAAGAGTTGAGCCTCTGGTAATCATTGGCCATCCACCAGAACCTGTTGGTGGTTGCAAACATTTAATTTGGTCAGGCATTTACAAAGGAGGGAGAAGTGAGGATGGTCGATCTTTTTTTGTCCGATTTCACTGTTTGCCAGAGTTTTTTCCTTTCACATAACAAAAAGAAAATGTCTCAGATGTTTTCTCTCCTCACTTGAAAAACAGAAGGAATTTGAATTCCGTTGATCAAATTAACTGTTACAGTTGCCTGACTCTCTTTCTAGGCAGATCTTCAACAGGTTTGAAAAGGACTTCAAGATCAAATTGAGTTTTGTGAAGCACTCATCTTCTATTAGAGTCTTTACAAAAGTGGGAAAAACACAAGTCTCTAATCTCGTGAAAATTTGGTGTAAAATGTCATCGTATAGAACACTCTTTTAGAGCAAATTTGAAACACAATGTCATCTGTAAATGCCGAAGAGGAATTTTTGGGGTAGTCAAAATGGAAAATTCAATACCATTTTGATTGCATATTAACAAATTTCAAGAATCACCTAAATAAATAAAAAATGTACAGACCCATACAATTGAAAAGTGACATTTTTGGATGTAGAAAAAAACTTGCACTTGAACGTGCAAATGTATGAAACAATGGCATTTTTCACTGTTTTAATGTGAGGTTTAGAGACTTGTAATTTGTTCTTCCACTTTAACGGACCTTATCCATTTAAATGTGCATCAACAACTGAATTTGACCTTGGTGGCCCTCTTTTAAACCAAAATGGCTTAATGTTCAAACAGATTTGTCCTTCACCCAAATAATTCATTAGTAATCCTCTCACGCCCAACTCTGAACTGAGTGGTTAAGAAGATTAATAGGCGGGGGGTAGAGGGCCAGCACCTTCTTCTTTTTTTCTTTTTTGGTCAAAGCATTTTTTGTGTGGTCAAAGCAGTTATACAAATATTAGAATAGAGATGACAATTAGCACTCTGCACAACTGACATCGCTTTGGCTCAAAAATTCCGGATGTCACAAAAAGATTCCACCACTCAAGTAATGGCCGGATTGGCGTGCCAGACCGCGAGCACATGCGCGAGTAAACATACAGCTTGCGTATGTGAAAATTGACACACTGTTTTGTGCTCGTTTGACACGGGTACTGAGCTTCTATTTTTAGCATTAATGCAGAGTGCTATTGTTGTGGGGCCTGCTGAATAAGTAAAGGATATATAAAAGAAGCAATGAAATCAATTAAATTACAAACATTGTTTCTCACTGAGACCCATTTTCTGTGATGAATTTCTCACAACTACTCCATAAAATCTCTTTCTCATTAACATAGTCATGAATTTTGTTACACAGAAGTATCTGTCAGATAACCATTTTCCAACAGCTACTGGACTGAAATTTAATTAACAATAGCAACAATACTTCTTGTAATGCACAACTGAAACAAATGACCGTGCTCGAATTTGGGAAGAATATCCACAAGTGTTAATATGGGCTTGCAGCTAACAGTGTTTACTGGACCAGAAACTTATTTACAACTAGAATCAAAATGACAAAAAAACTTTACACAGAAAGAGAGATATTACACAGTTAGGGTTTATTTTTCTACTGCCGGACTTGTCTGATCATGAGTTTAGTAGCCCAATGCAGAAACCACTGGCCTCTGGCCTGTGGTCCAGTGTTATTTTCAAACACTGAATCCCCATGCCTTTTCCGCAGGTGAAAGGCAGTTGATTTTTAAAATGTTCAGGCATGGAACGGCCGCTGATGATGTTTTTGAATTACTCATAATTAAAAACAAAACAAATCCTGTCAGTAAGGGGTCAAAGTATACATGCTACTTCATTCACAACTGTTGAAAAAAACCTTGCAAGGCTGAATGGATTTTCCGGTTGTTGTCAGACATAAGAATTTTTAGAATAGTGGTTTATATAATAGTATAAGTCGACGAAAAGTAAAATATGATTTAAAAAAAAAAGAAAAAAAAGATAGCAATCAAAATAAAATACATAAATGCTTTTTCAGGATGATTATGAAAATAAACTTACGTCTGTGACTGCGTCGGATCATCTCCAAGTGTCACTGAGTCACCCTCGATTTCGTTGAAGCACTTTTCACAGAAGTGATACCTAGAGAATGAAGAGGGCGAGCAACGCGTGGTTAGAACGTAGTCAAGAAATGAAAGTCAACTTCAGCGGGCTGTGCCGATAACAATGGTTCGCTACACAAATCTTATTTTAACACAAGGACCAGTATCAAACAGTTCCCCCCAAGCGGTTCTGCTGGTTAGTTCATTTAGTTCATACAACACCTGCCCTTTTTGATGGCAATGTTGAATGGAATCTTGGCGATATGAACTAAAGATAATTCCAACTTGACATCACAGAGTAAAATCAGCAATTTTACCGGCAATTAGTTTTTGACGTCAATTTTATCAAATTCCTTGCATGCTTGAAGCCAAAACCAAATTTTTCCGTAAAGATGGCATATATACGAGAATTAAAGGGCTAAAGGGCAAGCGAGCTAGTCAAAGACCAAGCGGACCAGTTAAAGGGTAAAAAGACCAGTTATAGGACAAGCAGACTGGTTAAATTGGACTGGTTAAAGGACAAGCGGACTGGTTAAAGGGCAAGCGGGCCAGCTAGTGACCCTAAACAAGACTAGATATGAACAAACCCTGTAGACCCTGTTGGCCATACAAGGTCAATACGAGGTCAATATGAGGTCAAGTGAATCTAACTGTCTTACCTGTTCTGGTAACTCCAGTACACATTGTCCCGTGGGATTGTACAAAGCTGTTTGCCGTAACAGCAAAGCACTTGGGGATGGAATACAAACTGTGAAGAAAAAAAGACACAAAATCCATAAACTATTAGAAGAGCTTCAACATTTTTCCTACCCACAGTCTCATTGGAACTCTATTTTCCCTTTGTACCAGTCTTGTTTGGTTCAATATCCTGTTATGTTTGATTTATTATATGTTCAAGGGTCTCCCTTCATAAGCTAAGGCAACTTGTATAGAACCTCCATTAGTTGTAATTACCTGTTTTTTATCAGTATTATTCTGTGCATGTAAAATATTGAAATATCTATTCAAACAAATAAATACAAAACACCTCTGTAGAAAACAAAGGCCAATATTACAGAGGGAGAATTGAGCTTTGGAATACCTATTAAGGTTCTCCCAAGTTTGTTTTTTTTACCTGGGGGGTGGGGGATTATTCTGGACTGGAATTTAGCAAGTTTGACCAAAGCATGCTGAATTGAAACGAGGGCCTTAGAATGGTTTTACATCATGTTTGTTTAGAGTTAAGAGCTCTAGTTGCAATCTGCAGCATTTCACATGGATTTAGTCAATGATGACTGTGAATTTGATAACAATTCATAATGAACCCATAATTCATGAGTATCTGTCAGCTATTCAATAGCTTGTACATGGAAATAACTCTGCTAATACTAGAAAATTAGTCTTTCAGTTTTTACAATAAATGATGACCTAGTTTGCACCGAGCTTGGCAGGCGTCCTCTGAAATTAATACTAGAAAATCATGAAATGGGGGGGTGGTTAAGCGTACCTTGTGTCCGCAGCAGTATCCCAGCATCTGCATGACGGGGTCAATCTCACTCTCAAATACCTCGGCCAGCTTGGAGCAGTATTTGTATACCCTGGACGTCTTGCGGTTGTACAGCCAGGCATTCTCCAGCATCAGCCACACGTCGTCCACGTACTGCCAGGGGTTCTGGTAGACACCCGTGTCCAATTTGTGCTTGATGGTGGAGAGGTCCATGGGCTGCCGCACGATATCAAAGTAGTCCTGGGAAGTGACAAGAAAGAAAACACCACATCCATATTTGCTATGATGAAGTCCTGTTGAAGGGGAGTGTATGCGATGCTTTTCAACTGAGCGGCACCAAATTTTGATTGTTTTTTTTTTTGCACCCTTCATTTTGCACGTGTTCTACCACCCCCAAAAAGGCTTTAGTATTGGTGCAAATTGTATCGTTGAATGAAGCTGATGATACACTGCCCTTCACATACTTGGAAGCCGCTTTCAGGGAGGGTTAACTGAAACAGACAAACGGATCATCTACACATGCAAAACAATCATATCTCGACAACGACTATGGACAACAAATGAACTGTCTTGGGCAAGGAACTCGCGAGAGTGGCTCACGAGGACGGTGAGAAAAATACATCGTCCACCTCTTGATCCCAGTCCAGCCGGACGTGTAACGGAAGGTGGAAAAGACATACCTCCAAGGGTTTGGGGTTGGGTTTCTTGACACGAGTTCCGTTGACTGGGGAGTTCTTAGGCTGAGTGTAGTTGACAAAAACAAAGACAATAGCTGGCTAATTACCACAGGGTACTAGTGTTGGCTTGCCAACAACATTAACACAAAAAAAAAGGATTTTATTTGTTGGGGGGAAGGGTTTCCTTTTCGTGGGTTTTGGGTATCAATCGTTTACTGACATAGTTGGACAAATCATTCCACCATGCTCTAAACTATTTAAGAATAGACACTGAGAATGAGCAACAGCAAGGGATGTTAAATGATTTGGGTACAGTTATCAAATGCCTTCAACCGCAAGTTACGCTTAATTCAAGAACAGATCTTTTTTCCATCTGAATATTGATCGGCTCATACAAAAAAAAAATTCAAAAAGCAACCACCAAAGAAAGAGGTTCTTTTTTTTTCAAGAAATTTAGTCACTTCGGCAGCCTATTCCACAAATCTTTACGAAACTAAGTCCACTCGCGCAAGATTTCTCGTGTTTGTGGTACACAAGTCAAGCAATAAATGTTGTCTAAGCAGACATAAGCAGCTGTGTAAAGTTTTAGCGAAAGCGGCACCTGGTCTTTCAGCTGGAATATGAGAACTGCGACAATCATTTCAAGGAAAAGTGAAGATATTAAAAGCTGAGAAGCTCAAATGAAAATACAAGACGTCTCAAAACTTTTTGTAAAGTCGGAAAATTTTCATCCATACATAGAATTCTGCCTGTTATTCTTTCAAATATTGTTTGGCTTCGCATCGCTTCAAGGTTGGGTCATAGATTGGTAAACACTCTAAAAATTAACTACCAAAAAAACTTACTAAGTGAAAAGCACTACAGCTGTTGATAGTATAAACTATTTGGAGAAAGGATTCCCTTCGAAGTAACATGGTTTGGAAATTTTAAAACCAAAAATCACTTGAATCTGGGAAAAGATTCACGCATAAATTCGTTCTAAGATTTCTGGGGGTTGGTGTCCGTTCACAAGCTGCGGCCAGAGACGCGGTTGGTACCGGCTGTCACCTAGCTAACCAGAAATCGATTCAACGCTCTTGTGAAAAAATTTTTTTTTGCTGTTTTCTCAACAAGTAGACACTGTACTGTATTCAGCTTAAACTTGCACAGGTGGCTTTTTCTGTATCTTTCTTTATATTTATGCCTAAAAACCAACCTCTGACCCCTACCTTTAACAGCATGCATGGACAAACTCTTTGGCCGAGTGAAAGTTTTACGAAAGGGTTTTTTCTCCCAAGGGAGTTTTTCAAAAGCGCTTTTTCTTGAGGGTCTTGTTTGAGTAGTTGTGCTTTTTTATTGAGCGTTCCCAGCTGAAGAGTAAAGAGAGCTATCACAAACCGGTATCTGTAACGTTTTGGGATCGACAGGTTGCTGGAATGGCAAGGACTCGGGGTTCTGGCGATACAACTTCTCCAGCGTAGGCATCAGGGCTTGCCTGAGTTCGTCCGGCTTGAAAACTGCCGAGATAAAGACGTGAGTACGAGGCATTATGTCAAGTTATGAGTGAATCAAAAACTGCTTTATAACAGCTGAAAGAAACCAACAGATAACAACAAGATGAAAGAAACAATGACACTTGTTCTAGTCGCGTTTTTATTGGGCCCCTTATTGACTCCTGACACCACACGGTTTGCACCTCTGCAAAATGCGCATCTACTATTTCGGCCACTTTGGGAGTCAATTCCTTCGTGCACATTTTGACTCCCCAAATGGCAGACAGGATAGGCAAGCGTAAGTGCGCTGCGCATCATGCAATGAGTCATAAGAGGCTTGTACAAAAAATGCACATAGAGACTGCAAACAGCTGTTAATGTTGACCTACTTCCACTGAACTAAAAAAAGGTATAACTAAATGCCGTGTCCTAAATTGACATTTTCCCAGTGTTTCCCATCATATAATATTATTAACAATTCTAACCCAAAACCAACATTTTGTTTCATGTTATTTCGTTGAGTAAAACAAATCAGCAATACCAGCCATGTCTGAGCATATGGTGATGGTAACACAGGTCTTATAAAGGGTTAAGTCCTTGTGTCTCATGCCATCTATTGTGTTAGCTTAGGGGAATGTATAAACCATGTAACCGTAACATCACATGTTTAACAAAAGAGCCACAGAGCCTGGACTTTCTGCAGGCACAATTTGTACACAGCTCAAAGAGCCACAGAGCCTGGACTTCCAAATGTTTATAAGAAAGAGGATGCGTCTCAAAACTTGTTCAGCCTTATTTCATAACTCTTGGTTTTTTTTTTGTGGAAACAATATTACCAATGCAATATCTCACCTGCCAGAATGGCTCTGGAATGGACAAGTTCACTTGATGTAAACAAAGGTTACATGGTCTATGAAGATGGAACAAAAGCTGCCTTTTAAGTTGTCTGTAGGTAACGGTTTCAAACCACTGTAATATGTCTTAGAGTAGGTATATTATCACTCGAAACTTACTCTTCTTTGACCTGGGAGCCTTGGTAGGTTCTGTCTTGACAGCTTGCTTCTGCTGGACATCATTGCTGGACTGACCCGCCTCTGTCTCCAGCTTCACGTCGGGTTCCTTCTTGATGACAATCGTCCCCGTCCCGCCTCCTTTGCCCGAGCCCTTACCCCCACCCATACTATCAGGCTTGGAGCTGTACCCGCAGTTATACGCGTTTCCGTCTGAAGCCTCTTGCTTGATGGCGGTTTCTATGCTGCCAGGCGCTGGTGTTTTCTTCCCACCTTTTGGGGTGGGCGCAGTTTCTTGCTTGGGCTGGGGTGTGGCAGCAGGTGTGATGGATTCAGACGACGGCTGGGTAACCTGCTCCGTAGACGGGGGCTGCTTTCCCAGACTGACAGGCTGCACAAAGAAAAATTTAATTTCAAACTGATTAATCTCTCACGGATTTTTTTTTTCTGATCCAATTCTGAAACTGTTTTCAGAAGGACATGACTATGAATACCAACCTGCTACTGCATGAAGACAGATACACGACAATTGCCAGAGTTTCAAAATGTTTTTACCTGAGATTTGCCCTCCGACAATGAAGCCTCCGTTGCGCCGCTGTTGGACGTGGGTGTCTGCTGGGGTACAGATGGGGTTTGGGGCGTGGCAACCGGGGTTGGGCCGATACTCCCCTGAAATGAGTCAAGATTTCAATAAATACTTCTTGTACATCACTTGGGTGTCTACTAGTGAACAGATTGTTAAAGGGTCTGAATTGAATCTTGTTAAAGTGGTTTTCTGAAATTGTTAGTTACTTTTCCCTTAATTTTGATGGATGGAATGTTGGTTGGGAGCCTTTAGTTCTTTGTAAAGAGGAGCACATGACCTGAAGTGGTCCCCATACTAAAGAAAAAAAGCTAAGCTTACTTGTGGGTTACTGTTGTTCTGAAGCTTCCCTGTCTGTTTCCCAACCGTGGCCTGAGGCTGCTGCACCTGTGTCTGCTGCTGTGACTGGGGTTGTTGCTGCTGCTGCTGCTGTTGAATTTGTTGTTGCTGCTGCTGCTGCTGTTGTGGCTTCGAGGGCAGTGCCTGCATGCCCTTGTTGGCAGCCGGCTGCTTGGCGGCATTGTTGATTGCATGGGGCAGTGGGGGGAAGTTCAGAAAGGGGTTCTGGTTGGCCTGAGCTGGGGTCTGACTAGGAGCCACACTTGGTGGGGGTGTTGGCATAGAGGGCACCGAAGGAGGGCCGACGGATGGCGGTGCAGGAGTGGCTGGGGCAACACTTAAAGGGCCATCTGTGCAAAGATAACAAAAACTTCCACATTTATTTGTGTTTTAATAAAGATCAATCCTTGCTTGTAGTCTACCTTCACATGAACCGTAATAATTAAGACTGTACTTCTAAAAGCAAAAATGGCACTGAAACTTAATAAACTTGTAGCTTATTTGTATAATACAAAGTCAGAGTCAGATTGACCTTTCTTGCGTGCATGTGTGGGCTCAGTAAATAGTTCCACTTTTTTTGTTTCACAATTGCAAACTATCAACTGATTAAAGAATTTTCTCTGAAGTAGAACTTTAAAACTCAGCACAAGAAATAAGAAACTTTAATTGTAAGTATTTCACCAACAGATCAAGAAGATAGATTTATACATACTCTGAGTAGGCAGCCGCGGCGACTGCTGCTGCTGTTGCTGCTGCTGCAGTTGGGCCAGTGCCCCTGCGGCAGTCGTTGGCACACCGCCAGCTGTGGCACTGCCTCCCGTCTCCTGCATTCTCTTCTGCCTCTTCTCCTCAAGCTCCTTCTGGATCTTGTAGATCTTCTCGGCCAAGAGGTGATAATACTCCTCCTGTGATAAAAACAGATCAAGACAATTGATTAATAATTTATTTATTTCATTTACACATCCAACAGCACAATCAGGATGAATAAGAGACAAGATAATTTTGAGTTTTAGATGAGGGACTGAAAACCCAATCCACATGCAAGGCTCCGATCCGAGGTGGGATTCGAACCGGGGTCTAAAGAGGTTAAAGGCGGGGGATGAAACCACTGAGCCAACCTGGGCCCAATTTCACAGGTTGTGGGTTTGAATCCCACCTGAGTGATATGCCTATGGATTTTTTACAGGACTTGGGGAAAGTACCGAGTATACAGTGGTTAGCACACATCGATGTAAGGGTAAAAAAAACCCAAAATAACATTCATACTTTATCCCTGATGCAAAGATAACATCTATCAAAGTACAAGCATGAAGGAAACAAAAATGGTGCACTTTAACGACTGCTAACAGCTGAATACGCACAAGACTGTCAACTTATAGAATCAGTTCTGATAACTCTGGGTTTGAGAGTTTTTTACACGATGCAGAGAAAACACCGTCTGAACTATAGACAGCTCAGTTTGGTTTTCTTTCAGTAACGGCATTGTTGTTGCTGCAGTTGGAGGTGGTTGTAGTTCGACTTACCCTGCTGCTTGCTTGCTCGTACATGTCCTTTTCTACCTTGCGAGCATACGCAACTAGATTTCCCATTCGCTTGTCTTTCATGGCCTGGGGGTCCGGTGATGGAAATATTGCTTGAACTCTGTAAGTACAGCCAAAAGTTGAAATACGGAGTTAGACAAGGCATCACATGAAACAAGAGCTTCAACAATGCACGGTCGTCCATCTAGTGACATGACCCCAGTTGCATGGTACAAATAATAAGAACATTTCTATAGCGCCATTTCCAAGGGTTTCAAACAGCGTTTTGTCAAAAAAGTTTTTTTTATATTTATGACAAACTATGTACATTTGAAAATAAAATGTGCATACATAAATAATATATAAAATATGAAAAAAAAAGGAAATATGTGGAGACAAATAATAATTCAAAGTTGAGATTTCAGCTGCAAGGTTTGGTCTCACTTCCTCTCTAAATCATGATGTAAGCAAAGGTAAAACTCTTGGCTGTTATTAAGTGTTTTTTGAAGGGTTGGGGGTAGTTTGGGTTAATGCAATTTCGACTATAGAAAATGAAATAATTGAAACTTAAAAATTGTTGTTATGTATAAATATAAATATAATTGGTACTCACAGCTTAAAGACAAGGTGATTCCTCAGATCCTGGGTAACAAACTGCTGCCACGGCTGCGTGTTACCGGTTATCGGCATGGCAATGCCTGCCATGCCGATGTTGTGGCTGCTGTTGCCGCTGGCGTTGACTCCCGGCGTGAAGCTGGAGTTGGCCAACGCCTGCGCCATGGCATCGGTCTGCTGGGCACTGCTGGTGTTCAGTGGCCCAGTGAAAGTACCTGGCACATTACCGGAGGTTTCTGCACCGATGACAAAATGGACAGGGCAATGAGTTAGTTCCCTTCACAGGCCTCACTCTCTAGTCAAATCTGCTACAGGAGCCACCCTTCTCAACCTGCCCTGTGGGCAACTAACCAAACTGTGCAAACTACTTCTTTGTAGTGCTCATATGTTCACTTATTTTTGAGTGTGTAAATGTAACTTCACTTGATCATTTATACATCAGAAAGATACATTTATGACAAAACATATTTGAAATTTGGACTACTAAAACTTCCTGGAGGCAAGTAAAATGCACAGCTTTACTAGCCCAGTGAGCTACT